>NQII01000009.1:1092450-1177574 GCA_002778355.1 Clitarchus hookeri
ACGTCTGTCACGTTTAATGATTCTTGTCAGTCGTCGTTTGTCCCGTTCTTTCACGATCTTTTTCCGGCCGCAGCGATGTCGAACGTGTGATGTTTTGCCGGATTCCCGATATTCACGGTATACTCGTGAAATGGTCGTACGCGAACATCCAAATGTTATCGCTACCTCGGAGATGCTATGTCCCATCTCTCGTGCGCCGACTATAACACAATGTTCTAACTCATTTAAATCTTGATAACCTGCCATTGTAGCAGCAGAAACCCATCTAGCTGCCGACCGCATCGCGCTACTCTGATTGGTTCCATCCCTCTGTTATTTGCATACACACTCCTATACCAGTTTTGTTTGGCTCATTAGTGTATATCTGGGGTAAGTGCAATACAGTCGCTAGGGTAACATTGCTGTTTCTGCAGCAAATATTTTTCTGCACGCAACAACGGGTTGAGACACGAGAAGACCTGCATTCATAATCCTCACATGGAAGAGGAGCAAGTCTGCCAGAAGTGCGGGGTGCAGATTGGGCGGAAGGATGACATGAACTGTCATTTGAGGAGCTGCAATGGCACATTGCTGCAGAAAGCAGCTGTAAACTGCAAGTTTTGTAATGTCCCATTTGCCAACACAGCATACGCCGGAAGGCACGAAAAGAGGTACAAGTTCAGCCTGGATAAAAAGACTTTTGCCTGCGAGGGCTGTGGGAAAGAATATTCCAGAGCAGACAAGCTGAAAGAGCATGCCAAGAAGTGTGCAGGCCCTGCTCCCCTGTCAGCGAAGAAGGCCAGACGTGATGCTTCCACCCAGCAACAGCTAGCACCAGTACCAGTACCAGCACCAGCACCTCGACCGAGGATCGTCGTGAGTGCCGGACAGCTGACGGCCCACGGATTTGTGTTGGCTGAGACGGCCTTTAGGGGACACTTGAAAACATATCTGGCAGAAAATACGAGCGAAGAGGCCAAGGACATGTGCACATGTGAAGAAATTAAAAAACAAAGTATCATTGACCAGCTGCAAGAATAAGTAATTGAAATTGGACCAATAAAATTTAATTTTTTCTTGAAATGTGATTATAGCAAACCTGAGCTCCATGAAAATGAAGTAGACCAGCGTACCTTCAAGACCAAAAATTTGCCTATTTACAATGAATATGATGTGGATTAAGCTGTGGCAGTCAGCTTGATCAAGATATGCCAATAAGAGAAGGAGTACATGACAAAGAGATCTGGATGGACACTCACTGCAGTAAAGATAATGCAGCTCCAAATTAATCATTTGGATCCCCTGCGCGCATCCAGTGACATCGATTTGTCAGTACCAATAAAAAAACAGGGAAACTGTGATAAACCCAAAAACGAGGATCACGAATGCTTCAAGTGGGCCACACTTGCCACATACATTAACGGAGCACACTCAGAGCGAGTAAACAAACGCTACAGAGAACTGGAAAGAAAGTTGAACTTCGATGGCATCGAGTTACCCACACCACTGAACCAGATATTGAAATTTGAAAAACAAAATCCTGCAGTGATGGTAAATGTATTCACAAATAATGACGAAATTAAAATGGCACCAAGATATGTCTGTGATGAAGAGAAGACCATATATTTCGATCTCCTCCTCACCATCGCAGACAATGCACACTTCATTTATATCAAAAAATGTCAAGGCTGGTGAGCTCAAAATTTACAGCACATGGCCACAAGATCCATATATGTAAAACGTATGTCATGTATTATGAGTGACAGAAAAGAGAGCTAAAGAGATGTTGGCAGAGCACAAAAAAAATGGCAGTCCTCACGCTTCTGCACATATTGAAATGCCGAGCCATGACAAGAAGGGAAGAAGCACAACCCTAAAATTTAATAATTATCACGATGCAGACAAGATACTAATTGTCATTTACATCGATTTCGAGGCCATGCTCGTTCAAAACTGCCAGGCCATTCCTCAAACATCCAGCACGCACTCTTATCAGAAGCACGACGCCTATAGGTTTTTGCTATTATGTTCAAGTCAACCACGATATCATACCCACCACCAAAACCACAAGTCTGCCCATGGGGCCGAAAATTTACACTGGGGAAGATGCTGCCAAGAAATTTATTGGCGTGATCGTGGACGTTGGAAATAAAGTGAAGTAAATTTATGAAAAAAGTGAACCCTTTAAGCCGCTAAGCAACTTGGAAATATGACAGATACCTGCTGCTACTGCGAACAAAAATGTACATTAGACAACTGGAAGGTAATGGACCACGACCACTTCACCTGAAACTACAATGAGGCCTCCTGAAATAAATGCAACAAACTCCGCCACCGTCCAAAAAGATTGCCTGAATTTTTCACAATTTGACGAATGATGACAACTTTATAATAAAGCATTTGGGCTACAGCAAAAAGAATAAATGTATTATCCTGCATACAGAGGAGAAATTAATCACGTTTTGAAATCGCTGTGGGAGAGATTCACACTCCTATTCATCGACACATTCCACTTCATGTCCACCAGCCTTGCTGCCCTCGCCGAAAACCTGGCAAGAGACCAGCTGAAAAAATACAGCAAAGTTCTTCATCCCAGACGAGCTGGAATTAGTAGGGAGAGAGGGAGTGTTCCCCTATAAGGTCATAGACAGCCTGCAGAAACTTAAGAGACGCAGCTGCCCCGCAGCAATAAATTCTATAACAGATTGACGGACACAGCAATAAGTGAAGAAGTTTATGCTCATGCAATTAAAGTCTGGGAATAATTCGACTGTAAGACAATAGAAGATTATTATAAAATTTATTTGAAGACTGATGTTTTGTTGATGTCAGATGTATTTGAAAACTTTAGGAATTTGTGCATGATGGGCTTCTCGTTCTATGCAATGTTGAAGCACACCAAGGTCGAGCTGGAACTGCTAACATATTACGACAAGTATTTATTCATTGAATAAGGCATAAGAGTTGGAGTGGTCCAATGTGTGAAGCGTCATGCAAAAGTCAATAACAAGTACAGTCCATCCACGTACGATGCCAGCAAACCACCCGTCTACCTCCAGTACGTAGACGCGAACAATTTGTACTGTTGGGCAATGTCTCTGCTCCTCCCTGTACATGACTTCTAGTGAACAAGCACCATCATCTTTGTCAAGGTGGGGCCAGATGATGGCCTATTCGGCTACGTGCTGGAGGTATATTTAGAATATCCTGTGGAACTCCACGACTCGCACAAAGACCTGCCATTCTTGCCCGTCAACGAGAGTCCTCCAGGTTGCAAGGAAAAAAAAATTATTGACGATGTTGCAAGCAAAGAAAAACTACATTGTAAATTATATCAACTTGAAGCAAACCATTGAACATGGGATCAAAGTTAAGAAAATTCACTGTGTGCTGCAATTCGAACAAGAGGCATGGCTCAAGTCCTGTACACTGAAAAAAGGTAGGCAGCCGGCAATGATTTTGAAAAAGGGTTTTTTATGCTGATGAACAACGCAACATTTGGAAAATTTATGGAAAATAAGAGGAAGAGACAAGTCATGGAATTAGTGTGTAATGAATGAAGACTCCAGAAATTTATTTCCAAGCTCACCTTCAAGTGCAGGACGATTTACGACGAAAACATTGACAACTACAAAGCTGTGGTTTGGACGAAGGTGTTGTAACCTGTTCTGTGACGATTGAGGCGCCAGCACTTATTACTAGTCCTCCGTGATCGGGTGTAGGGATGTTTCGACACTGTTGTCCAAAGGTTCAATTTACTAATGAATCAACACAGGGCGATTGAGAGTTCAAAAAAAAACAATCTCTAGTTTTATTATGGTTTTAACAAGTTAATTGACACACGAGCTCTCGAGACAACTCTCTCCCTTTTATACGTATGCTCCGTATTGTTCGCGTCGTNTCGTCGCACTTGTTGGATGATTCTAAAAGATCCTTCACACTGCGGGATAACTACTAAAGGTCCTTCACACTCGCTGGATGACTGTACTTATCTGGCTTGCTGTGCTGGTAGTTGGTCCTGCAGTTGAGGTCTGGTGAGCTGGAACTGGCAGAACTCTGCGTCTGATGGCGGCTGGCTGCCGCGGTCGTTTCTCCCGGAATCACTCCGCTCCCTCGGAGTCTCGTCGGCCGACTCCCGTTGGCGTCCCGTCTCGGACCCGCTCCGCGCTCCTCGATCCCGTCGGCTGACTGCCACGTCTGACTGCTCCCGACTGACTAACTCGTTCCTTCCTTTCTCTCCTCGTTTTGTAGCCCGCCATCGCCATATTCAAACTGCCTCGTCTCTGCAAGTGGTCCGGGGAGCTTGTTGTGTCTCTCTGAGTAATAAAACATGTGCGTCCGGCCTTCTGGCTCATGTGGTCCGGCGTTGTCCCTATCGATTCTGGTATGGGCGCTTCATTGTCTCGTTCTGCACATGCTACTTGGCGGGTGGCCTTTGGTTCAGCGCGCGCACGTGGTCCTTCCCTTGTCCCCAAATATGGCGCTATTCTTCCCGTTCGCCCGCTAAAAGCTCTCCTAGTTTATTGCGGCGAAGCCCGGGGCAGACGCAGCTGGTGGTGGGATCTCGGTGTCCCTTGGGCAGCTGCAAAATGTGGCTGTGGCCGCGCCCTGGTGCTTTCCGTTGTCTCCGGATGCCGTCTGCACGTGCAGGAACAGTGGCACGTGCAGAAACCTTTGGTGGCCCGCCTTTGCAGCTGTGAGGCGCGGCTGCGTATTCCTGGTGGTATCCTTTTGGCACGTCCGCCAGACCCTAAATCCTTATTGTGGGCTTCGCCTGCGAGCTTCCCCGAGCGTGTGTTCTGACGGCAAAAATATAGGGACGCGGGAAGCGTCAACATATCACTAATGAAAAAGTGAAAAAGGAACGAAATTTTTTTATAAACCTATTTACGCCCAATTTCAGTGCTCGAATTGTCCAAAACATTAATGTATAATTCCATCATGATGTAATGAGAAATAAGTACAAAGACAACATTAACCTACTCTATACAGATACTGACTCATTAATTTATGAAATTGAAACATTGTATTATTATGCAGACCTGGTTGCAGACCCCACGCTCATGGAAGAGATGGATGTCAGAGTCTACCCACCCACTCATCTATACTAATCCCACACAAACAGGAAAGCGGTGGGGAAAATTAAAGACGAGTGCGGTGGCGAACTGATGAGTGAGTTCGTGAGGCTGAGGGCCAAAATATTAGTTATATATGTGGCGGCAAAGTAACCAAGAAGGCAAAAGGGGTCCAGAAGACAAGTCTGAATAATATAATTACATTTGAAGTTTAAAAAAGAGTGTTGAAGCAGCAGCAAGTCGTGCATGTAACCATGAATAATATAAGATCATACCACCACGAAGTTTACAATAAGTGCATGAACTAAGTCGCGCTCACATGACAGGACGACAAGAGAAGTATATTGGATGGCGGAATACTGACAGATCCATATGGAATGAGAATTAAAAAAATTCATATAGTATCAAATGGTCATATTGGGTAGAAATAAAGAATAAAAGCAGAGAAGAAAATAAGAGAAGTTTATTAGTATTTCTATCAAATATAATCATATAGTGTTTTGTGTATGTAAAATTTTGATTGATGTAGCTACTACTGACAGCATGCTAGAGTACATGCAAGATGAATTTTATATATTGTCATGTGTGTCACTTTTAGTCTGATGAAGGTTCAGTTAGCCATTGTAACTTTACAATTGATGATGAATATAGTGCTGAGTGAAGAAATGAGCTAACTTTGGAAAAGTGAGGGGAGGAACTGGCATGTTCTGTGTGTTGGGTGAACGAGGCTGGGATGCAAGGGCAGTTCCTCACCATGGGGATGTCAAATCAGAATCGATTTCACCGCCACCCCTTTCCCCCCAACAGCTATAAAAATCTCATTTGTTTTTTTTTTCCTGGGGGCATGGGTGGAAGTGATAAATCTGAAGCTATTTCACTCGTCACCATTTACACTCAGCTAAAAATAATTATTCACTTCTGGTGAAAATGATTACTGTTTTTACAGCATGCATGTATGAGTCATGACACACTGCTACATTATATCATCATGAGAGAGATTGTGCCACCACCAGCAATTTTGACTATAGATTGTTGTAACAAGTATTTAACTACGTCAATTTCGGCTGTGCATTCCTGCATGGGGATTGGGGGCTGCGACTTCTGTTTGGGCCAACGACCAGGGTTTAAAGCCAATTCCTGGGTGCTCCAACCCTTATTCTTTACCGGGGTTGTGAGGGTGAAATAATTTTTAGTTGCGACACCTTGGCCCATTGTAACCACTACAGGTGGTATTGTTCTTACTCACCCTATCTATCTACTTATTATCTTTCTTTTCTTCCTGTTTATCTACAACTCTTTCGTTCACTTACTTTCGGCTCTTTTCTTTCTCATTTTCTCTTCTGTCCAAGGTGTTCTTTTGTCCTAGGATGGTATCATTTTCGGCGCTGTAACCCGTACATACAGCTCAATCTTGCAGCACTATCGAAATTTAAAATATATGTTTTACTCAGAGGTGACAAAAGTCATGAGATAGCAATATGCAAATATAAAGATGGCAGTAGTATCGCATAAAAAATGTGTGAATGGGCACTGCATTAGTTGGGCTTTCATTTGTAGTCAAGTGATTAATGTGAAAAGGTTTCTGACGTGATTATGGCCGCACGACGGGAATTAACAGACTTTGAACGCGGAATGGTAGTTGGAGCTAGACACATGGGACATTTCATTTCGGAAATGGTTAGGGAATTCAACATTCCGAGATCCACAGTGTCAAGGGTGTGCCGTAAATACCTAATTTCAGGCATAACCTCCCACCATGGGCAACGCAGTGGCCGACCGCCTGCACTTAATGACCGAGACCAACGACGTGTGCGATGAATGGTCAGTGTTCACAGACAAGCAACACTGCGTGAAATAACTGTAGGAATCAATGTGGGACGTACGACGGATGTGTACGTTAGGACAGTATGGTGAACTTTGGCTGTACTGGGCTATGCCAGCAGAAGACCGACTCGACTGCCTTTACTAACTGCACGACATCGCCTGCAGCGCCTCTCCTGGGCTCGTGACCATATCGGTTGGACCCTAGACGACTGGAAAACCGTGGCTTGGTCAGATGAGTCCCGATTTCAGTTGGTAAGAGCTGATGGTAGTGTTCGAATGTGGCGCAGATGCCACGAATCCATGGACCCATGTTGTCAACAAGGAACTGTGCAAGCTGGTGGTGGCTCCATAATGGTGTGGGCTGTTTTTACATGGAATGAACTGGGTCCGCTGGTTCAACTGAACCGATCATTGACTGGAAAGGGTTATGTTCAGCTACTCGGAAACCACTTGCAGCCATTTATGGACTTCATGTATCCAAACAACGATGGAATTATTATGAATGACAATGCGCCGTGTCACCGGGTCACAACTGTTCGCTATTTGTTTGAAGAACATTCTGGACAATTCCAACGAATGATTTGGCCACCAATATCGCCCGACATGAATCCCATCGAACATTTATGGGACAGAATCGAAAAGTCAGTTCGTGCACAAACTCCTGCACCGGCCAAACTTTCGCAATTATGGACGTCTATAGAGGCAGTATGGCTCAATATTTCTGCTGGGAACTTCCAACGACTTGTCGAGTCCATGCCACATCGAGTTGCTTGCTGCACTTCGCCAGGCACAAGGAGATCCGACAAGATATTAGGAGGTATCCCATGACTTTTGTCGCCTCAGTGTATATCTCTTTAGTACTAGTGTACTGTATTGCTCCGTTCCCAGCCAGAGACCCGCACTTATGGTTGATTTAGCAGCAATGCGGGCGGTAAAGAGGGAGGGCGACGCCGAAAATTATACAAGTTCCAGTGAGAAGGATGGATCGGCAGTACAAAAACAAAGGACGGTTAACCAGTCCTAAACCTAAAGATGGATGATCTGTTCCAAAGCCGAAGGATGGATAACCAGCACAAGAAAAAGAAATATCTTCAATGAAAATAATTATAGATAATTAAAAACTGAATAATAAATTATATTATTTAAATAATTTTTATTTCTAAAGTACAACTTGCACGCTATTGCTTCTTTTAGTATATTCTCCCAGCACATGTTCCGATAGCCGAGTGGTCTAAGGCATATCTGTATGCTGACTCAGGGTTTAGCAGTTCGATCCTGCCCTCCTCCAGACAATATTTTGAGCTCTGCGGAAAATGAATAAACAGCAGCATCCCTAGTGGCTAACTCTAGAACCAACATGGCAGCCGAGCGAGAGCGACACCAGCACATTCTATCTGCCTTCTCCATAAACAAATATAATGGTCGAACGACTGCCTCTCTAGCAACAACCGATGTAAACAAAAGAGATGGCAGATTCAAGATGGCTGATGAAAACAAAATGGTGGGTGGGAATAAAATGGAGGCTGAAAACAAGATAGCTGACAGAAACAAGATAACCAATGGAAACAAGATGGTGGATGAAAACAATATGGTGGCTCTGACAATCCAAGATGGTGGCTGTGATGTAATCCGAGATGGCAGTTTCAAGATGGTGATTGTGATATCATCCAAGTTGGTGGATCCAAGGTGGCATTGGATCCGCAGCCTCCACCCCTTTTCCTCGAATAAGCTATTTCTATCTACTGAAATCGTGATTTTATCAGGAAATTTAATTTTAAATAGCAAGTCCATGTCACTGTAACGATCAACATATATTTCGGTAATATTTAGCTTTTCTTTGTTTATTTTTAGTTATGTTCATCACATTAGCAGTATAATAAACAGCCTTACCCAAAGAAAGAAATGTATTAGGCACATTGTATGTAGAACCTTTGAAATTGGTTTCAAACTTCGAAATTTATAACAGTCATGCTTGCAGGCTAGTTAAGGATACATAAGAAAACAGTTTATTAGCGATTATGTTTGAATATGCACTGAGAGAGATGTATAGTTGCACATACCAATTAACTGTACTTGAAAAGTATTTATTTACATTGAACAATGTTTTGTTCGCTCAACGAATCTGCATTTGCTCTGAACATCTGCAATCTTTCCCTTGAAACATATAAATTATTTAAAAATTATCTGTTGACCCAAAATTTATTTGTTTGTAACATCATGTATTTAGTATACCCAAGTATTTTACAAATACGTTCAACTAATCAGTATGATTTTTAAATATCAAGGTATATTCAAATCAAAATTTTGTTTACAATGAATAAGCATTAAGTTAGCTGCAACAGATGAATACGTTCATTATCACACCATTTGGCCTCGTCTTCGACGAAGCTGAAGATTGGGGTGAGCCCCCGTCTTCAGCCGCCAAGGTCTCATGATTTTTTCTGAGATTTTAAAATTTTCTAAAAAAAATTGCATTTATTTTTGGTTTTAAGCTGTAGATGTTGTTCGAGATGATAGCCAAAAGTAAAGGTTACATAATGTCATCCTAGGTCAAGGTCAAGGTTGCTTTTCATGGTTCCTGCTATTGTGAGCAGGGTAAATGGATTTTTTCAAAGTGGTCCCATGTTTGTTTCTTAAAAAATATAGATTTTTTCCATTCATCCCTAACATAGATGTCGTCAGAGGTGGTGGCCAAAGGTCAAGGTCAATGTCGCATGACAACACAGTTCCTGATATTGCGAGCGGTGCAAATGGGTCTTTTTTAAGAGTGATCGCATATATTTTCTTCAGCCCTAAAAAAATAAGTATGTGTATATAATATTTAAAACGAAAAGACCTTTTTTTTACATTGCCCTATATGACTAAATTCATATCGTAAAGAGAAATGCATGTGTAACTTGGCTGGTCTATCACCCTGTAGCCTGACGCGATTCTCGACCAGTCTATATGCCATCCCTTAGATTCATTTAGACCTGTGCAGTGCCTACAGTGTCGGTTGATCACCTGGCTTCCCCTTACATATTCTCGAGATGTTAGTTGAACCCACATTGTCGGACAGGGTGGACATGTTCTACCGCCAGTGATGCGGGTTGTGAATGTTGGCTGTAATCTGAATTTGATGGTTTCATTCCTATTGGTTTGTAAGGAAATCAATTGTATATCTGCTGTATTAACCACAGCTGCCTGCTCTTGTCTAGCGTCATCTAACGCGACGTGCAACGCTCGACGCTTGTGCAATATGCGCTGGTTGTTTAATGCTTGTAATTGTTTTCCCTTACATTTTATTTTTTTATCTGTTTGCATCGGCATGAAGCAGTGTTGACGCTTGTGCAATATGTGCTGGTTGGTAAGTGCTTATAACTATTTTCCTTTGCGTTTGATTTTATGTCTGCTGGCATCAGTGCATAACAGTGTCGACCTTATCGCGTCTGTTCTTCACGATGGTAATTATTTTGGCCTAATATTAAGTACAGTGTTCGTTGCTCGCGCAATATTGATCGGTTGTTAAGTGTTTATAACTATTTTCCTTTACAATTATTTTTTATATCAGTTCATCAATATGTTTCAGTGTCGTTGGCTAATGCATAACCAATGGTTTAAATGCATTATATTTAGTGGCAAGGAAAGGTACAAGTCATGTAACGTGTCTTCAAATTATCACCGCTGATAAAAAGTGTACTGCACTTGACATATTGTAGAACTGACGTTGGTCCTTGTGAACATTTGCTCTTTTCCTTTCGTCGGGCATTCCAGCTTTTTATTAAATTTCTCTAAGGCAATAGCAACACTTTTATCACTATTATGGACTGTGGAACAATCCGGTATTTTCTTATAGTAGTCGTTTGATATTACATCGTGCTCGCAGAACATTTGTGTAAATGTTGGTCCTTTATTATTTACTGTATTATGTGAGTTAATTTTTCATGTATGGGGAGGTTTCATGTTACATGTGGTTCCCCCAGCTCTCATTTTACGCTGATGCTGAAATGTGGTGGTTTAAAACAAGACAGAATAGGCTGGCCAGCTCAGTTGTTATTCATATCATAAAGAGTGAACAGAGACTATGGAGAACGTGTTGTTATTCTACGATGGAAAATATTCAGGAATGTTATTTGTGTCGCTACTGGAAGAAGACATTTTCTTACATAAACAATTGCAGACTGGTTGTTATTAGAACGCAGGCCGTAGCATGTTCACATGTAAAAACTGTATATCTTAGTCTGTACGTAGTAGCAACTTGAAAAGACATCTTGCAACATGTAAGGGCCTCCCTGCACTGCCTGCCAAGCGACATCTGCGGAGAGTANAGCATGAAGCTGGTTGTTATTAGAACGCAGGCCGTAGCATGTTCACATGTAAAAACTGTATATCTTAGTCTGTACGTCGTAGCAACTTGAAAAGACATCTTGCAACATGTAAGAGCCTCCCTGCACTGCCTGCCAAGCGACATCTGCGGAGAGTACCATGTAAATGCGAGGCTTCATCTAAAGTGTTGAGAGCAGTGCTTTGCTGCTGCAAAGACATCCATGCAACTATTGTGACAAGACATTTACATATACATACGATGCAAGGAGACATGAAAAAATTATATGTGTGAGGAACACCACTCATATGACATATCGATGTGATAAGTGTCGAAAAATGCATGCACATGTTGACGATTTAAANAATGCAAGGAGACATGAAAAAATTATTTGTGTGAGGAACACCACTCATATGACATATCGATGTGATAAGTGTCGAAAAATGCATGCACATGTTGACGATTTAANTGTGTGAGGAACACCACTCATATGACATATCGATGTGATAAGTGTCGAAAAATGCATGCACATGTTGACGATTTAAATAGACGTTTGAAACTTTGTAAGTCGCAAAGTTGCTGTCAAGCTGCCACTAATAGTATATTGGATATTACACCTGGTCCATCATCACCATCCACATTTGATTGTACAACACAGCCTAAGTCAGAAATCTGTGAGTCAAAGCCTAACATTAATGACTATTTCCTGAAGCTATCTCCATTCAGGAGGGTTCTAAAATATTATGTTGCACCGAAAATTACAATTATATCGAAAGAGGTTTGCTCTTTCCTGTAAAGTATGAAACATTATATAATAAACCAACTTATCGATAAGGCAGAAAAACATGGTGCTGTCAAATATAATATGTGGCTGGACTGTAGCTATACGAAACCAGATCCCCGCGATGGTGAATATTGTACCAGAGCTTTCAAGACGTCGCATGTATCTGTTATTATTCATATGCAATAGAAATCTCGGTTGTTGAGTACACTGGCTTCAGTAAATCATCTAGAGCGGTGAACAAGTGGGCACTATCCATATAGCAAATAGCCAAATACTGATTTCCCTCTACCCTACTACAGAGAATTACATCATAGCTTCGCCTTCGACCTGCAGAATGGTAGCATAAATTACTACACCCGCAGAAAATCACTCAGTTGTTAAACAGACATGTGCGGCACATGTACTGCATTAAGATAGCAGCGAGGAGTCAGCAGTGAGGAGTCAGCACTGCACAGCAGTACAAGTGTTTTAGTTCACATATGCTTTAATGTGATGAAAACAACTGAGGATGTGCAACTGAGTATGCCCTGTGCCATTACATGCAAAACTTCACAGATTATTCAACAATTACATGTAAAACAATGCAATTACTGTGGCAAGACCTTCTGTAAAAGGTGCAATGCACATCACCGTAAACAGAGCGCATGTTCAAAGATATCGACCTCCAGTATACTTAAATGTGACATGTGTGGTTCCGCATTTGGAAGAATTGATAATCTCAACAGACATACTGATGCATGTGAAGGTAATGCACCTTTGCTTGGCACGAGACAGCATGCATTGAACTTATTGGGGCAAGACAAGTCTATGGCTAGCCTTCCTGCTGATTCATCGTGTAAACTAACGATGGTGCGAGCGCCCATAACATTATCCGAGCCTGCATCGTGTTCCAAAACAGTGTGTGATGAAGGAAATACGAGTCTTGCAGACATGCACTATGGAAAGCGGGAGCCATACGGACCTTCAGAAGTTGCGAACAACAAACATGCACTGTTAACATGTAAAGTGAACAACGAAGATGTTACAACTATCCAGGACATCGAGAACGAAAATGTGACCTCCAGATTGCAGGTTATGATGTGAAATATGCCTATTCTCCTGCNACTATCCAGGACATCGAGAACGAAAATGTGACCTCCAGATTGCAGGTTATGATGTGAAATATGCCTATTCTCCTGCTAATGAACTAACATCTGAAAAGCAAAAATGTAAACATGTTGCTGAACATAATGCGTTTTTTCAATTTGCAGCAGAGTAAACATGTATTCGAACCTAGTACTCTGGTCCAAAGGTACCTCACAACCTACTCGTCACAGANACTATCCAGGACATCGAGAACGAAAATGTGACCTCCAGATTGCAGGTTATGATGTGAAATATGCCTATTCTCCTGATTATGAACTAACATCTGAAAAGCAAAAATGTAAACATGTTGCTGAACATAATGCCTTTTTTTANATGTTGCTGAACATAATGCGTTTTTTCAATTTGCAGCAGAGTAAACATGTATTCGAACCTAGTACTCTGGTCCAAAGGTACCTCACAACCTACTCGTCACAGAAGAACATACATGCAGACATGTATCATAAACCTTCTGTGAAGAGAGATGTAAAGTTTAGCTACTTATTTTCTGAAGACCCCAAAGACTTGGTCTGTAGACTGCGGGTGTTGCAAAGATGAGGATGTATTTTTAAGTGAAGAGATAAATTCTATTGTTGATGAAATCAGAGCTAGAGTATAACTATTTTTCTTTATATTTTATTTTTATATCTGTTTGCATCTCTGTGTAGCAGTGTTCTCCATATCGCTTCTGAACTTCGCAATGGAAATTTTGTCGCATAGCATAATGTACAGTGTTTGATGCTCATGCAATATGCGACAGTTGGTAAGTATTTATAACTATATTTGTTTACATTTATTTTTTGTATCTGTTCATCAATGCATATAAGTGTCATATCTTGCATGACCAATGGTTTGAATGTATGNGCAGTGTTCTCCATATCGCTTCTGAACTTCGCAATGGAAATTTTGTCGCATAGCATAATGTACAGTGTTTGATGCCCATGCAATATGCGACAGTTGGTAAGTATTTATAACTATATTTGCTTACATTTATTTTTTGTATCTGTTCATCAATGCATATAAGTGTCATATCTTGCATGACCAATGGTTTGAATGTATGNTTACATTTATTTTTTGTATCTGTTCATCAATGCATATAAGTGTCATATCTTGCATGACCAATGGTTTGAATGTATGTCGTTTAGTGGAAGCAAAGGAACACAACCTTTATGAGTCATGTAATATGTCTTCAAATTATCACCACTAGTAGATAGTGTGTCACACTTGAAACATTGTGTAATTTTTTTTTAGGTTAGTCCTTGTGATCATATGCACTTTTAATGTCGTCGAGCATTCCAGATTTTTACCAAAATTCTTTGTGTATTGGTAACATTGATATCAATATTACAGTCTGCAGAACCGATGGGTATTTTTATAGTAACTGTTCGATAAGACATCGTGCTTGCAGCGCACTTGTGTATATGTTGGTCCTTTATTATTTGTTACATGTCTGATTTTTCATGTAAAGGATGATTTCATATCTTTCACATTCGGTTCTCCCCGACCTTTGTTTTAGACCGACAGTGTTTATTTGTATTAACACTTACATTTTTTAATGTAACCGGCGACTACCTACACCTTTCTCTAGTGAAATTGTATACACCTTTTATTTTTTCCAATCTATGGGTGGTTGTTAAGGGTTAACCATGCTAATGAGGCCTAGGGCTGCTGTCCCTTGCGTCATGCTGCCAGTGTTTATTTATATGTTTTAATTATACTGTAACCCCCATAACTACATGCATATTGCTAGCAGTGCAATTGTGTATTACATACCTTTTTCATGTATGGTTGGTGGTTGCATGTTACCCATGTTAATGTTTATTTATGTACATAACATCTGTGGTAGCAGACTACAAGGGTGTTGGTGGATAATTGATGAGTGCATGCAGACTGTTTTATGTGTGCTAGTTTACTCCTACATGCATCCGTAANAGGGTGTTGGTGGATAATTGATGAGTGCATGCAGACTGTTTTATGTGTGCTAGTTTACTCCTACATGCATCCGTAAGTACTAACTACTACTACTACATGCTTCCAATGAAATTGTATGTATACCTAAATTTATTTTCTTTACATGTATGGCTGACTGTTACATGTTAGCCGAACTGAAATGGTTCAGAAATGATGTTTTCCTATGCTTATANTTTCTTTACATGTATGGCTGACTGTTACATGTTAGCCGAACTGAAATGGTTCAGAAATGATGTTTTCCTATGCTTATAACAGCACTTAGAGCCTAATTGTCGTTATCGCATTGTTTGCAGCCAGGAATGATACCTGTGATATGAATTTGATGTATATAGGTTTCGCAGATAGGAAATATCAGGCATATATTTTCATAAGTGGGATTAATGCACAATTGATCTCACTGTTCTGTTCGATATCGAGAGTNGGAAATATCAGGCATATATTTTCATAAGTGGGATTAATGCACAATTGATCTCACTGTTCTGTTCGATATCGAGAGTGATGCATGTGATATAAATTCTGTAGCTGTAGTTTCAGTGGGTGGGAAATATCGGGCAACTATGCTTATAAGAGGTTATGGCCTAATTGGCAATGCCACCAGTTCGATGTCGGGAACTATACATGATATGAATTTGGTGACTATAATTTTGGCAGATGGAAAATATCTAAAAACTATGCTTATAAGATGGGTAATGGTGTAATTGACCTTGCCATGCTACTCGTCGTCGGAGGCGATGCCTATGATATGAATTTGGTTACTGTTGTTTTGGTAGATGGGAAATAGAGGCCGACTATGCTTATAAGATGGCTTCAGTCGTAATTGTCCACTCCACCCTGTTCGTCATCAGGGGCGATGTCTATGATATGAATTTGGCGACTATAGATCCAGTGGGTGGGAAATGGTGAGTAACTATGCTTATAAGAGAGCTTAAAGTATACTTGACCCTGCAACCATTTTCGTCGTCGGGGATGATGTCTATGATAGAAATTTGGCGATTATAGCATCGGTGGGTTGGAAATGGTGGTTAACTATGCTTATAAGAGGCCTTAATGTGTACTTACCCATAATCCCTGTTCGTCGTCGTTGGGAGTGATGCCTATGTTATGAATTTGGTGTATATATTTTTAACAGTTTGTAAATGACAGTCAACTATGCTTATAAGAGGGTTAAAGGCATAATTTCTATGTGACCCAGTTCATCATGGGGGGTGATGACTATATTATGAATTTGGTGACTGTATCTGAAATAGTTAGGAAATGACAGCCAACTATGCTTATAAGAGGGCTTAAGGCATACTTTCCCTGCGGCCCTGCTCATCGTCGGAGGTGATGTTTATGTTATGAATTTGGTGGCTGTATCTTAAACAGTTCGGAAATGGTGGCCAACTATGCTTACAAAAGGACTTAAGGCATCCTTAGTCCTACCACCTTGATACTGCACTCTAGCTGCCAGGAATTGTAGTTTGGTAGCNCAAAAGGACTTAAGGCATCCTTAGTCCTACCACCTTGATACTGCACTCTAGCTGCCAGGAATTGTAGTTTGGTAGTGAAAATCCAAGATGGTGGAGGACAAAGGCAAGATGGAGGGGTGATTCACATGTGTGCAATTAACATAAGTGCGATTAGTAAATGTAAAATTAGCATATGTGTGTGTGATTGGAATAGGCATCCTAAGCATACCCATACTTGGCAAAGGTAGTAGAATATATGCTTATAATAAGGTGGAGCATGAAGTTNCAAGAGGACTTAAGGCATCCTTAGTCCTACCACCTTGATACTGCACTCTAGCTGCCAGGAATTGTAGTTTGGTAGCGAAAATCCAAGATGGTGGAGGACAAAGGCAAGATGGAGGGGTGATTCACATGTGTGCAATTAACATAAGTGCGATTAGTAAATGTAAAATTAGCATATGTGTGTGTGATTGAANTCACATGTGTGCAATTAACATAAGTGCGATTAGTAAATGTAAAATTAGCATATGTGTGTGTGATTGAAATAGGCATCCTAAGCATACCCATACTTGGCAAAGGTAGTAGAATATATGCTTATAATAAGGTGGAGCATGAAGTTGCATGACAGGATAATGAACTCGAACATTCTTCAGACAAGAGTATGGTGCTGGCATGGAGTGACAGAGCATGATATGCTTGTAAATTATTGCTCAATCCGGCTGTCATTTACTCAATTTCTACCAGATTCCGCAATATTGTGCAAGTGCCAGCCAAATTGTGCAACGCGCATTTTTTTTATGTAAATTTAGCTGGTTTTGAGGGGGAAAAGGGAAATGTTGGGTGTTTTGAAGGAAAAAGAGTATATTTTGAGTGAAAAAAGGGAAATCCTGGATGGCCACCATGGCGCTTTGGCTCCGCCGCCTCATGCCCTTGCCGCAGAACATACAATTTCCTTCTACTCCGGGTTAACCTGGTTATTATTTCGTAAACTCCTATAGTCACGTAATTTCACTGTGTTTATTCCGAATGTGTATCTTCGAAAAGAAAGTGTTATTTTGTCATGCAGCTCGTTTGTGTGGGACAGACATGCTACTTCCTGTGTTTCTGTACAGGCCTTGCCCAAATGCCACATCCCACGCACTGTGCAGCTCACTTTGATAGGCAGCTATAAATATTACGTAAGTCAGACTATGCTATACTCATGCCCTAATCGGAGCCTCACAGCCACTTACTGGCAATGTGCAAAAAAATTAATTTTAATGGTTAGATAACGCATACCTTGTCATCAGTGGTGGCACTTCATACCAGATTTTTCAAGGATTGAGTTATTTTACTCGTGACGTCTACATTCACTTCAGCAACAGAACAGGACACGCATTGTATTGGAGTGTATGATGCGATAAAGAGTCCCAAGGTTGATAACAGCACTTGTAATTTTGATAACGTCCCACATCAACTATTTGACTGAAATGTTAAGAATGAGTTACAGCTCGGTGTTATATTAAAGTGATTACTTTCGCATATTATTGGCATATATAAACGTTAAATTCACAAAAAAAATTATTCTTGTACAGATTTTTTTTTCTATGAATCCAGTGAAAGTGATTCTTGTCATACGCTCTGCAAACAGATATATAATTATTTTCATTAGTAAATTTTAGTTGCCAGTTCAATTTTTTTGTGGTTGGTATACTTTTATACAACACATCAGATCTGAATTTGTTCCAGGTTCGAATAAAACATAACTTTAAATTTAGGTAACATTTTCAATTTAGGTAAAATTTAGGTACTGCAATTAATACTACATAAATAGGAGCATATTTAATTAAATAGATATTACAATGGTTCAGGTATTAAAACTGAATATAATATGACCTTTTTGATAGAGTTTCTTAAGTGGAATAAGAATGTTTTGGTACAATAATCCTCGAACACCGGTTAGTCAAGTTTTGAATGAGCATAACCTCTAAATACTACAACCATAAAACTGCGCATAATTTTTATGCCGAAAGTGGCGTTCATGAATGCAATGAAGACCCACTTACTGTTGTATTGCAAGGTTTTCTCATGATTGCTTAAAACAATCATCCTAACGCCTCTCAAATTTCTGATAACAAGCATAGTGCAAAGGAAAAAATGTCACTAGGTCAATCGTATTGTAAGTGATAAGGTTCTGTTTACGAAACGCGTCAAGGTAAAGAAGTTGACAAAATGCTGGTCAAGATAAATTTATACACACATGTTCGATAGCTCCTTACTGATAGTTCCTCACTTGTCCTTGTGGTGAATTACGAGTGTTTTCGTAGCGATGTATCTTTTGCACAGCAAAGAACGCAACATGCTAAATACACAATGCCGTGCACTTGTTATATACACTAGTATAAAATGGAAAATAAACACATGGATGCAATGGTTCCACAGAATGAAGGATTTATTGAATAAATATACAGGTTGTACACTGTACATGATAATGATCACAGGGTTGTACAGCTATAGACACAGGCTACAGTATGTCCAGATTAACAATGTCAGTATATTGTGTAGCTTCCTTTAGTGACGATGCAGTCCTGCAGTCGTGCGTAGAGACTATCATAAAGGTGTCGGATATCATCATGGGCAATAGTGTTCTATGATAATTCCACCTGTTGTTGAAATTTGTGAAACTTTTGATATTGCAGACCGCACCAAACGCCGTCCCACCATGCCCCACACATGTTCAATAAGGGACAGGTCGGGTGATCGTTCTGGCCAGTGGAGTTGACAAGCACCTTCAGAGCACGTTGGTTAACACGAGACATGTGTGCACGGGCATTGTCCTGCTGGAAGAGGACATCTTCTTGGCATTGTAGGAACGACAACAAAATGGGCTGGATTATGTCATGTATGTAACATTCACTGTTCAAGTGTTCCCTCAACAAACACCACAGGTGCGCGGTCATTGTAGACTATTGCTCCCCAGACCCTGATGCCCGGAGTTGGTCCTGTATGTCGTTGCCGTATACACTCTGGTTTTTGCAGCTCTCCTGGTCGATGCCACACTCACAAACTACCACCTCTGGCACCAAGGCAGAATCTGTTCTCATCGCCAAACACAACTCTGCGCCATTCATCCCTCCAGTTGCGTCGTTCACAACACCATCCGAGGCGGGCTGCGCGGTGAAGAGGTGTGAGAGGAAGCCTGGCGAACTACACCCTTGATCGTAGTCCAGCATCCAGCAAATGGTTGGTGATGGTTCTAGCTGACACCGTGGGTGCAATAGTGGCCCTAATCTGTGCGGTGGTTGCTGTACGATCAGCAATGGCTGCTCGTCTGATGCGGTGGTCCAGGCGGGAATCCATATGCCGCTGCCATCCAGATCTCGGTTGACGAGTATGTGCACCATCGTTGGACCATCAGTACCACCAATGATGCACAGCAGACACTTCACATCCTATGCATTGAACAATTCTTCGGAAGGTCCATCCAGCCTCCTTCAGACCCACTATACGACCTCGTTCAAAGGTCCGTGAATTGCACGAAGTGTGGTTGTCTATGCCGTCGTGGCATGTCTACAATGCTTACTTCACACAGACCGATGCTTGAAACAACAGACTACTCTTTCACCGAGGCAACTACAGTTGTATTGGTCTCAGTGGTGTTATATGTAGTACGGGTTCCTACTATGTCGACAGCACAGCACTGTTATTCATTGCATGTACTGCCCTCTATTAGTATCCCATGCTCATGTGGTGTTTCTATATGACTACTTTAGAGTTGTTAATTTTTCATTTTCCACCAGTGTATTAGTTTGAAAAGAGTGTTTTCCTAGAGAGCGAAATAAGTGCTACACTGGCACAATGTGCGAGGCGCATCAGACTGATTCTTCTGAGACGAGTCCAGTGCGTCGTAACCTGCGTGATAGTGCGGTTGTGTGTGGAAAGGATTGTCTAGGGAATTAACATTTTATTTTCCAACTTTTATGTTGACCTAGGTCCGCTTCATTATTCTGCGATATTCAGTTTTAATGGCACATATTTGCCAACTATTTAATATACGCATTGTAGAAAAAAGTGTTTATATGGACTGTGTTAAAGTACAGCCCAATGCCCTAAAGTATTTCTGTTGTGACTGTAAGAAAGTTATTCCAATAAAGTTACGCAAAATATTAAAAATGAAGCTCACACATTGCGGTCAAGTATAACATTAAAGCTGGCCAATTTGGAGCATACTCTTTCCGATTTGGAACACAAAGACGTTTAAGATATCTTTATTTTTCATCAGGAAATTAAAGTTAAAACTGCATGTCCATGCAAGACTGATTCGTCTGAGACAAGTCCAGTGCGCCATACTCTGCGTGATAGTGTGTTTGTGTGTGTGCAAGACTATTGTGTTTTGCGTTAACTAATTGTTAATACTGTGCCTGCATGGTACCCACTACAAATGTAGTGATGTTTTCCGCTTCAGAGGAGGAATAGCTGATCGATTTGGCCGCTGAACACCCATTGTTGTGGGACATGACGGATGCAGAGTTTAAGATAACCTCATCTAAAAGACGTTTCGTAATTAATACTCGATAAACTCCCTCATATTCTCTATACGAATACACTACACAGAAAGGTTTTCCCAATTTTGCTGTAACGATCAACTAGGTGGCCTTATCCATTTTTTTCAAACACCCTCCAAACCACACTGATAAATCGCTAGGGAAACGCACCTTTAAGATGAAATGCGCCTGTGTGTATGTAGTGACCACAAAAATAATCATAACCACTAGCAAAAATATATAAAATTAAACATAAAAGTTAGTTAAGCAAATCTGCAATTTAATAAAACAATTTTCCAAATTATTATTTTTTTTATAACAAGACGAGAAAATATATTTCTGTGAAACAGAAAATCGCCACTGCAAAAACGAATGGAGAATGATACACCGAATTATTCAAATGGCCTTACGGCCAGAAGTCACAGGGCATGAGATCCTGAGATCTAGGAGGCAATTTAACTGGTATGTCGCACCTTCACTATATGGGTAATGATGTATGTCCAAATACCACTTACTGTCATGCGTTTAGCGAGTACCAGCTACATCTGAAATAGTCATACAGCCCTCATTGTCAGTGGTTTGTCTTCCAATAGGACAGATAATTCTGTAGAGAACAACGGATCACCCGGATTTTCACATGTGGGAAAGGTAGTAGACGTTGCAGTTGGCCAGCGGGATTTCTCAGGGCATTCCCTCTTCCCCAACCTTTTAATACGGGCACTGCTCCATTTTCCCGTCATTTCATGCTCACCGGCACGTAAGGGCTCGATGTAAAGCGCCGGACGGAACATTTAAATCCAACCGTAGAGATTACCTAAATGGAAGTGCATCCTCATCATCTACATGGGAGTTCGTAAGGACCAAACAGAATATAGCTGATTATTGCCCTCCTGGCATTTAATAAGAACCGTTGTTGGAATTGCGTTCCCCTTACTGTTAGAACCAAAACTGCTGACGGGTGAAATTACGGGGAGCGGGATGCATCCAGCGAGGGGAGAGGTAGCTGCGCGCGAAGCCTGGGAACGTGATAGAAACATTTGTCTTCCTAAAATCAGGTGCGCGTTTGCCGATGCGCGCCGACTGTTTTTTGTTGACAGTTAGTACACAGTGGGGCCGTTACTAATATCAGCTGCCACCAGCTGGACCGTGCCGGCCGCCCAAGCATCAAGGGAGGAGCATCGCCAGCACTTGCGGTGCATACAGTAAGTCACATTGACTTTATTCCGCCCGTAGTGAGATGGTTTCAAATGTCCAGCAAGCCATTGCGCAAAAAGCCAGCATCATCCACCTCCAACATGAGATTAAGAAAATGTGTTACTGTCGTCTGCTACACTATCTAACGGCAGAATGTACTTATAAGATTGAGGTTCATTGGCAAACGTAACTTTCGGGAGAACTTTACATGACAGAAACAGAATAACGGTTCGTGTAATCCTCAAGCCACCATGTGAGAAATATGGCGGTCAGCAGGTAACTACACAGTACTGGCAGCTCTTAACGGGACTTCCTAGTAAAATTTTTGAGCCCAGCGCTCTGTCCTGCAGGTGGTCGAGAGGTGGGGTGGGCGGAGCCAAAATGTATGATCGAAGTCGAGAGGGGTGAAATGAGCATGAGGGGAGAAAATAACGTGGGCAAAAGAGGGTGCGCTGAGAAACAATCCACTTGGTGCGTTTAGCGAGGGTCGTTCGCAGCTAGTACATTTAGAAGAGACGTTGCAGGAAACAATCGCATTGAGCTGTGGTAAATCTTTCAAAATTTACTCACTATACCTCACACACTATTATGTCAAATATTTTCAAAATTCCACTGGCCAATTATTTTTACTATATGACAATCATACTGTACTTATGTTTTCTTAGTTTACAACTTTTCAAATGCCAAAATATTAGAAACAAAATTATATTACTGACGGTAGGACACGCAAACCAATTAAATGCATTCTTACACGTTTTGCCCTTTAAAAAATGCATGTGTTAATTGCTGGAGACGTTTCGACCCACTAGGCCAGCAGTAAATTTAACTTCTTGTTATTCTTACACAGCATCCCTTTAGGTTGATTAAATTTTAATAATTCTGTATGGGCTTGCATTTTTTTTTAATTACTTGTATTGCTAACCACTAGTAACAGAAATTTAATTGTACACAGCATGCATTGAAATAAATGGAAAGAATATGAAGATTTTTTTTTGCGCTGCAGAAATGCCGGTCTCTTGTGGTGTAGGGTTTTTAAGAGTTCCTATCTACATACCCAAAGATCGTGAATTCAAGTCCCGCCAAGAGCACTGGTGTTNTAACCACTAGTAACAGAAATTTAATTGTACACAGCATGCATTGAAATAAATGGAAAGAATATGAAGATTTTTTTTTTGCGCTGCAGAAATGCCGGTCTCTTGTGGTGTAGGGTTTTTAAGAGTTCCTATCTACATACCCAAAGATCGTGAATTCAAGTCCCGCCAAGAGCACTGGTGTTTTTTTTTATTTGTTTATATAGCGCGTAGGTCGTCCCTTAAAGCCTACAGACATAAAAGCGAAATTGTTAAAGTATTTATATATTTATTTATTTCAATACCTTTTTCATATGCCATACGAGATTAAGAGTTGGCACTTCTATTTTATAAAAAGTATTTATGCGAATGTTTTCTCAGTGCCTATAAAACTTGTATTAAATTTGTGCGGTTGAAATTGTCTCCAAAAAATGTTCTTTATAATACACGTTTGATCCATGTACGATTAGATTGCATATGTTTAAAAGTTTATCAAATGCTCACTGGGAATAAGGAAAATGATTTGTTTACACATGATACGATACGGTATTACATTCGTCAATTTACGTATATCTATAAAATATTAATATGCTCCAATTATCCCGTGGCATTCATTTAAAACACGTACATAATTTGTTATAAAGCCAAAGTTAATATTGTACATATTAATATAAACAGCGTTGATAATCCAGAAACTAACTTACTGCAATGCGGTGTAATTGAAAGATGCATGCATTAAGCTGAATTCTTCTCTTTATTCACCTCAGGTTCAATGCTTATAGTTTTTTGATATCAAATTACGCAGTTAATAGGCCTACATACGAACATTCAATACATAAATTGGTGTTTATTCATAAATTAATTTCGTGCTAATTTGTTGATTAACTATACTGTGCATCTATTATTTATGTCTAAAATGATCACAAAAAAGTTTAAAACTGTACATAATAAGATTATAACATATCATACACTGAATATTCTGTACAGATAAAAATATTGCACAAACGAGTCATTGCATTATTTATTCAATATTACAGCGTTGAGAAGCAGCATAAAAATGTTCAAAAATTAGTACAATTTTCAAAACTTCAGAAGTTAACCGATTCGGGCATAATGTATTTTAAATGGGACAAAACTTTCACCTGGTACCGGCTCCGGCCGGCCGCCATGTTGTGAGGTCACCCAATTTCCATATTGAATCTAATTTACATTGACCTCGACCTTTCAGCTTGACCCCATGCCCGTGACCTCAAATGACTTTGAACCCAATAAAATCGATAAAATCCCAACAAATTATAAAATCCTAAAATAATTATAAAAATTTAAGCAATTGAGAAAAAAATAAATAATTATTTAATGTTGTACATGTAGGAGGTAACGGATTCGATGACAGGTGGATCGAATAAATTCCGACACAACCGGCCANTTATTTAATGTTGTACATGTAGGAGGTAACGGATTCGATGACAGGTGGATCGAATAAATTCCGACACAACCGGCCATTGCCAGGTCGATCAGTGTCCATCTCCTCAGCCATGTTAGGTTTTGATGACCTTGACCTTAAACCCTAACCTTGGATGACCTTGAAGCCAAAAAATTAAAAAAATTCCCAAAAATCCTAAAAATGCAAAAAAAATTTAAATTATTGAAAATCATTTTTTATTACATTTCCAGAGGTCCTTCCACTACCACCCTTACCAATTTTTAATTGGTTATTTCATCGATCAATTTGTTGTCTTCGCTAATTAGTCGGCAGGCTTCCACTCCCCTCACCAATAATCATTCCATCGCATGCAAACATCTTGTTTTTTATAGTTTGTCATTTTTTTCATTNTTATTTAATGTTGTACATGTAGGAGGTAACGGATTCGATGACAGGTGGATCGAATAAATTCCGACACAACCGGCCCTTGCCAGGTCGATCAGTGTCCATCTCCTCAGCCATGTTAGGTTTTGATGACCTTGACCTTAAACCCTAACCTTGGATGACCTTGAAGCCAAAAAATTAAAAAAATTCCCAAAAATCCTAAAAATGCAAAAAAAATTAAAATTATTGAAAATCATTTTTTATTACATTTCCAGAGGTCCTTCCACTACCACCCTTACCAATTTTTAATTGGTTATTTCATCGATCAATTTGTTGTCTTCGCTAATTAGTCGGCAGTCTTCCACTCCCCTCACCAATAATCATTCCATCGCATGCAAACATCTTGTTTTTTATAGTTTGTCATTTTTTTCATTNCTTCCACTCCCCTCACCAATAATCATTCCATCGCATGCAAACATCTTGTTTTTTATAGTTTGTCATTTTTTTCATTTTTAACGCTAAGGTAGCGCTATTTTTACGATTTACCCACTAGACGAGCTGGTGATTAGGCCATATATTCCTATACAATAATTGTTTGTTTTAGTGAGCTCTACCACTCCTCAATGTTTGTCCCATGATTTTTTAATCATCCTGTATGCAACTTCGTTGAAGGTTACAGTATTTTATACATCTATCTATTCGCACTCGTGTTGTCCTTATGCGAAAATCTTGTGACATTTATTACACCAACACACTGTGCGGGGCAGGTTATGAAGGAAACTGCACTTTTGAGAACATGTACTGAAGGCACAAGAGACCTGCATGCAGCAAACCTTGTAGCGAGGTACTGATGAGTACTGCACTTCACCTTTACAGGTACACCGTAGCCGAAAGCAAATGTCTTGTCACAAAAGTGACACTGATGACGTAGTGGTTCAGGCAAAGACTCGGACGGACCTGTTGGAGATGTAGGTTCTGGAGCTAAAGAAGCAGGTAACGCCGGCAATGGTGTTCTAGGTACCCCTGCCGAAAAATTATTTGACTCTATTGAAGATTTTGTAGGCGTCACAGCTGAAGAAGTCGATGTACTGTACCATATGTACTTGATCGTGCTGCACTGTTGCAGTATATGCTGGTAGTGATGCAGGCGTCACAGCTGAAGAAGTCGATGGCACCATACCAATCTGAAACGCTGGTACTGCACTGGTGGAAGTAGATGCTGCTAGGGATGTTGACATCACAGCTGAAGAAGTCGATGGCGCTGGTAAAACAGGAGAAATCTCACTCGAAGAAGAAATCTATGGCAAGAAACCATTGCTGGGCAATATCAAATCCACTTTAACGTAACTGTCTATGGATTACCTGGCGTAGAAGCTAGCCGAGACGATCCACCTTTCACAATAGCAGTTGTCAAACTGTGCATTTCAGCTGACCCCCCCTTGCTTATAATATACTCGTATGACATTCCTATGACGTCATATTGACTTAGAACCAATCTTAATACACCATTAATACATTGTTCGGCTATCGGCCAGTCAATCAGCGAGTTTCCAGGTGATTACAGCTGACCAATAACAAGCAGGTATTGAGACATCACACGCAGGCAGGTAGGCAGGTTTTAGGTGTTTATCATTATTATTATATATACGATCCACATGAACAGAGCAGTCCGTCAGACCCTGTGGAAACTGCCCAGTCGAAGACATTTACTCGCAAGCACGACCCGGCGACGAGGAAGCCAATCCAGAACACAAGTACCCAATGTTTTGGATGACTTTGTCAAAAGATTTGAAGAAAAAAAAAATTCTTTGTGTGCATGCGAACTTGAGTTTTTATAACAAAAACTGTTATGAAATATATTGCAACATTCAAGTATTATTTTGCAAAAATATTTCACCATCAAGCAGCTTTCACTCTCGACTGACTCCTGCAAACTGACTCCTGCAGACTGACTCCTGCAGACCGACTCCTACAGACTGACTCCTGCAGGCTGACTCCTGCCGACTGACTCCTGCAGACTGCCTCCTGCAGACCAGCTCCTGCAGACCGACTCCTACAGACTGACTCCTGCAGGCTGACTCCTGCCGACTGACTCCTGCAGGCTGACTCCTGCAGACCAGCTCCTGCAGACCGACTCCTACAGACTGACTCCTGCAGACTGACTCCTGCCGACTGACTCCTGCAGACTGCCTCCTGCAGACCAGCTCCTGCAGACCGACTCCTACAGACTGACTCCTGCAGGCTGACTCCTGCCGACTGACTCCTGCAGACTGACTCCTGCAGACCGACTCCTGCAGACCGACTCCTACAGACTGACTCCTGCAGGCTGCCGCCTGCAGACTGCCTCCTGCAGACTGCCTCCTGCAGACCAGCTCCTGCAGACCGACTCCTACAGACCGACTCCTGCAAACTGACTCCTGCAGGCTGACTCCTGCAGACCGACTCCTACAGACTGACTCCTGCAGGCTTACTCCTGCCGACTGACTCCTGCAAACTGACTCCTGCAGACTGACTCCTGCAGACCGACTCCTACAGACTGACTCCTGCAGGCTGACTCCTGCCGACTGACTCCTGCAGGCTGACTCCTGCAGACCGACTCCTGCAGGCTGACTCCTGCCGACTGACTCCTGCAGACTGACTCCTGCAGACCGACTCCTACAGACTGACTCCTGCAGGCTGACTCCTGCCGACTGACTCCTGCAGACTGACTCCTGCAGACTGACTCCTGCAGACTGACTCCTGCCGACTGACTCCTGCCGACTGACTGCTGCAGACAGACTCCTGCCGACTGATATTTTTTTTTAATTTTGCAAGGGTAATAAACCTCATGCGTGTAAACAAGAGTAAGTAAAATTTTTTTCGCGAATTTATTGCAAATGTGTTAGCATAATACGAGATTTTATATCTTCGTGGCATCACGAGAGGTTGATAGAGCGCAAGTATGTTAGCAAGCATCAGCACTCTTCCTGGCCGTTATGGAGGTGCACGAAGTTTGTCGCAAAAATTAACATCGACAATAGTCGAGTTAGCTCTCGCATCTGGCATTTAGAAAATTTATCGCTCGTATGTCTATGATACACTGGTATCTCTGCTGGTTTATAATGAACTGAGGACTATTTTAAAATCGGTGCTCTGATATTATGTTGCGTACTGTGTAAATCAAATATATATATATATGCATATATATATAAGGGGACTGAGCATTATTATTATTTTTTTTAATTTGCCAGGTCGTTGGTGTGTTAATATAGACGTTTCCTCTGAAGGTTCGAGATTAATAAAATTTTTAATACTAAGCATTTTTCACTTCGGAAAATCGCGTCGATTCGGAAATATAAATATGTAGCACTGTTCGGGTCATAAAGAGTATTATCATAAGTTTGTTAATGGGTGATTTTTTCCCCCTATTTCTGTAATGGATGGCCTGTGTTCCCTTGCCTTAACTGGGTTTCGTGCGAGTGTGTATGTGTGTGTGTGTTTCGGTGCCAAAATGCCTTCGGTTTCCCAACGCAACAAGGGTTAGATCTTTTTTCACGAAAGGAGGTTTACACTCGTATTTGTGAAAGCATGCTGACCAAATATTTTGTTATTTTTTTTTTTTCAAATGGTTTAAAACTAATTGAAACCTATGTATGAGGGCGTGGAAATATTTCTTAGTTTATGCATCAGCAGATGAAAGGACTCGTTCGCTGGGTTACGAAGAGAATAATAATGAACTGATTAGGTATAGGTATATTCCTAGCGTAATCAGACTGGCCAACAATCAATCGAGTGCAAAATGGTAGCTTTAAATACCTGTAAAATGCAAAATGGTTTATCAGTATGCCTTAAAAATTCAAGGAATTGCTGATACCAAATATATATATTTGTGCTCAATATATAAATTTTTTTAATTAATACCCACATATTTGTCTGCATTACATGTTGCAATTTTACTATTTATTTTTTTTAATTTCTTCGAAGCGAGGATGATTCGTAATTCTGAAAGCTTGATGTCGCGAATTTAATGCGAGAGAAAATGGCGCAACCCTTTCCTCTTATAATGAACAGATATAAATATTTTTTATTCATTTCTGCCTACTCGATTCTCGTAAAAAAGTAGTGTGGCATTTCATTTTTTAGGTGGTATGCAAGCTAAAATTATAATTTTAAAAAATTTCAAGTTTACACCCTTTTGAGACGCAGCGAGTTGCTAGGGCAAACGGGAACAAGTAAGGAATCGGCCAAAAAATCATCCCGGCATTCACGTGGAGTGATTTTTTAAAAAATTAATTAGGTCGAACGAGTCGAGAATCGAACTCGAGTCTCCCCTGGTGTTGACTTGTGTGTGCAGATATCATCTGTGTTTATTATCCTTTAAAGTTGGCTTGTATGAGAAATAAAACATGCTGCTGGAGCGTCAAGCCACCCGCGGCCTACCATCACAACTCCTGCTGACAGTGCGCTAGAGCAAAGTCCAATTCAACACCTGGTGCAGCGCGGCTGGAGGTGTGCGCGAGCTCATATTACGACTGCACGAGCCTCTCGTTTACTTCTGTAATGGCTCGCGTATCCACTTATTTCAGAATGCTTTTGTCTTAATAGTTTTTTAATGCGTCTGTTAGTCTCGCCTGCAATTGGGATATTTCGGGCTCTGTGTGTGGGGTTCGTATATATAATAATTATAAGCACCTAAAGCCTACCTTTCTGCCTGCATGTGATGTCTCAGTGCCTCCAACAGGTTCGTCTGAGTCTTTGCCTGAATCACTATGTCGTCATCAGTGTTACTTTTGTGATAAGACATGTACTTTCGGCCACCATGTACGGCAACACGAGGGCTTTAATTGAGCCAAAAATCCCTGTCGTATGTCATATTTGTGTGACAGGTGTTCTAAGCAGTTCAGCCGTACCGACAATTTACTAAGACATGCAAACATTTGTAAAGACAAAGTGCATTTCACATCAGTACCTCGGAACCAGGTATACTGCATGCAGGTCTCTTGTGGCTTCAGTGCATGTCCTCAAAAGTTTAGTTACCTACATAACCTGCCCTGCACAGTGTGTCGGTGAAATAAATTAAAATTTAAAAGGCACATAAATAAAAAATATGTAATTAAAATGTATTTTATAAAGTACTATTGTACTATATATACGATAATGTAATTAAATAAAAAATACTCTTTAAAATTGCACAACTTAAATTTTAAAATTATATATTGATTTTATAAATTACGCATGTTGTCAAAGCACCGCATCGTGCATGTAGGTATACTGCTAATTGGAAAATTATGTTTTAATAGGATGAAATTTACACATTTTCATGTGGCCATAAAAAAAAATATGGGTGTCGACAGCTCGCCTGGAGGCTGAACCAAGAGAGTGGGTGGATTCTGACAGCTCGCTTAGCAGCGAAATCAAGAAATTAATGCCACCTATGTGTTGAAAATAGAATCCAACATGGAGGAAAGTTAAAAAGCTGAAATATCTTTATTGGTGCTCTTAATTAGTGTAGTCATGTGTATAGACGATGTTTTTGTGTTGTTTTCAGTAAGGTTAAGCTACGTCATGTATGAAACGTGCATTAAAGTATCTAATTATGCAGATTGAGGTTAAGCTGTGCTGAGTTTCTTTACATGTTGTGCAGTCTCCATCTCTATTTTCAACCAATGATTAAATAGAAGCACAGTTGAGGTTCCATTGCCATGTGTACTCAAGAATGTATTTAATAACGGAATAACAACGCATACGTTTTCTATCATCTGCATTAGTACATGAAATGAAACACGACCCAGGAGTGCAACCAGGGCTTTATTTCCCTTCTTCTGACATTGTAGCATGCGCTTCTTTTTGCCATAGTGCCAGCATTTGCTGCAATGATCCATGATGTGGCGAACTGGATTCTCATTCAAAAACATATAATCGTCCCTACAGTAACCACATGTAGAAAGTCTCCATCGTCTAGCTAGAACGCCTCCTTCCTTCCTGCCAACTTCGTTGCCTTCCTTCCCTTCCAAACTGACTTCTTCTCCTGCACCCTCCTCACCGGGCGGTCGAGTTTCACCCTGTCCAATCCCCTCTTCTCGAGTCTAACTGCGCGTGACAGCACACTGCAACCGCCACAGCGCTCTTCAGCTAGTGGTGGGCAAAATCGAATTATTCTCGCAATCGAATTTCATTCGAATAGTCTCGTTTGAAATCGAATGAATCACTCGGATTCCGAAAATGAACTTTCTTGCTGCTGCATGTTAACAGTTGGAAAGTATATTCTCAAAGCGAATTAATGAAAGAGGTTGTTTTGCAGAAGTGATGGCACTTGTGTTTATAAAGAAGTCATGATTTTTGTATGTAAAAAAGGTACAATTTAAAATTCTTGAGAATTATTTATACAGTCTGGCATTTTATCTGTTTTTGTGACTGTGTAATGTTTGTTTCTGATAAAACAATATAAACAATATGAATCGCAGAAACCGTTATGTTGTGTGGAACTATTTTGTTAAGACCTTGGATTAAACTTGTGTGATTTGTCATATATGCAAAAATCGCTTGAAGGTTTTTAGTAATACTTCGAATTTACAAACACATTTACACAAATTACATCCTTCAGTTTTAATGTCAGATACATTAATATCTGAATTAGAAGATGATTGTGAAACGAATTCATGTGTGGGCAACAATACTGCAACATTCAGGTAGACCAAACTTCCCGTAGCAAACTACAGTCCAGACGACTGAGTTATCTAATGTAGCTGCTGCAACTAATACTGAAACGCAACAGGCAAAGCGGCCCAAGCAACTCAGACTTAACGGTTCCACATCTAAAGATATCACAGAAGCACACAGGTCTGAAATAGATAAGGTACTAGTGTAAAATGATAGCAAAATATCTACAGCCCTTGTCCATTGTTGAAAATTAGGGGTGTCTAGAATATTTTAAGAAACTGGAACCAAAATATACAACTCCAAGCAGGAAGATGTTGTCAACGAAACTCTTACCTGACATGTACAACAATGTGCGTAAAACAACAGCTGATACTTTGCATGCTGCATCGTATGTTGCTGTTTCAACAGGCATGTGCACAGGAGAAACTGCTACATCGTACCTGACAGCTAGAGCCCACTGTATTTCAGAGAGCATATTGCACTCGTTTGTTCTTTCAACAATACCAATTAGAGATAGTCATAGAAGTGAAAACATCGCGGCCTGTATTCGTGGCATTCTTTCTGAGTGGGGTGTGTTATCTAAAACTGTTGCTATTGTCACCGATAATGGAGCTAATGTAAAAAAGGCCGTTGAACTACTGAAGAAACCTCAGCTGCCATGCGTTGCACACACGCTCAATTTAATCGTCACTGATGCAATAAATGAAAATTTGCAACTGTTCTGCATAGCAGAAAAATGTAGGGCACTTGTGGCTCATTTCAAGATTAACTCCACTGCAGCCGATAAACTACGTAGGATCCAAAGTCAAATGGGCCTTTCACAATTAATGTTAAAACAAGATGTCTGTACGAGGTGTATCTCGACATTACTGATGTTCGAGAGAATCATAGCATTAAGAGAGCCCCTTTCTGCAGCAATTGCATCCTTGTCACGAGCCCTAGAGACACTGGATGCTTTTGAATTGGAAATACTTAGTGAAAGCATTCATCTGCTAAAACCCATTGAAGTTATGACAGCTGAGCTTTCTGGAGATAAATACCCAACTCTATCAATGGCAATGCCACTTGTAAGAGGAGTTTAAGTGCTAATTAAGAATAAAAATACTCAAAATGAAACAGCAATAAAACTTTACTTCTTTCTGGTTTTTCTACTCGTCTCAGTCTCTCTTAGAGAGAGTAACAAGATATCCTCGGCAGCTACCCTCTTTGATCCACGGTTTTAGAAAGCTTCTTTTGGTTTAGATGGAAATGCAAAACATGCACGTGAGTCTGTTATGGACGAGCTTGCAGAATTGTGCAGACAATACCAAGGTACGGAAGAAATAATTTCATCTGGCGGTCGAATGGAAACCTATGATGTGGGGCAAGACTCGATATGGAGCCATTTTGACAGTAAAGTTGCGGGTATGAAATCAACCACAACTCCGGTCAGCTATAGCATAGTAACGATGCAACGATACCTCGAAATACCCTTACTTGACAGGAAGAGGTACGGTATTCAATTTTGGTCTGCACAACAAAATGCGTACCTTTAACTTCATCATTTAGCTATGAAATATTTATGTATACCAGCCACGTCCGTGCCAGCTGAAAGAGTGTTCTCTAAAGCAGGGCAGATACTTGTGCACGAAGAAACAGGCTATCACATAAATTTGTGGATAAACTAATATTTTTGAACATGAATTCCTGAGATGTTTATCAACTTAGGCTGATTACAGTAACTTAATATATTGTGTTATATTTATTGTTCTTCATAAATTCCACGTAAACTGTAGATATGCCACTTGTGAATATGAGTGTTATGAAAACATTTTTACTAGTGTATCAGCTGATGTGTACAGAGATACTTTATATTTTATCACGTACAGATATTAAANAATGTGTACAGAGATACTTTATATTTTATCACGTACAGATATTAAAAAAATTATAGAATAGTTTTTACAATGAGAAGATTATTTGCTTTTCCATGAAAAAATTTTCATTCCAATCGATAGCAGCAACAGTGATAAGTACCTATTATTGGAAAAATTTATCAATTATTTCGTGTGGTAAGTGTGTGTCTATATATATATATATATGTGTGTGTAATTTATATATGTGTCTATACATTATCATATGTTTGAAACTATTAATAAACATTCTGCCAACAACGGGTTTTGCATAAATACTCAATTAGGTATCTGATATTACAAAAATTTACATTATATTCTTTCTGTTGTGAATCTGTTCTCATTGCATTGCAATGTAAATATTCTTAAGTATTTTTTTGAATTAAAAATGATGTGAATTTAATAAATAAGTAACAAAACTGAAAATAATTCCTGTAATTAATTTTGAGTGAAACCGAATTATTGCCGTAGGTGTCTCTGCAATGTCAACATTAATTTNAAAATAATTCCTGTAATTAATTTTGAGTGAAACCGAATTATTGCCGTAGGTGTCTCTGCAATGTCAACATTAATTTATTCAAGAATGAAACATTCACTTTTTGGAAGTCACAGACAACGAACATTCACTTTACTGAAACGAATGATACTTCATTCAACGAAGTGAATGTTGGATGAAATTTCGGTTCACTTAAGTTTACCAATATTTTCTGAACGAAAGCATACTTCTACTAATCAATCAAAAAACTTTATTTATTTGCATTTATTTTTGTTACAAGTGTACAAATCCCACTTGTTATATTTACACAATTTATTATAACAAACCTGGATACATGGCATGTTATCATGCTTATTTTTTGGCAAAATGGTATCAAGTAATAGCACAACATTATTTTTGCAATAAACTGTGTTTAGAAACGAAAGGAAAAATATAGGTATGTTTAAATTTGAATGCAAAAATCGCTTAGAGTTGCATCTCGTTTCTTAACGACGTGAAAAATATACGTAAATAGCTATGTGCTCTTAGTGCTATCTCTTTACGAGAAGGAAAAATTCGAAACTAATGATTCATTCGGATTCAGCAGACAAAAATCGAGAATTCGATTATTCCACAATAGTCGAATTCTGGAATTTTTTTAAAATTCGATTTTGCCCATCACTACCTTCAGCCATATGATAAAGAGATGGAGCAAGGAAACAGCACATTACAGATAGCATGCAACAAAAAAAACCAAGGCGACAACAATATATTGTTATTTAATAATTTTGTTAGTCAAGCATGCATCTATGTTCGGATAGTCTTTAGAACCGAGTGGTATACAGGATTTGGTTGCTAAACTGTATAAAAATGTCAAACTTTTGCCAATTTCACAGTGAACTCCTTAATTAATTTATTTTTTCTGTTGGAAAACACAACAATTGATACAAATATACAACCTCTTCATTCATTATTTTAAAAAATGATAAGAAAGTTTTACAGTGTTGGAAATAAATGCGTTTACATAGATGCATACATTTGTACTTAGTTTCTTACTAGGAAGGCCCCTAACGTCGTGAGGTGAGAATGTAGCAAAGCCAGAGTGCAAGGGCGGGGGAAACGTCAGATCCCCGAAAAAACTCTTGGACCAGCGGCATCGCGTGCGGAAATCTGAAAGCGGCCCCGCTGGGAATCGAACCCGTTTCACCTTGATGGGAGGCAAGCGCATTAGCCACTGCACCACCGCGGCCCCACATATTACTGCGATGGGGAATTATGCGACAGGATGCAAAATCGCTTCTCCCATATCAGAGCCCTTTCGACGTCGTAGTCAACAAGTGTTCGCTATCGTGGGTTAAAACGACTTGTGTATCTGCTGATACTCTAAGGCCATGAATGAAAGTCTTGTATTTGTATGCTGGCGTTCCGAATGTTGTTCAGCGCACACGCATGCAGGTTCTGTCGTGTTGTGTTTCTGTTCGCCGTACACCAGTGTCATGCCCGTGTGGTGAACGTGAGATCGCTAGAGACTTGCAATATTCGCGTTATTGTTTAGTAACCCGCTAGACTTCGCAACTCTATACTTTCCTGAGCGCTACTGCGATTTCATTGGTAACTAACAAATATACGGTGTAATTTACCTGTGTGACTGCTTTACTGTGGTCGGTTGCTCCACCTCTGAGCCTTTACTATTGGCTGAAAGCCTTCTTGGTATGTGCCACACAAGTCATCCGCCAATGACAGAAGTCAAACGAGCACACAACGTCTTGGAGTTTAGTTTGCTGTTCAATTAAAAGCTACTAGCTAACCCTGCCACGCGTTGCTGTGACAAAAGATTTTGGTTCTATTCAATTCTGTGAAATTAATTGAAAGAAGTATATGTATTTTCAAAATCTTTATTATTTAAGTACTTGTTTGTATACAATGTTTTTAGTTTTACAATCTTCCGTGCGTATGAATAAGTTGGATGGTTTTCCTACTCTAGAACACGACACATACAATTGGTCGTGCGAAAAACATTCTGTTTCTATATCTATTCCGCACATTTGCAATGACTGCCCTTGAGCTTTATTTATTGTCATTGCAAATGCCAATCTGACTGGAAACTGTGTTCTTTTAAAGTGAAAGGGAATTTCTGATGGAATAAATGGAATTCTGGAAAGAAGCACATTTTCTCCTTAGAAAGCACATTTCAAGATGGTAGCTTCTATAGTATTGCCCATAAATTTGTTTTATTGCAAAGCGTGTGCCGTTGCAAAGTTTTGGGGGATTTATGTTACGAAGTAAAGTGACTGGCACTCCTATTTTCAATTTTAATATATTTGGAGGCAATCCTGTAACATCAAGCGAATTTATAAATTCTGGCGGATAATTTACCGCTTCATTTTCGTGTAATGTTACATCCAGAGATTTGTATGTGACATGTTCGCTTGTCGATAAGTATCGACATATATATTAGTATCGATATATCGAGCATTGATGTACTTATATGTATCGACATATCGTTATATCGACAAGTATAGAGATATCGATAAGTATCTATATATCGTTATATATAGATAGATCTGTTGCTAGGTTGCGACTTTACATTGTTGACATTGCATTGTTGACTTTTCATTGTTGACTAAGGCGCTTCCTGACGCGAAAGCATGGTAAAAATAAGCTTTTTACATATTTTAGTACCTTTACAGGTAATACAGATAAAAAATAAAGGTGTATAAACACTCGTGGGAATGAAAGGAAGGTTTATAAAACAACAGAATGAAAATCGGTTGATTTTTTCGGAAGTTACACGCGTCCGAACAAACGGACACAAGTTTATATGTATATAGATTTCTGAAGGTCTATAGTAAGTGCCCGTACAGACTGCACACAGTGACAACAAACAAACACGCACTGATTTTGTTGTGATGTGATGAGTGCAGACTGTCCGCGTGTGAACAAAGTAAGCCGCGTGGTCATCTACACTGAAAAAAAAAAATACTTTGTGGCGTCCGCAGAGCGTTTTGTTGGTATTGACCCTGCCAAATATTTTTGTGGTGAGCACAAAATATTTTGGTGGTCACCACTGAACTTTTGTGGCCACTAAAAAATTATTTTGTGGTGTTTACATACATTTTTTGTTCACCACAAAAAATTTTGTCAAGGTGAATTCCAAACAACAAATATTTTGTGGCTGTCACGAAGTATTTCTTTCAGTGTAACCTGTAAAGAAAACTGGGTTATTTCTCACAAGTCATGTGACTGAGAGAGGCAGCGTTACAACACGGCGAGGTTCGTACTTTGGCAGTTTTACGTATTCCGCCACGTGTGGCATGTACTCCCGCGACTGCGACTTTGCATTGTGGTAGTGGCAAATGTATTGTGTTCCCCAATTTATAAGAAACTAGTTGCACTCATGCTTGCAGCTGTTTGCCCCCGGCGTTGTTTCAATTGTCGACAACTTCAGTTTTTTTTATACAAAATAACTTTTCTGAGAAATTTTTATTGGAATTTCNACACACAGGCCAATCTACAATTAAACATACGCCGTGTTTTCCCATTCTGCGCAGAGTTCAGATGCACTCTGTATGTATTTTAAAAAAATTTCTTTCCTTAGCACAAATGCTTTATTGTACAGTGCTAAACTTATATTTTTTTTATTATTTTAGAAATGTATTAACATGTGAGAATTACATGCGTATTTATGAAATAAATGCTCATCGATTTCACCATCATAAGCTTTCATTTTTAAGTTGTATATACCTCCATAGAAATACGCAGTAAACCGTATTTATTGCAGAATATTTACTATCACACTATCACTAAATATATTATTGTGCTAACAAAGAAATTAACATAATTGCTAGCATTATTGCTGTAATGCGTGCACACACAAAATTATTTTATTTATATGCTAATTCCAGGATTTTTTCTAACTGCATCTTCTGAAAAGCGCTAAAAGCATGTAATTTTTATGATATAAAAAACGCTTAAATTTAAATGTAAGTATCAAGACAATATTTAATTACAATATTTACATCCGTCATCAATAAGTATTAGGAAAAAATATAAAATCAATGTGGAATTTGAAGTATTAAAAAATATATCCACAAAAAATTTACAAAAGATAATTTTTTAAAAAAAAGTGTTATTCAGCTCAGTCTCGGCCAACGTATTTGCTCTGCTTTCCCCTAACTTTGTCAACGGCAAGTGCAGTGACATGAACAGGAGATATACATCGTTCTGCAGGTGTAACATGAGATTATTTATGCTAATTTCGTATTTGTTGGCCATATGTTCTGTTACATTACTCACTGTTCTCACAAGTTTACGTCCCAATACAAAACCAAGACAATTAGATTCTACTTTTAAAACCACACATAAAGGAACTGGAGGAATCGACCTTTACTGCTTGCAGTAAAAATTACCAGACAACAGATTATAAAGGGATCTCCCTGCCAGTGGTTCGTCACAAGGCGGATTAAAAATATAACCTTAAAATTATCATCGGCTCTCAAGACCTCGATGTTAAAAGCCGGCCAAATAACTCAACGCGCTCACTTAAAAATTATTCCATCTGAATAATCATCCCTCCAGCCACCAGTAATCAGATGATTGGGCCAATGAAAAACTAAATTTTCAAGCACACTTATTAAAAAAATTATTGCCTTCCGGATTTTTACACAGTGAGGTGACCCAGAATTATTTAAATGGTTTTTCCCCTCCGGAAAAGAGTTTATATCCACCAAGTATGGGAAAAGTTGGAAGCTGCCAAACGTCGATAAAAGAGAAAATCGCCTTTTTCTTATTTTCGCACACGATAATGTTCCTTGCCTCATCTTTAATTGTGTCGATTTATTTGTTCCGTACTGTTCGAATTCGTATAATATTACACCTGTTGAAATGAGTAACAGTGCTTTGGAACTTAAGATTTTTCAAATATTTTGTTTAAATGTTGTGTTGTGGTAAATTTTTCGTGTCCACCTCTTTTTCCCTTCTGTGATACATTGACCTTCTTTACTGCACCAAAAATATAGGTAGCTGAATTTTTTTCATTGTTTATTCTGTTTATTTTTTAGTTTATTTCTGTTTTGCGATTTTCTATTATATATTTTGAATTTCTTGATAACGAATGGAATGCCCATTCTAGATATTTACTCTTTAATAATGTTCTCTAGATAGAAAATGTTTTAGTTTAATGTGTAGTAGTTATTTTGGTTTCAAAATGTTATTGTGGTTATGCGTTAGTTCTTTTAGTAAGTACTGGTAATGTAGAATGTAAAAAAATTCTTATTATAATGAAATTAACGACTGCCTTCGAACTTCAAAGAACAAACTACTGGCGACCTAGCCCTTTTCTCATAGATGTCAATAAGTATGAATGATGAAGAAAATGTATATTTTCTCGTAGATATCAATAAGTACGAATGATACAGAAAATTACTCTTTTCTCGTAGATGTTAATAAGTACGAATGATACAGAAAATTACTCTTTTCTGGTAGATCTCAATAAATTTTAATGATACAGAAAATTACTTTTAGGAATAAAACCACTGCTAGATTGGGGAGGAAGTATTATATTCCCAAATTTTAATGTATGTATGAATTAGTTTACGTGGAACAGTAGTTAATTTATTCCTATAGGAATGATGGTATGTAAGGTATGTTTCATTTAAAAAACACAGCGTAACATGTCTCGCTCCATTTGGAAGGTCGTTGGTTCCATCCTGGCTGGCGTAGAAGTAAAATAATGGGTTTCCTTAAAACGTGCCTCTCAATTTCTTGAATTATTATCCTCTTTAGCAACTTTGAATGTGTGGAAAAAATGTATCATTAAAAGACCTTTTGCCCATTTTTTTTTTTGTGATAGCCATAATATGGATCCCGCATCTACATGAAAACTGAGGTTATAAAGCCAGCATACATATTTGTACATAAGCCCCATTATTACGCCATTCCACTTCTGACAGATGCTCAGAACAAATGACTGAATATATTAAAATATATTTGGTTTTGTGATAAATTAATAACTTCTGAATATTAAAAATGTTTCTTAATGCATAATTTCAATGCGATCACTGACTGGCACTCAACCAGTAAAGTTGGCAGCGAGGCCTAAAACGTAGTTTCTTGACTTATATAAAAAGTATGATGCTGAAAATTTACCGACACAGAAATTAGATAATGTAGGTAGTTCCGGTTTGTTATCTGCGCATAAGGGGAGTGGAAAGTTGTTGCGGCTCTCAACATAGGGGTCTGAGTGCCTATGGAGGTGAGGCGAAGTGGATATGGAGCAGCGCCGGAATGCAAGGGCAGGGGAAACGGGGAATCCCCGAAAAAGTACCCGCCGACCAGCGGCATCGTCCGGCACGAATCCCACGTGCGAAAATCCTGGAGAGACCCCGCCGATGATCGAAACCGGTTCTCCTAGGGAGGATCCGAGCGCTCTAGCCACTGCGCCCCTCGGCGCATAACAATTAATGTCACCGGCGTTCCGAATAAATTTACATTTGCACTTAATACGCGCATGGATTAAGTGACTGGGCCCATGACAATGTTAATTTCACATATGGCCGAAAAACAGAAAATCGCCAGAAAAGTAAGGTTTTCAAAAATGCACAATTAACCGCTAACAGCCTATAGAGCTATTGCACATAACTTTCGCTAATGAGAAAAGGGGTGGGTATTATCTGTCCCTTGTATGAGCATTTAGTTGGACGTCATTTTGTGTTTATTTCCTGTTAAAAATATCCATATATCAGTTGAAATGGTGAAGGGTTTTTTTTTACATAACCGCTAACAGTAAAGAGTGTATGTAACTTCCCTAAACACGTAGTTGTCATTTATCACAAAAACCAAGATTGTTATATTATGCAAATTATAAGAAAAAAAATTTTCATTTAAAAAGAACACCGGAAAATGCTAAGATCATAACTTCCACTTAATGCAAAGATTTTTGATGCAATTAAACAATCTGCAGGTACTGAATATTGCAGCTTGAAATATATCACATAAAACATTATGCACTGCATGCGTAAAATAATGAAGAAAAAAAAGTAGTAAATATTTACTTGGGCTTATTATGTTCCCGCCTGTATGACAAAATGCATCTCTAGAGGTGACTTAGCCGGAATTTGAGCGCGGACAATAAAGAAATAGCTCAAGTGTTCGCAGCTACGTGTGCAAAGCCATGGAAACTGTTGTGTGATGGTACCGTAAAGAGGTCACGATAACACTTATACAAATGCATAAAAAATTTCTGAAAGAACTCGTATCTTCCCTCCTTCGGCTCCACATCTAGCCAACTGTAACTATGTGAAGATTTTTCACGACGCCTGTAGCTTAGATGCTGGACATTTTTTACTGATAAATTATTTTTATTGACAAATTATTATTACGGTGTACAGTTTGCATACTAGAATTATATTCAGACGTTTGCATTATATTAATATATGGTCAACTTTAATTATGTTCTTTGTTTATTCTTTTTGTGGTGAAATTAATGTTTTCATCTTCATGTGCGGATAATAAATAAAAAACACTGCTCTGTAGAGAAATATTCATAGAATATTTCCAGAATCATACGAGTAGCTGAAAATATTCTTTTATCGAAAATAGTTACTTCTTAAAAACACGTGCGTAAAAATAATGCAGCGGAATAGTGCGTCATTAAAGTCGTGTATTAGATCATAACCAATCAGTGGCGGCCGGCTGCGTAGTGCATCGGTGAACAAAACATGTCCTCGCCTCCTAATATGTTTCCGTATGGTCTGTGTGATAACGCTGTTCCTCCGCCAGTGTGGAAGTTTCCCCGCCAACCAACTGCCGCCCTGAGGGGACTTGCCGTGCAGGGGTTGGTATGGCTTGCAGTGCTCGGGAAGACGACATCGTGTCAGGTAGAGACAGCAAGGGTCGCTCTCTTCCCCCGTACCCATCCTTCTCAAGTGCCATTGAACCTTGCTTGGAGCTCACTGAATTCCGTGCAACCCTCCCCCCACCACCCTTAACCACCGAAACCCACTGACACCAACATAAGATTCACGATGACTGCCATTCTTTAGGTGGCTTGGCCAATTTCCGGCCAACTTCCATTCTGTTTTCAACTAGAGGTAATGACGAATCGGAGACATCAAATAACCCGGGAATATTTAGGGGTATGATTGATTTAATAGGTAGCTTAGACTCTGCTATCAAGAATCATGTGGAAAGTAGTAACGTATTTAAAGGTACTTCAAAAACTATTCAAAATGATTTGCTGGATTGTATGTTGGAGGTCTGTCGGGAAGCAATTAAGCATGGAATTGATTGGGCTAAATATGTCGCTCTCATGGCCGATGATACAACCGACATTTCAGATCGAACTCAAACTTTTTTAATTTTAATATATGAAAATTGTGCAAAAGTTTATGAAATATTATTTTTTCTAATCGAGAACGGCAAGATGCAAAAGCTAATTCAGAATGCATCCTTAAAGAAATATGTCCGTTAATCGGTGAAAGTAAGGAAAAACTTATAGCACAAAGTTTTAATGGGGCTGCAGTCATGTGCGGAAAAATAAATGGCGTACCAGCTAAAATAAGAAATGTTTTTAGTAATGCCCGCTTTCTCACACTGCTACGCACATCAGTTGAATCTGGTAATCAGTCAGTGTGCCTCACAAAATAAACCTGCCAGAGTATTTTTCTCTAGTATTGAGGGCAAATCGGTTTTTTTTTTCAAATTCGCCCAAACTACTGGCACTATTAGAAGAGAAAGTGGCACGTAGGATTTCAAGGGCATTTCAAACAAGGTGGAATTTTAAATCTAGAATCATAAATATGATCTAAGAAAATAGGGATGCGTTAATAGGCAACATGCAGATTTCGCAAATACAGTTGAAAATGATTCGAACACATTTGTATAAGCGTATGAAAATATAAATGCGTTGTTTGTTGCATAAAAATCGGTTTTGACAAAGTTATTTTAGTATTAAAACAGTAACTTTCGCGGCCGCTGTCGCGTGAATGCGGAACGCTCTCTCATTGGTTTGACGTCACTAGTCATACGCCGGCGGCCGGCCCCGGCACGTTGAAAACACGCAGCACTAAAATGGAAGGCAACTTTGTGAAAGCGCAGTCGGATAATCTGCCACAAGTAGATACCGTTATGCTACTTGACTACTTAAATTCCCATTGTTTTCTGGAACTTGAAATAAGAGGTACACATTTACAAAGGTAAGAACGTGTCTCATATCGCACAGTCGTGATGTTCAAAGCGACAGTAGGCCTACATCACTTGTTAGAACTTATTTGTTTGTACGTTTTATTGAGATACGTATTATTATTATCGTCTGTGTTTATGTTTGCGATTGCTAAGATTCAGAGTTGAAAATTAAAATATCGAATAGGAATTACATTCACAAGAATAACAAAACTGTAATGAAGGCGACTGCAGTGAACGTACTGTGTTTTCGCGCGGTATGCTTGATATCTGTGATAAATTAACTACATTATTTAGAAGTAAAACGTAATGTGTTGAGAAAGAAGGTTACAAATATTTCCGGATTTTAAACCACGTTTCAGTATACATAAAATACTTTTTTCTCTTTATTAATGTCAGATAACGAGCAGTATGGTGACAGTAGGCCTAAAGCTAGTACGCTAGTCTCACCCGACACCGCATGACTTCTCGAGCAGCTGCGGGTCGATGGCGGGCAAAAAGCCGCGATGCCGCTCGGCAAACCAGTATTTCCACGCTCCACCTCGTTCATAAGCACTACATTGAGGCATCATGTATAGTGTTTAGAAGCTAAAAAATTATTTCAAAAATAACTTGCTAATCTTATTGTTTCTTATGTTTTGTGTACCTAACATACCTTTTATTTTTCTGACGTCACGATAGCTGTGTCTACACTTTCTTTTTAAACTGTATGAACTGTACACATAAGCTGAAAATATAGATATGGTAGTTTGAGAAACACTTTATACCTGGGGTGAGATTGAATACAGCTAAGAAAATCTGTAATAAAAGCTTAAGAATAAGTTTTATTCTCAAAAGCTGTTTTCTTTCTGTTTATTTAAAGGTTATAAAAGTTCATGAAAGGTTATAAAATTAACACCGCTTACTTGCGTAAAACGCGTAGGCAATTTTGTGTCAATTTTGTGGACCTAATCTCGTATTTTTTTGTAACGTCCATCTCAGTAACTTAGAAAAAAGGGGAAGGGAAAATATGAAAGTTAGATCATCCTTGATAAACATTTCTAAAAACATGCATTTTGGTGTTTTGAAAGTAAAAATTAAGTTGCTATTTAAATTAAATTGTTAGGCTTATTAAAACGTACTACAGACAAATCAAAACATCTTAAATTTATTAGAAATTACTATGTTTGAAAAATACTGTATAATATAAACCAGCCATTTTGCAAGCTGAGCCCTGCCCAAATAATTTAATGTTTAATTTTTATGACTTAACATCAAGTTATTATTTAGGCATACGATTTGAATATAGCCTAAATATGCTAGCTGCGCTCTTGAAACGAATGTTATAAGTAATATTAAATTAATAAAAAAATATATATACCAAATTCCGTCTGTTAGGTCTAACTTGGAATGAGTAAACTTGCAAAATTTAAAATTTAACACTGTGGCTAAATTTTTTTATAATCACATTTATATGCCTTTATTATTATGAAAAAATTTAACATATTTTTTCTATGCTCACGACTATATCACATACAAACTGCTAAACACTTTGTGGTGAGTATTAAACATTACCATAGTACCGAAATGAAGGTTAAGTCAGATGTAAATAGTAGACATCAAGAAGTTCGGTGTTAAAACTGCCTACATAGGTGAAACCTAAACACCTTAAATATAATTACTTAAGTCAAAATGGTCTTCGCAAACAAAAATAACTGATTTTGTTGAAACATCTTCAAAGTCTCTACTAACAGCGTTAAACCACGTCTTCCCGTTTGTTTCGTTTTGGTAACTAACAAATATTTTATGAAGTGTTATGCGAGATGTACTAGTACACTGTGATATAATAAACCATTTTGATGATTTCGGTATACTTTACTTTTTATTTTCTCTTTTGATTACTTCAAACAATTTCTATTTTAACCAAATACGCATCACCGCTGATGTAAATAAACACGGCGGCCGAGGTTGCATCTGACTTGTGACGTCACGGAGTGAGCAGGCGCGACATGCGCATTTTGACGGACGTTTCAAACGTAAAACTTTCATTCAATCATACCTTTTTCAAAACTAATTTTGGAATCGCGATGCTTTGTAAATACATTTGCAACACATAAATGGATGAAAATCAAGTTCCAGCAAAGCACGTGCATGTTGCTTATTGAGTGTTGTGAAACACTAGAGAGTGACCAGAGCAAATAAACTGTATGTAAGGCCCGTGAGTTTAGTCATTTTCTTAAGGAAATATATTAAATTTCGGCTTCTCATTCTTTCACAGAATCATGCCTCATGTTGGTATTATATTCCAACAAGTACAGTCTCGTCAAGCAGATTATTTAAGTATTAAAAACGGGTTGGAATATTTTGTACAAGCTGTACAAAGTGTGCGATATAGCATTGAAACTATTTACAGTGACCTTCAAGTTGACGAAATGACTGAAAGTGCACCTAAACGATGTAGGCGTCAGGATTTAATTACAGCTGCAAAAGAAGTTTGTAATGTAAAAATCCCTCACGCAAAAGACAGGTTCGAAAACTCGAAGCATTATGATGCTGCTTAATTGATAGATGGAGGTAACTTTGCTACTTATTGACCTAGATTTCCTGATAAACTATTATATATTTCTAAGGCAATTTAACCGATTTTAAACAAAAAAGAAAACTGAAAACCAAATTTTCTGTTTTGTATGAAAGACAGGATTTTCGGCGAATTCACGGCACCTTGCGGTTGTTGAATTTCATTATAAAAAAAAACAAAGAGGACACATTTCAGGAAGAACTAAACTACTTGGTATATTACTTACCACACCAATGACAACTGCTGGAGCAGAATGTTGTTTTTCAGCTTTAAAAAGGGTAAAGACATTTTTGAGGACCACCATGTGTCAATATCGCCTAAATGCATTGACAATGCTATCAATAGAAAAAGAAATGATAAAAAAATTTCCAACATCAACAAAAATTATAAAAAGACGCCGTGTGGATTTTTTTTCAAGAAGTAAAACTTATTTTAAATTACTTTTTGCAGTGTTGATCTAAACAGTTTCGCTTCTGGTATCTGTAACATTAAAACATTGGGCACAGTATAAATAAATTCATGATTAAATAACTAGGCAGAAATCTACCTCTCCTTGGTTACTTTACTAATTTTTTTAATTGTGTATTTTTTCTCGGGGTCTATGAAATACGATACTTTAAACATTTTATCCGAATTCCAATAAAAAATAAAACCAATATTTTGGTACCGGTATATAAAGTATACGACTGCAATATAAATATTATACAAGCACGAAGTCCTATGAGAACAAAACATCACCCGACTCTGCAATGTACCGTACAACCATAATTTCTTCTGAAACAAGACTATGAATATGAGGTAAGCTGTAAGGAAATCTAACTATTGAGGGTTTGTGTGCATGTTGTAGAACAGGGGGTGGGCACGCTATAGGACACGGCTGAACACATTTCCCAATCGCTATACGCTTAATCAAACCTCACAAACCAAAACTTTTACAGTGAATTATAAAATTTTTGATTAAATCTTTACTTAAATAAAACATTCCAACAAAGTCCAGAATTTCTTCAAAATAATTATGTTAGTTAAAATATAAAAAGAAGGGCCGATAATTTAAAAATGCATTACTCTGAAAACATTGCAAATAAAAAAAAATTTCGCTTCTAGAGCTAGAAAAAAGCAGCCGATATGCTGAACTTAGCTTGCAAACAACAAAATTCCCAAACAATTTTCAATAAAATTTGTTCGCTACATGTAATTTAAATGCAAGTAAATGGCTAATCGTTTTGTGTTAACAAGTTATGAATAGTTATAAGTATCACAAGTGAGTTGAACAGTGCATAAATTACATTTTAAAGTAGCAGCGAATACAATTTTTTTGTTAGTCAAGTTTGCGTTATCTTATAGCGATTGCGACAAAAACAACCTGCCCATTGGATAACATTGAGTGTTCACTCTGTACTAGTACTTTATTTGCTCTATGCTGTACAGCTTATTTGGGATGGAGGTGGTTGGTTAGTGTGTACTATGACGTCATGTCTAGACAGTACGTCTCCTAACTGCTGCTGGAATGATGGCAGGTAGGAGTGCTGAATATGTGAGAAGAAGCTAGTTTGTCCACGTTTAGATGTGTTATTTTGGACAGTATTTTACGTCAATACAAATATGAATAAGTTTACATTAAAAATGTTTTTAGGTCAAATTAACAATGGTGTAGAGTATTCATACCATAAAAATACAGCTTTTAAAACATAATTATTCTTCTAAAACACATTAAAAATATCTCGGTTACTTTTTTAAAATGTCAAATTTAACCGTGGACAGACTATTTCAATTTTCACGCTGAATGATTATGCTCCATTGAAGGTTGAAATTTTGTATTAGAAATAATACAACTGTTTTTGTTGCCAATATAATAACACAAAAAATATGTATGTAATGGTGTGCAAAAATGATTACATGGAAATTATTCAAGGAATTTCTTTAAAGGTTATACTTTTGCTAAAAAATTCAGAGTTCTTGCCAATTGAACAAGAGATGATTTTGCCGCAAAATATACCTGAATATTACTATTTTTAACTTTTAAAACTAAAGATTTTCCGGGGGAGGAACCCCGGGACCTCCTTCCCAAGTTTCGGGGGAAATGAATTAATGTAGCACTGAGCCAGCTAGAGGTACCGGCCACCATTGTAACCAATCGCTGTTACCTAAGAAGCATAAAAGTTTTAATTTACTACTTCAACAAGTAGACCCGCTAATTTTTTTTTAAATTCACCCGTTTCCTCTAGCAAATTGAAGTACACACAACACTGTTTTCAAATTACATGCGCTATTAATGTGTCAGATTATCTCCAGTTTTAAAAAGTGGAGTAATTTTTCAGTACTACCGCCATTGACTCGAACTCTGTTTCTTCGCTTAAATTAAGGGGTGCTTTTGTAAACATGTACGTTTCTTCACATTCGTTTTGATTCAATGACAGAAATTATATTGTACAGGAAATTTTCAAGTAGTAAAGCTACTTGTATATCGCATCCTTAGTTCAGTATGTACATTTCTGATCAGGTGTTGAACTGATTACTTACAACAGATAGATTCTTTAGCTATTTTCACTATCGCTAATAAAATCTCTGTCAATTTTAAGCTTATAAGTTTTCATAAATAATTTTTCCTTCCGACATCTAGACCAATCCATTGTAGTTAGATACAGTGACATATCCATATTCAGAATACGTATTTATCACTACAATTAACACAATCAATCCATTGCTATTAAGAGTGTAGAAAACGAGTGCATGCATATTTACGTGCGCACTTTAAGAGCACGCCTACAAACCCCAACACACATACAAACACTACACTATTTTTTCTTTCGCTGAACATCTTTTTTTGTAATCGCATTGTCATATTTCCAAGGAAAGTGGAATAGAGAGAGACATAGAGAAGCAACGTAAGATTTTTAGAGCTGGAATTAAAAATTCTTATTATGTTCTCTAAAAAAACATAAAATCGCTAAAAAAAAAAAGCCATAAAAAGAAAATTATTTATTCGAATTCAATCAAAATCCATTTTAGAGCGATGCACAAAGACAGAAATTTTTCCACTACGCTACCATGTTTTACATGTTTCCTAGTGGCAAAAAAATCGTTCACTGTTGGAAAAAAAACAATTAATTACTGTGCAACTCGACTTCATACACACGAAGCTATTTTCTTTCTACGGGATCAGTAAACATTATAATAATAAGCAGTCACCTTTGTGGTAAAAGAGTAAATAAGTGTGGCATATAAACGTATTGAATCACAGACGGATGAACACGTAAGCCGATCTTGTTAAGGAATGTTAACTAATGACGCAAGGAAACACCACATACTAAAAAAAAAGTGTTTTTAACAGATCGCGAAAAAGTGACTTTTATTTCCGGAAGTTCAAATGAAAGAAATGAAAGAAGCGCTTATTCATGAATACGATTACCTTTTCCTTAAACTTATATTTCCAAGTAATAATGATAATATTCTCGGTGTTTCAGAAAGTCAGGTGTGTTTTAAATTCTAGTTAAGAAGAAAGAATTATCTTTGAACTCGTTACATTAAAAATATATATTTTGTAGTAAGTTTTTATGATGCATTTCCTAAACTATTACATATTACACCATTCATGGTCTGAATAAAAATCTAGTATTTGTTTTCATATCGAATAAATAACCTTCACTAAATTTAAATTTAATTTTTACATTAAAAAAAGTATATTATTTATCGGGATATGTATAGTGATATGCGAGTTAATAGGACACAAAAAGTCGCATGATAATTCTTCCTTGTATGATGTCAACATGCGTTCTCTGGGCCATTATGTGTGAATACAAAACCAGCTGCACTTCAAGAACACGCTCACTACTCCATTGTTTTTCGCTTATTCCAGCACCAGACACTACTTGACTCTGATCGTTTTTACTACGACATACGTAACTTTCATTGACATAATTATTAAAATCCTTCCTCAGGCACGTAATGTCCACAGTCGCATATGCATTTTTTTTTTTTTGGAAATTACTTTGTTTTACATCGTGTACTCCGTACTAATTACTTATTTACTGCTGCAAAATAATGCGTTCTGAAGCCACACGTGCAGACGTGGTAGTAGTGAAATTCCTCTTGAAAACCGCACTAGCTGCTTTGGTGGAGTAATTACGACCGCTAATGACTACACTTCACTCTGCCGAACTTCGTTTGCAAACCACTCACATGGCCAATATTTGTCAGCTGCCCTTGCAACCTCGCTGCCCCATCGAGCAACGTGGAGTGACAACTGTGATGGGGCAATTTGGCTTCTGCCTGTGCCCGAGGTTCTCATCACTTGTCATCGAGTCATTGCTGAACCATTTCCGTATATATTAAATATCGCCGAGTGCCCATAATATAACCATGGTTTACGTCCTGATCTAAAAAATTTGGTATAAACAATTTCAGCGGCACAAACACAGTTATGCCCCATTTAGCTGTGATAATGTTTTCCTCGTGAAATTAACGTATACGTTTCAAAAGAAGCCGCTTTGTGAGATTTAATGAGACGTGTATGTACCCTCGACTGCATTATTTAGTTTCCACACTACGTTAAAACGCCTGTAATTCAGTTTCCTATGTAAAAATATCTAAAAGCAGCACGGATAAAATAAAACATATTTTAACTTAAAATAAAGTGTATTTTCAGAGTATAAACATGAATAAACTCTAACACAGAGCAAAGTAATAGAAACTGCCATTTTTAAGAACGTTCGAAGACTAAAGAAATGTTTATTCAGTCTCATAAGTTGTCAAAAAGTCTACTTTAACAATTTATATCACAAAGAAAACAACTGTATCATCCCGAATATTTTTTTCCAATGAACGATATATCTCTAGAACAGCATTTATCAGAGAAAGCTACACTACCACTTAAAATGTAACTCCCTCTTAAGGGTTTGAAAAAAAAACGTCCAAAGAATCAAAATGAATAAGTCGCTAAATAAGTTGTTTTTAATTTTCTTTGGAAACCCAGGGTCGTCCATATTTATGTTGCTATACATTCTTCACGTTTCATTCTATCGAATAATTATAACACCAAACTTTTGTTCTGCCTTCCTGTAAGTAATCTGTTTTTATACGGCTATGGCGGGCTAAGATTTTTATACTCCTCAAAATGTCAATAATTTCTCTTGATGGCCTGATTTAATCTCAGTCCGAAAAATAATAACGAAATAAACACTTAACTTACAAGTTTTGTGGTACGGTAGTTGTATAAAACTAACGATTTCAGACAATGACTCTTGCCTCCGTACATACACACTAAATCATAGTACCAAAAAGGAAAATGAAAATATTTGTATATATAGAAAATTTGTATTAGATGATTAAAATTCCTTTAGGACTGGCGTGATTTTTACCTTCGATTAAGGCAATGTCTTATGCTATGACTGTCACTATATTTCCTTAAGAAACAAAATTTAAATATAAGGTAATTACGAGTTTTAATGAAATGCTATCAGAATTCTTAGCTGATATACTACCCCAATCAAACAATGAAACGGTAAACTTAAATAGTTACTGGCAGAACCTAGGCACATTATGTTATTCAGAATAAAACATTCTCGTATTCTGAGCAAAAATTATAAAATGTCAAATTTCAAACAAAGACCAGTTAAATGTCGGTAATAAACACCTGACAACTCATTTATCGTTATTTCAGATACAACTTTTAGTAACCCGAAGTAAACTACTAACAACGGTCCCCTTCATATGGTCAATGACTAAAGTTTTTTAACATGGAAATATTTTTTATTTAATTCATTAGCGTATTTATTTGTCCTGGCCAGTTGTCATAGTAAATGTTCTATGTTGTGTTTATACTGCACTCATTATTGTCATTAATTTATTTTGATGGCATATTGTTTTTGTCGATGTTTCAATGACTGCCAGGATCTCTATTGCTTCCTAGTTGCCCCATCCTGTGGTAGTTGTTTTATGGTATCCGTTTTTGGTTTTTTTTTTTTTTTGCTTACATTTTAAAATTTACGGAGCCCACTTATATTGCAATAATAAAAATTTACCACTGACATTAAACTTAAAGAATGATAACAATGTTGCCAACATAAAAAAGGCTCCCATTTTGTTACAAAATAAAGTCCTTAGTGCATCTACTTAACTGTATATTATTCATATTTTCTTCCTTTAAAATAACGTTTATAATAATGTTAGTTTCATAATTCATGTGCCAAGCAAAGTGTAAGATGATAACCATACCGTGGTGACTATTTTGTGCAACATATTTATGTAACAACTAGCTGTGCCGCGGCTCCGCTTGCGTGAACTACAAAATTATTGTTTAGGTTTTTTTTAAATTAAGTCCATGCTTTTTATACTTCTTCCTGGCAATGTCTGCACTTGCTTTTCAATTTCAATGAGTGCAGGTGAAAAACTTCGTCACTGAATGTTGCTCGCGTTGTTATAGTAACAAACTTATAGGGAGAAATAACGCTATTTGTTAGTAGACAGACACTGATCATAAACACAGAAAAGAGCACTAAAGATGTCATTTTTTGGTGCTAGAATAGATATTTTACTTTCTTTGTAGATCTCGGTAAACGCTAGTAATCAGTTCCGTAACACTCTGCACCAAATTACTAAAATCCCCAGTTAGTGACACACAGCCCTCGGTATCTGTTTCTAACCGCCCATCTCCAATTTTTATCAGCACGATGTCCTGTATCAACGTCATTGTAGAGGTGCACTCTCATATTTGTCGTCAAACTGAATTTCTTGACATTTTCCCATAAACTTGACGACTTGAGACAGGCTTTGATTTCATCTGCAGGTGTGCCCCTCTGAATCACCGGTAGAGTTTGGCGGAAGTCACCAGCCAGTAATACAACCATTCCTCCCATTATGTCGATACTCTTTCGTATATCCGATAGAGTTTAGTTTAGGGCTTCTATCGCTTTTTTTGTGTGACATTGTGCTTTCGTCCTACAATAACAACTTACATTGAGGCAGCATTGTACCCCTCGCGCTATTTTTACTTTTTTTTCTATGGGAATGAGATATTTATTCGGCATAAAAAGTAGCCTATGTCACTCTCAGGCCCTCCAACTATCTCTGTACAAAAAATCACGTCTATCCGTTGCTCCGTTGCGACGTGAAAGAAGGACAAACAAAAAAAAACAAACACACTTTCGCATTTATAATATTAGTTAGGATGGTGTTCTGAATGTAAAAAATAAGATAATTGATTTGAGTTAATATCAGCGTATCTTAGAACTATAATAAAGAAGCTTGCAAGCCATAAATGTGCAAAGTGTTCTTCTAGCTTTGAGATACCTCGGTACCTTAGTTCAGCTGTGTTGCAACTCAAATAATCAGATTCCTCAGTTAATGTCTTAACAATATTCAGTACATAGTTTTCTATTAAGTGTAACACTGTTACAACTAAAATAATGATGGTTATTCAGCATGACAGTGTGCTGGACTGAGGTACTTTGTACATGTAAGAATAATGCTCCTGAAGAACAGAATGGTTTGATTTGAAACACTGTTGTACTGAGGTAACAACTTCAGACGCATACAAAAATAAGTTTTAGAAATTTTCATTTTTTTCGGCCATGTTAAGGCAGCGAATGTCTTATAATTCAGATTGTTTGTAAATCGCCTTAACGTACATAATGTTGTTTCGCATCTACGTTAAGTATTTACTTGTATTTTAACAAGAAATTTCTCTAAGAGACTGTCCATGGCACCAACAAAACACACCAAAATCCCAGAAAATAATATTTAAAAGTACTTTACTTGTATTGTTTTGGGCGTGGTCACGCTTTATTCTCATTTCATATAGCAGACTCAATAACAGAGTCAATGTGAAAGTTATATGCTTCAAATATGAGTAAAAATTTCGTGCAAGTGGCATATAAAATTTGACTTCAGAAAATCCGTTTCTAGTTAAAGTAAGTCTTGCTATTGGTTCCAGTTTGNTGCAAGTGGCATATAAAATTTTACTTCAGAAAATCCGTTTCTAGTTAAAGTAAGTCTTGCTATTGGTTCCAGTTTTAATAATCGCAGTTATTTATTTTATAGACCACAATGAAGTTTAGATGAACGTAAAAGTGACCACAAACCAGCTAGTANAATAATCGCAGTTATTTATTTTATAGACCACAATGAAGTTTAGATGAACGTAAAAGTGACCACAAACCAGCTAGTATCGAGAATTCGATTGCAATCTAAATGATAAAACCTAAGATAGTAGCTAAAGGGACCGACAAGCACATAACTCGTCAGCACGTCTGTGTAAATAGCGGCGATTACGACAGAATATATCTACAGTCACAAAGAACAATATTCGTCGGTAGTCTTGGTCGCACAGTTATCGATACTAAATTTATAAAATAGTGGTTCTATGCCATTTTTANACAATATTCGTCGGTAGTCTTGGTCGCACAGTTATCGATACTAAATTTATAAAATAGTGGTTCTATGCCATTTTTAAGCTGCTGAAAATCTACATCAAAGTGCCCTAAAGCAAATAAAGTATGTGAAAACAGTTTAAATTTTAAAACAAATTATAAAATGTTTAATTGGGCAGTAACTTCCATGCCATAGAAAAAATTTCTATAAAACGATACTGTTTTATCGTGTTCGATATATCATGTTACGATGACANAACTTCCATGCCATAGAAAAAATTTCTATAAAACGATACTGTTTTATCGTGTTCGATATATCATGTTACGATGACATTGTAACTGGAGTAGGAAAGACAGTCACCGGCGAATGACCACGTGGTCAGGTTTGGGGGGCAATGGAACCCGTCCTCTGACGACGCATATGCCAGGTGTTTATAAGTGTAGCCAGATGTGGGAAAGTTTGCTTTCCAAGACCTGGAAAATGGGGTTTTAATGTGGCAGTGTTTGAAGAGTACAGGCATGATTTGCATTTTGATAGTTGACGTGTGACGCATTAGGCGTATTAGAGCGGCGCTGTCCCACAACCACTCNCCAACCTTCAGGAACCAGGGCACGTTTTGCGAAAGGCATTTTTCTGTTTTCGACCCACCACCCTCTCCCCCAACAAGGCGACACGTGCCAACAGTTAGGGAAGGAAGCTAGAGGGCATATAGGCCTCCTTGCAGGGAATGTGGAGTGCAGTTCTTTATTACCGCACAGAGTGAGTTCTTTATTGCCGCGCAGAGAGGTCAGTCCGAGGAGGCAGTCGCGCACAGAGCGGCCGGGAGACCGGACTCCCGGCCACAACAGTACCTCAGTACAGCAGTACGTCAGTAGGCACGGGGTCAGTTCTTTATTGCCGCGCAGAGAGGTCAGTCCGAGGAGGCAGTCCTGCACAGAGCGTTTGGCCGGGGGATCGGACCCCTGGCCACGTCAGTATGTCAGTAGAGCAGTCCAGGGGAGACGACCACATAAGCGGGCCTTTGCCAAGGCCGCCCAGATCGCCGGATCTCATCCCCAGCTGACAGCATACAACAGCAGAGTTAAGTATAAAGTCGCCGCCCAGAGAAGACCCCCCTTCCCCTCTCCCACGAAGTCGTCCACAGTTAATACGAGTAGCCAGAATAGAGTACCAACCCTCGGAAGTGTTTCTGTATGTTTTTTTTATAACTGGAGACAATATATTCGTCCTTCAAAATGAAACAGCAAAAGACTACCTTATTGAAAACCCCTCAACCTTCTAGGCATCTTATAGTCTATGCCGAGAGGAATTAACTACGACACTATAAGTCACCTGTATTCTCCACAGGTGGGGAAAAGCGGAAGTTAAATTGGCTTCCCCAACTATTTAGCGTCATGTTATTTGGCGCTCACCTGTGGGGCGGAGATGCATCATAGTTTCATAAAATGTTTATGTGAGGTTTTATTTGTTACATTTCCAATGAATGGATGTCTGTGGGTAGTCATGACATGGCTAAAACCAATATGGTTTATTTCAAATTATACGCCACAGATAGTCAATGAATCATGAGTAGTGAATATGTGATTCATGCAGAGAACACTTAATGGAAATTGTAAAGGCGACCCGCTATCAGCGGAGAAAGGTTCGGTGAACCAGAAATGAATGAAATATCGTCTCATAGTGGAGGCGATACACGTTCAGTGTCACCAAGTTTATCTGAAATATGGCCAGATGAGTCCCACAATTTAGAATAACATAATAATGGATATATATATAATAAAAAATAATCAATGAACATTTAGAAGCCTATTTACCTGGACAGCACCCAACGCAAAACATAGAGNATATATATAATAAAAAATAATCAATGAACATTTAGAAGCCTATTTACCTGGACAGCACCCAACGCAAAACATAGAGAACTTTTTTTACCACAGTCTCGGTGGCTTTGCCCAAAGCTCAGGCAAAACAAGCAGTATCAGTGAGGTTCACTAAGAGAAGAATGATTGACTGATTGTGAGGAGTGCCAACGTTCAAGGATCTAGAAATTAAAGTACTTACATTGTAGGTAAAGAAGAAAGTCGAAGGTAATCTCATCTAATAAACCCAATTTCTCGTATCTCGGTGAAGTGGCAGGAAGATGGCTGACAATGAACAGAAGAGAAACTAACAGTGACTATAGAAGCCATATAAATGAAGATTCTACAATCTACATGATCAAAGACCAACTTCTACTTCATTCGGGGGAGGGTTAATTGTATGACTATATGTCTCTCAGCAACAGAATAGCTTCGGTTCTAATCGCCACGAATATTGGGAAGACCCTTATGAGATTTTGAAACATATCAACGATGCGGATTTTTGGATTTTTCTTCAGGGATCTCCGGAAGAATATATGGCGGTTCACATTGACCAACAGGCTTACTACAAAGGGTATAGAGTATTTTCGTGACAAACATGCATAAGGACGGGACGTGTTATACATTCGTGGGGTCACTTTTCGAAATCTACTAAACCCTATACCGCATTCCATGACTCACTTATCGTCAGAAGGCCCTAGGTGTGAGGAATATGGGAGGTAGGAAATAAACTCACGCCTAGCTGGTGACCTGTCACGACAGCCGGTAATGACGTAAACCATTCGAGAAAGGCACCAAATTATATAATACATTTCCAGCAATCTTCTAAATAACATTACTTGTCTAGTTATAACACAGTAACACAATAAGTGATATGCAGAGAATCAGGCCACTACAAATAATATCGCTGCACCTCTACTGATTCAGCTGTGGTCAGTCGTATCCTAGTGAATGAGCGAGTGAGTCAGTAAGGTTGAGATGGGAGTGTGTTAGGCCCAGCGTAATAAGTCCGCAGTTTGTGACTATGATGCAAGAAAGCCAAAATCCAGTAAAACTTGGCAGCTGAATGCATGCAATCGATATGGCACGGGACCTTGGATATACTTCTGGCTTGGACTATCTATCTGCGAGAATTATGACTGTGGGAAATACCCCGGGAATAAAAGGATTCTCGAAATGCATCGTCACATAAAATGCTGTGGCCTACTGTCCAATAGTCTCATAATTAATTCACCTGTTTTATTTACCTTTGCACATATTATAGTTTATAGTGTGTGTGGAGCCATTTGCATTCTAACATTTTTGAATCACAGGTATCCAACAGAAGCGCCCACATGTTTTGAACTCATTTGGCAAATTAAGAGCATTTGTGGGAGCATTTCTGTCAAGTAACAGTCCTCGTTGCTATTGCGATAAAAGTATCAGTAATATTTTTTCCACTTCACAAACCCCAGCTGTAAGATTCATACATCACTTGTACTCGTTTGTTATCCAATTGTCTTAGAATGTCATGAAAGTTAACGAAATTCAAGGGTTGGAATTCGCCTTATCNTGTACTCGTTTGTTATCCAATTGTCTTAGAATGTCATGAAAGTTAACGAAATTCAAGGGTTGGAATTCGCCTTATCCCTGAACACTTGTTTCGCTTTATAATTTTTCTGCCATTACCTACATTACTTTGATTTTTACATGGCAATTCCTAAGACATTGCTCTTCATTGATTAAAATCCATATATCACCTAGTTGCAGAAGGACTGGTATTTTTATTTATTTCCNTGTACTCGTTTGTTATCCAATTGTCTTAGAATGTCATGAAAGTTAACGAAATTCAAGGGTTGGAATTCGCCTTATTCCTGAACACTTGTTTCGCTTTATAATTTTTCTGCCATTACCTACATTACTTTGATTTTTACATGGCAATTTCTAAGACATTGCTCTTCATTGATTAAAATCCATATATCACCTAGTTGCAGAAGGACTGGTATTTTTATTTATTTCCNCTAAGACATTGCTCTTCATTGATTAAAATCCATATATCACCTAGTTGCAGAAGGACTGGTATTTTTATTTATTTCCATGCATTTACATTTACATCCTATAATATGGGTACCATACAGATGGCTAAATTAAATTACACATAAAAATACTGCAATGGGATATATATTGCAATACTGCTACTGTTACATATTTATTATAGGTTTCATCAGGCAACCGACAGTTTCCGAGTGACTGCAGGATATAAACAAAATTTCAACAGGTTTTACTCATGTTTTGATACTCCATAAATATGTTTTGTTACTCAAATCTACCACAAAAATAAGAATAAAAGCCAATATTTCAACAAGTAGCATAAGCTCACTACTGGTGTTACTTAAATTGACACTGCTAAAAGAAGTATGAGAAATTATTACTTTTAAAAATGCTTTGCTCTAACGAATATATTGATGGACAGTGATTTTTAACTTATTTTAGAAATGAATACATATAAGATGTTTGTTAACAAAGAATGTTTTGTTGTTTCAGATTCATCATACCTTCATATCGACAGGAAATAGCGGAAGATGAAATGAGCAGTACATGTAAACTCTACTCGAGTGACTAGAATTCTGCAAAGCCAACATGACTGAAGTACTGTAGCTCACCCATTAGAAACAGACGTGTGAATGCATTGATAATAAAGATTGCCTACTCCCAGGCCACTACCATCAATTATAGCCCACCAGATAGTAGCATCACCAAGTTCGTATTTAGAGAAATAATAATGGAAGGCCTGTATAGCAATGCAAATAATGCTTGTGCATCAAAAGAAGTTAGATTCACTAGAACATATATAAAAAACCTACATGCAGTTCATAATAACACTGTAAGCAATATAAGTGAAGAACATTCTCTGGGTGACGTTTTAGACACATTGGCATTTCCAGTTTCTAGGAAAATGNTGTAAGCAATATAAGTGAAGAACATTCTCTGGGTGACGTTTTAGACACATTGGCATTTCCAGTTTCTAGGAAAATGAAGAAGAGGACACGAACTGGTTAAGAACTCGATGAAGCAGTAGAAGAGAAAAAAAATTTTATCCTGGGAGAAAAGTACGCCTACAATTAATATAAGGTCAATTAGGCCTAAGAAGGAGATCATGCAAACAAACTCTCGAGATGTGATACCTCAGCCAAATCTCGGAAGAGGATACAGAAAACTATGGTTTTTGTGACTTGCGGTATTTCTCAGAAAAAAAGTGCCTCAGACGGAGATTAGATNTGTAAGCAATATAAGTGAAGAACATTCTCTGGGTGACGTTTTAGACACATTGGCATTTCCAGTTTCTAGGAAAATTAAGAAGAGGACACGAACTGGTTAAGAACTCGATGAAGCAGTAGAAGAGAAAAAAATTTTTACCCTGGGAGAAAAGTACGCCTACAATTAATATAAGGTCAATTAGGCCTAAGAAGGAGATCATGCAAACAAACTCTCGAGATGTGATACCTCAGCCAAATCTCGGGAGAGGATACAGAAAACTATGGTTTTTGTGACTTGCGGTATTTCTCAGAAAAAAAGTGCCTCAGACGGAGATTAGATACGATGCCAGAAGTGCCAGATAAGGTTCCATGAAATTGGTTCAGGTGCTGTTGGTGAACAAAAATTTATAATTTATGGAACTGCATCTGAGGAAAAATGTTGTATCAGTGATGAAAATCGTTCCAATAGTATTTGGAATCGCCTATATAACAAAAAAAACACTTTCCTTTCGCTTGTTAAAAAATACTTATATGTAACAAAGATAACTAGAGAAAGTTTCGTTAACCAAATGTGACGTTTATATATAACGATGATTAAAACTTTAAAGTATGTTTAATTAAAATGATTGTTACAATTAAATTAGAGTTTTTGTATCTGAAGTGATTATTTATACCTGGGTTAACATATGTTATTCAATAATTTTGAAGAAAAAATATTCAACTGTGCCGTTTTGTATAGGTCCTGCTTTTGTGTACATTATATTCCTTTTCTTCTATAGATTTGTAACAATTTTAGACAATGGTTTAACATCCGCTAACTGTTTCATGATTGCATGGATTCACTTTGTCACAGACAAACAGTATAAAGTTTTTCATATTATTATCATCTTCTTGATATCGATCATTTCCTACCTTGTAATTTTTACTTTTTTAATCACACCAATAATCGCATTTCTTTAACCTTCTTATTTCTTTTTCTACAAGAAAAATTATTTAAAACAATTTTTATTTGGTCACAATTACAATATAAACTCAGTTGACAATATTATTATCTCTTTGAATTTATGACAGACTTTCTTAACACGTAACTACAAATATAAGAAATTCATTTATAATGGTTACCTTTTCAGATTTCATGCGTTGTGCTTTTCTTTTAAACTTCTAATCATAACACAGCGACTCTCAAAATACGGCATTTGAGAGTTAACGAAATAATATGCATGTTCTTGATTAAATCCAATTCTCTGCTCCAAAATTTGGGGGTGAAATGAGTACCTATTTGTGCTTCTTTAATGCCGAGACAAATATCAACATTTAAACTTCCTCATTTTAAGCCAGTAATTCATCACTACAGTGTCAGAACTGTTCCAACCAATACATACAGCTCTGTTGTGTACACAGCAAAACAGTTCCCAGATTCAATTACTGTTTTACAACGTGCAACACACAAAAACAATTTCACTGGCCAAGGTAAATGTGTCCAGCAAAACAGGATAAACGTTTCAATCAAACTAAGGATTCTAGGACGTGAGTACCAGCTTAATTACTTAAATGTTTTACCGGCTCGCAAAGCCTCCTCAAAGGCTCACTTTCATCCCTCAACTTACCAACTGTAAAATTACTTTTAAACCTTAATGATGAATTTAAGAGAAAAACATGGTAATATATTACAGAAATTTCTTTCTTTAGTGAAAGGTAGAGAACATTAGTTAAAATATATTAAAATTCTTGGAGGTTTTTTTAAATTTATTGTTTATTATTTTATTTTTATCACGTAAAGGGACAGGTGGGTTTCCAAGGACCAACGAACTTTAACAATCTACCCCACGAATTACTATATCTATGTGAATCTTTTCAAAGAAAACCTTTTCTATATTTATAATTTTTATAAAGACTTAGTTCACAAAAGGATGAGCTGATTTTGTTTCATGTAAAGAGTTAGCTACGTCTTCTCGCGAGTTCCAGCAGTCAACAACTTTTCTGCCGTCCAGATTACGAATTTCCGGGTGCAACTGTCTTCCAAGACCCCTATTTTGAACCATCACAAGATAACTTACATTTTAAGAAACAGTTTGTCATTTTACATCATTTACAATCGCGCAATGTTACTCACAACAAACACCGACACTGTACTGTCCGAAAAATATGTTCCAATTTTCCTGACGTTCGGCGCAGAACACACGTCAATAATAAGCTCAAAATTAACACCAATATTAACTAAAAATCGACGGTTGTACAATAGAGAACATAGAAAAAGAATCAACAAATATACACGTATCAAGGAATTGTGATTTAGTCAGCAGAGGCAGGCTTCTTTATAAATGGAGTACCTGTAAAAGAGTTTAAATATTATTATACTTTAAAAATATGATTATAACCTTACATTCAGAAAGTTTTAAACGCCATGACATTTGTTTATCGTCAGTCTGGCATCATACACCCTGCAAAGTAAATCAGCCATATCACTTCCATTTCAATGGCAACAGAGACAACGTAATTTAAAGTAAGAAGCTAGAAGGAGAGTAATGTCATCGTTAAATGAGGATTTTCTCGGTAACACAGCGGTAGACCTTCAATACAGACTTTTCATTATCAGTACATTGAATTATGTGAATGGCCTTAAATTCAACCAGTAACTTCAAAGAAGGAGTAATCATAATCAACTAACCGATAGTTTATAATGTTTTTGATTTCTTTCACAACCACTATGTAGGGAAAAAGCGATCGAGGCCAGATTTATATCTTCTCTAATATAACTTACACGTTAATTATGTCAATGTAACACTCTAATAAGAGTAAAGTTTATTTAAAAAACCAAAAAACCTTTTGTCGTTGCAGTTGTTTAACATCTTCTTTATGGAATGTGCACCATATACATGCAAACATATAAATCTATAAAATACTTTTGGTATACTCAATCCGTCTTAGCGGCTTTGGCCGATCAACCGAGTCCTATTAGTTTTAGCAGTAAAGTGGTTGGTCTATTTATAATGAATGGTGCGGAAACCGACAGTACAGAAGATAACTGACGTACTACTTTGATGTTATATATCCTAGCTAACAATTTCAAACTGCACTGCAAACCAAAATAGCATTTTCATATATACGCTGTACATACAACACAATAATTAGTTATATTTAACATTTATTACTTCTTTTTTTAAATAACATATACTATAACCAACGAAACGATTAAATACCAGTATGTGTGTTATAGGCAACAAGTTTTTTGTACTATAGAATTTTAATTTTGTACACAGTCGTCTAAAACACACAAACAAAGGGAAATCATTTTCAAAACTAATTGATAAATATTATGCTCCTCTACTGGAAGAGGAGTGTTAAAGATAAAAAAAACATACTTGGATATTCTCAAAGGCAGTGCTAAATTTGGTATATCGTAACTCCATTAATAGTTGACAAGCAAGCTGAAAATCGATTACGAAAAAAATCAATACGAAAGACTTGCATGTGAGGCCAGATACAAAGGCTGTCCTCAAGGGCACGCCATGACTATGTATTAAACATTAACGATTTGCCAGAACTTACGTAGAAGACATGTATCAAAAATGTGCATAATCATTATCCTGCAGTCACGACAAGAAGGTAACAAAACCTCAACACATGCACATGTGCTTTAATACAAGGACCATTTTAACAACTTCATGATCGTAATCAGCGATTAAACAGCGGGCTAGCAAAATAATGTTGCGCCAGTCGTAGCGACTATAAATGAAAACACTACATTGTTCTTCCTAAAAACCTAACAGACAATACTGCAACTGAGTGACCATGATTCTATATTTAACTTGAAGGGAAACGAGAACCAAAAAATTAAACAAATAAATAAAACAACATCGCGTGATAATTTCTGAATGCACATAAATGCAAACCCCTAGATAAAAANGCTTCCTAAAAACCTAACAGACAATACTGCAACTGAGTGACCATGATTCTATATTTAACTTGAAGGGAAACGAGAACCAAAAATTAAACAAATAAATAAAACAACATCGCGTGATAATTTCTGAATGCACATAAATGCAAACCCCTAGATAAAAAGCAACGTGATGAAACCACTAGACACGATGCTGATATGCAAATGTTCAGTCATAATTTGTTTGTGGGTTAATGAAATTAAAAATATTTATTTTGAAATGACAAATTATAGTCTATTTGCAGTATCTTCACATTTTTTGAATCAAACATTTCTGAAATCACCCTATAAATGATGTTTTCGGTTGCTTACTAAATATGCCATATATCACAAGCGTTTTATAATTCTGTTAACATAAAAGTATATTATTTTTTGGTTAAATGGAAATTTTTTCTGTTATTCTACCTACAAATTATAATATTTTGGTGATGATTGATACAAATAAAAACAGATATAAAATAGGTATGTTGGGAATGCCTGGTAATTAATAGTTCTTATGCAAAATGTTGTTAGACTGAGTGCGCACGAATGCGATGTGATGTCCCTTTGGTGTTATTTTCTAGACTTGGTTGTTGCTTTCACGAGACGGACGTATAGCTTGAAATTATAACTTTACCAGGGATTCACAAAAGTTAGAAGTAACCGTAAATTGACTATTTGCTAAAATATTTTGCATCGTTGGTTAGTGTCCTGTTTCCCACTTCCGGAGTCCACGGTTCAACCTCTTACCGAAGCGTACCGGAAATGTTTTCGGCTTGGTATTTTAAGGCTTGAACTACCGCGATGCAGGATTATCTCGAAATACTCCTGTTTATACCGGCTGCTACACCACCCATATAATATTACCTCAGTCATAGATTAGCCTGGCCGGAACGAAAACTCTGGCACTCGGGTAGGATAGCGTGTTATCATTAGTGTCCTACGTGTTGTTTACCACGCCTGAAGTAGGACAACTATGTGCCGATATTATTATTTTCAAGTTAAGCAGTTAAACAATTTGCATTGTTAAATGGCACATTGGGTAAAATAAAATAAAAAATCGGACGGCGCAAGCATTTCCTATAACCACGTTTAGCGATTATGCACTTGAGAGGAAATGTTAAAAACAAAGTCGCATTCAATATCGCATTTCCTTAAATTTAACATGCAACAAACTAACACCAAAAGCGGCAAAATGTTTTGCGTTATTGAAATATATCTAGACATTTTTTAAAGTGAAACTGATTTTCGATCCAGTTTGTCATTTTTTGCCGAATTTTATTTAAATAAGCAGAGTTTGAGTTGACGTGTTTAAAAAAACGTACACGCAGAGACACGCGCCTAAGGACTTACATGCACCCACACAAAAAAAAAANGAGTTGACGTGTTTAAAAAAACGTACACGCAGAGACACGCGCCTAAGGACTTACATGCACCCACACAAAAAAAAATAAAACAAATTTTATGTGCTTACCTTTTTCACGAAAGTATGTTTTTAAAAACTTACATTATTCTGCCTACCAAAAACCTGGCTTCAATTAATGTTTGTAGTTTTGTACACCTGTGCACACACTTCGTCATGTTCATTAATTAATTATTTCTTGTCTTACCGCTGTGGGTTGTTAGCAGCCCGTTGCGAGTTGCAAAGATGCCGCCGTACAAACGATGCGTGATCGCCGTTGCCCACTTGTAATTCCTACGCATCGTCTCTTTTTCCTTTTCCTAGCGTGCGTTACATTCCTGGACACTCATTTTCTGAGTAATTGCAGTGTGGCTCAGAATGCCATCCTACATGCAAATTACCCCGTCGTCTCTACGTTTTATTCGTATATATTCCTCTTTATTTTGCTCCTTCCCACCCTGGTAAAACATTCTGTGCCAATCAATGGTAGCCACATTCCTTGATGGAAACTTCCTCCGTAACAAAATCGTATTATTTCGGTTAGCTTGTGCTTCCCGCGAATGGCCACATACACCAGGTGTGATATCTTTATCCCCATCCACTCTCTTAAAATTCTTCGACTTTTTTTTTTCGCTGTGTAAGTTAGTTGGTTTCTTCTTTTTCGGGACTTCTGTTATTCTTTAAAGTTATCTTGTAAAGATGGAGACGCCGCGTTCATGAAGGAGTCACCACTTCTGACNGGGACTTCTGTTATTCTTTAAAGTTATCTTGTAAAGATGGAGACGCCGCGTTCATGAAGGAGTCACCACTTCTGACTGTTTTCATATCAACTATATACGGTCATGTAGTAGCTATACTCTAAATTAAACACATTTGCTAAAATGTTAAAAAATTAGGATATTAAACAATACATTCCTTAATCATTGGAAGTTATCACATGCCATACATACAGGGATCACTACCTGAATTAAATAAACAATTATATATCTCCAAATGTGTTAGCGGATATATAAATAGAGAAATGTCGCTGTTGGTTAACTCGCCATATTTTGGGAATTATTACATTAATTATTTTACGTTATTGAATGAAAGAAATTTACACTCGTGAAAACCATATAAATTACATGTATATATGTTATGGTATTTATCTATGCTAAACCCGAGATTCACCTTCTATAAATAATAGACCTCATTTAACAACTAATTAAAATTCAAGACAAAACACTGAAAAACAAGTCTTGCAATATTTGTTACACATTCATTAGTTTCTTCTCACGGTTGTGAAGAGATATAATATAAAATGTAAAATTAAAAAAAAAAATGCATTCGTGAAAAAATTAATAAATAAATATGGTCTAGTATCACTTGGCTGTTTAATAGTCAAAGTCGTATTGTTAGAAGGCCAGGGGGATACGGTGAGAAAAACGNTGGTCTAGTATCACTTGGCTGTTTAATAGTCAAAGTCGTATTGTTAGAAGGCCAGGGGGATACGGTGAGAAAAACGGGTCAACACTGAATGTAAAATACAATCTTGATGAAAAAGTTTGGGCGGCTCTTAATATGAGGTCTTGAGAGTATACTCTTGAAATAAAAACTATGGCCAAGGAGATATTTGGTAACACTCGTTCTAAACACATACAAATCCCGCAAAATTAATACAAGCACAAAAAAGCAAAAATTTAAATTTGTGTGTGACTGAGACTTTTACTTCTCAAGGAGGGCAAATTAATGAAATAACAGAATAATTATTTTAGCACTACGTTTAGGATAAATAAATTTAGGGTGAAACTACAAATGAACCCAAACAACAAGGCAGCGTTACACATTATAGTTATGTTATATTTGACTTCATATCATTACGAATGCGTGCACTAGGTCGAAATGATATAATAACTCTAAATAAGCGTCCGAACGCACCGCACCTTTCATTTTAAAAAAATGGGTTATTACACAGGAAACTACAACATACCTCTACTAGTACAAAGTGGTTATAAATAACTTGACTTATTTATACGGTAAGGCCATGGTGCCTGAGCTGATAGCCTTCTCGCCCCCCACCAAGGCAAACCGGGTTCATACCCCGGCCGGGCCACTACCGGATTTTCGCATGTGGGAATCGTGCCGGACTATGTCTCTGACCGGTGGGTTTTCTCGGGATCTCCCGTTTCCCCCGCCCTTTATTTCGGCACTGCTCCATACTCACCTGAATCCCCCTCATCGGCTCTCAAGACATCACTGTTAAGAGCCACCCAAATCTCTTCACTCACTTATTTATGCTATAGACCCCAAGAGGTGACAATTTATCAACTTCACAAAATACTATAGTTGAATAACATTTTTAAAAATACGTGGCTTTATTACTATCACGCAGTTCAGTTAACATATTTAAGCTAAAACTTCTGCCGAAAGTTGCAAATCTCACATAGCCTAACACAAACACGATTTAATACATTAAAGCTACAAAAATACTTTGAAAATTAACTCAAAATAATAAATTCTAAAAAATATCGGACATCAGCATGCAGAAATTAATATATTGGGTTGGCAATGACAATTTTCGTTTGTTATTCTTTCCAATGTTGCCAGCAGCTATGTTTTTGAAGCGAAATGTAGCAAGGTGAACTTGACAATTAAAATGAACCAAAATAATACTAGTTTAAAATAGATGACTTTGGGACAATGGCGTCTGGCGTCGGAACTCGAAACTGTTCTAGCTCTGTCATTCTAGTCGTCCGGTGGCCATTTTATCGTCAACATTTCCCGTTTATGCATCAAAACCGACCACTTCTCCTTCAAAATGTCCCTTTTTCCCTTAAAATTTCCTTTTTACCTCTAAAAGCACCGAACCCTCATTTGCAAAAAAGAAGCCCTCCAAAAGCCTGGAGTCAGAGCTGAACGTCAAACATATTGGTTCTGTCAGCCATCTTTGCAGCCTTGTTGGATGTATGTAACCTTGACCTTTGACTTTGAGCCTACTGACATTTGACCTTGAACTCAAAAATTTCCCATTAATATTCAAAAAACTTCCAAAATATAAAAAAAAATTTATATGAGACTTAATTTTTTTTTAAATATTAACATCTTGAATGCCCACGCATAACAAGATCCGGGACCGGAGCCAGAGAAGAACAGCCGCCATGTTAATGTCATCCAACTACCATACTGAATCCAAATGACCTTGACCCAATACATTGACCTTGACTCCGTAACTGTGACGAATGACCTTGAACCCAAAAAACACAAATCCTAAAAAAATTTAAATTCTTTAAAAACTTCAAATAAAATTAATTAAATAAATTATTTTAAAATTTATAAAAAATTATTTTAAAAATTTACATTTTAAGAGGTATTCCACCACCACATCCAGCAAACCCTCCTCCAATCAATCACATTGTATTAACATTCCCTTCCCCTACCCCCTCAGTGTGCTCATTATGTCGAATATACCCCACACGCCATATTGGTTTATTCGTTTGTCATTTGTTTACATTTTCAACACCTAGGTGGCACTGATGACTCTCACCACCATGTAGGATCTGGGTGACTTTCACGTTGACCTCATGTATGTGACCTTGACCCTGTTCCAATGACCTAGAATAACCTTGAACCAACAAAAAAAAAAAAATATTCAAAAAATCCAAAAATTCCAAAAAGTATTAAAAATTTGGATAACTTATTTAACTACTTCTCTTTTCATCAATTTTACGACCAATCTTGTAATCTTTCCATCATTTCGCACCACAATAAGCACCGCAATCGACTCCGCAATCAACACCGCAATCGGTACCGCAAACGGCACCGCAATCGGCACCTCAATCAGCAATCCACACATAAATCACACAAATTCACAAACCAACCACAGCCATTCACAAACCAAGCACACACATTCACAAACCAACCACACTAATCCACACACCAATCAACACCAATCCATCGCAATCCTCCTTCGCAATCCACACTAATCCTTCGATCGATCCTTCGATCAATCCTTGAGTTTGTCCCCAAATCATATGCATAGAAATTATATTCGTTCGCCAACTGTCTCCAAATTTGTACATGTTGACATAATTGTTGTTTTGTATGCAGTCCACTATCCGCGAATTATTATACTTTTAAGTCTTTATTAATATTCTATATGTGAATCTTTAAGTTAATAGTCGAGTGCTCATAGCACCGCTTTAAAGTTATGATAAATGAAAGGACACAGCACAAAATAAATATTTAAACACAATTATTATTTTTGAAAAATAATAATTTGTAATTACAATTTCAGAAGAAAGCAGTTCATCACATCTTGCGGTATAATCCCTGACCAACACTTCACTAATGATTGAAGATATCTCGTTAATGTGGGAAAATTTTCCACCTTGTTGGAAATTGATCAAATGTCTGAGTCTATCAACAAGTTCATTCGGGTCTTTGGGGAATAGGTAGCCAGTATTCTTGGCATCTTCTGCCTTCTTCACGTAACTTGTTGCAGCAAATGTGGTGGAGGGGTGTGTAGGTGAATCGATAAAATCACAATCGTCTTCAGCACTATCAATGTCTTCATATTCATTAATGAAAATGGGGCGAGGCGGGCCGAAGGACTGCATCCTCATTAAGAATGTATGAGTTGGAACTGTTGAAAATAATAATTAGTAGCGCCAAAATATTTTAAAAACCTTTTATATTACTGGAAACGCAATATTGATATAAAATTTGGCGAGAATCTTAAATTAGCTGATTTTTTTTGTGCGCACTCTTATCAGCAAGTGTTGCCAACATGAACACACACAATCCTGTTACGAACCAGCTGATCGCAGGCAATGCAAATGGTAATTTGTTGTGAAACCGTTACAAAGTTGGTGGTTCTGTCTATCAAAAAACGGCCTTCGTAAATGAAACACGATATACCAACTCTCCCTTTGTAAAATCGGCATACCGCCTTACTGCCACGATTTCCAAAGGAAACCCCCGTCCAATAAGAGGGTAGGCCTTCCCCTCCCTTCCAACGTACCGCAACTCACTAAAAACATCCACAGAAACAAAATCCTACATTTTTTTTTACCAAATCTCATAAAACATACGCAGTGCCTGGCATATATCCTTAACGTCTCATTTTACAAACTTAAATCAAAAGTGCATTCATCAGGATCAAATTTTTAAACATTTAATTATATTCTATTTTATTTCTTGAGGGAATACTCTTATGGTCTCTGACTACTCATTGGCTGGCCAGAACGCTTTGAATGCGAGTGGTCCTTCCCGCTGGTGACCGTTTCAAACACAAAATAGTTCTCTCGCGAGCTGACTTTTGTTCGCAGTTCCAAGCCCCCGTGGAATATTTCTTTGGCAAAAGTCGTGGGCGCATTTATAATAATTTCACAGTTTTACGTGATAGAAGCATGAATAACGTTATTGGGCCTATAGCAACGTCTAATTTATATATAGTGGAAGGATACAATACAATCCAAGAAGCAGATCGTAATGTAAATAAAGCCACTAAGTATGCAGGTCTTTCAGAAGTGCTCAGTTTACTGTGAACAGCCTATGGCGTGTAATACGTTACAAAATAAACACTGATTATGTGAAACTCGAATCCACGACTTCATTACTGTACATATACAGATTATTCTGAATTCCACTTATAAACTATGTGACTCTTTAGCTTAAATGGCAGAGATGTGATAGAAAATATCATACAGTCTACGACATGAACGTGATTACTAAATGAGAGAGGAAAACTCATGATAGGCAGGTATCAATTCAAGCTTACACTATCCAAGAATTTCTTGCTTCATCTCACGTAGTTTCTGACAATTTTGCAAATAAGTTATAGTTCTCAATTTTAAAGGCTGTGTCTCTCCGTTAGTAATCACGTTAGGTCATAGACGGTATCATAATTTATACCCCGTTTTCTATAACAAATCGTCTCACAAAGTCTTTATGTGGAGTTCAGGCTAACCATATACTTTTCCGTGGATCATACTCACAGTCCATTCATGGTTTCTTCAAACCTTTTTAATCAAACCTTCGAAAAATCACCCCATATATGACATGTTTGATTGTTTCCTCTATATGGCATCCATCACAAGCGTTTTATACTGGTGGTAACTTAGAAGTGTCTTATTTTTTTGTTAAATTAAAATTTCAAATACATTTTATCCATAAATTATAACATTTTATTTCTAATAAATATAAATAAAGCCGTGAGAAAACAGGTGTGTTGGTAATGCCTAGTAACAAATACTTATAATGCAAAATATTACTACACTGAGTGCTCACGAATGCGGTGCGTTGTCCCTTTGGTGTAATTTCCTAGACTCGGTTAAGCTTAGTTTGCATGAGGCGGAAGAATATCCTGAAAGAAGCAGGGCATCTGCTAATGTATCCCTCCGCCTCAGCTGTTCTGACGCGTAGAAGTAATGCTGTGTGTTATGTCAGCTGTTGACATTAGGAGGGACTGTGATGCTATATGTAAAGCCTAAATTTTTTCATGAAAGATTCAATCTTCTGAAGCAGCAAAAACTGCAAAATCCAAAATGTGCAATTGTATAAACTATTTTCACATTTTTGTAGAAAATTTAAATGTTCGAAAGTAAAATGTATTTAATCAGTGTTTTACGTAGGTGCTAAAAAATTTCAGTAAATATTTTTGATTACTGTAAAAAGCTGATAGCTTTTTATAGTCTGTGGCAACAGTCTCACTGTCACAACTTTGTCTTTATTAACACGAAATAAAATTGATTTGTCACCAGGCAAGTCGATGAAGGAAATACTGCACTCCAGTTGAGTTCCTTGTGCGCAGTAGTGATTAGAGAAGCGATGTGCCAGCCTATGTCGTTGTCAGCTCTCCCGCGCTTGTAGGCCTCGAAAATGCAGAATACTTCCTCCAGAAAGAAGATACCCTCCAGTGAAGCCAGCTGTCTCGTACGTGGGGCGGCAGACAGAGCTGAGGGTTCCCATAGGTGGCTAGAAGAATTCATGGACGACGAGGCGATATGCAGGTTGGAATGTAAGGGACCGAAGAGGGTGGAATAACCGTTAACGTACATATGAACAATTATTTTACGGTGGCGGCCTGGTTGAAGGAATTTTGCACCTCTGAGGCCGGAAAGCGTGGGAGCGCTAGGGGAGACTGAGACATGCGCATCGACTCTCTAATCGCCTCTACGCGCAAAGCACTGAAATGGCGCGCAGTCTTGCCGCCGATAACGCACCTCTATGATACTTCCAGCGGAGACCCTGCCATTTTATGACGTTATAACAAGAACAAAGGTTTGTTGCAGGTCCCTAGTCCTTTTTTAATGTTTTGTACCGGAATGTTCATACCTTAAAATGACCGTGAAAACACTCGTTTGAGCCATTTTCACTATCACAAAAGCATGCTTTAGAGAGAAATGGAAGAACTGAAAAACATATACATACGCGTAACGTTTCTTAAATGCTATACGTAAGCAGACCTCACTCAGACACGTTGGGTAGTTTTTTACTAACACGTTTTCTGCTGGAGCTCTGCACACCGTTCGACGGACTACCCAAGTGCCAACCTTCATATCTAAAACATTTTTGTCTGTGTGTCATTAATAACCTCATCTCTCGCCAAAATTAACGTTTATTTGCTCCCTTAAATTTTCTTTAAGGTTGAAAATTTAAATTTTTTAATTCGTGTGTTTTTCAAGCACGCACAAACGAAGTTAAAACTTCAACGTCTACTAAAATCGTGCAATGACATGATACACAACCCAGACGTACGTTGGTAGGAAAACAGTGAATACAAAAAACCAAACACGAAAAAGAAAGTGTCTTGAACCTTTGTGGCTGACACTACGTTATCTTTACTTTACATTGAAGTTGGACCTACTTTCCACATGGAAACCTTTAACTTCACCTCACACTTAATTCAGCGTGAATACATTGCTGCGCTTCCTGTGCCTGAATAAAACGACACCGAAAATATAACACAACGAGCGTCATGTTAGTCCGTCCCCACCCAGTGTACGCAATCATGCACATAACGCAAAGGAATGTTATAATCGGCCGGTGTTGTAGATCGAGACACTCAACGAGCCCAATGATCTTTTCCATGGGTAAACCGTTCTACTGCCCTACATTGTCACTGGTTCATATCACTATCACTGAACACAAAGCCCATACTTACTGTTTGTGATAACGAAACAGGCTCTGTGTCAGAATCAAAAAAATGTCTGGTTTGCAACAATGTTATGCGACCAGCTGGAGCATACTGCACCTAACATGTTTTTGTTAAACTATCAAGGTATATATATATGGCATGAGGTAACGTTTTAATAGCCATCAGGCAAACAGTACAGATATAATAGCAGTTTCAAATAGCTGTTTGAGTAGTAATAAATATATATAAAATTTACGTTGGTCAAATTGCAAAGAACAAAATGCGGTAAGTAGTGTGTGGGGAATGTCCGCCCAACACAAAATAGTTTACAAACATGCTAGTTCTTACGCTTAACAGTAATTAAAAAGCATAAATAAAACTAATTCACTTCAGTATTCAGAAATGATTGCATAACACTTTTTATTCGACGTTAGGACATGGAACTACTTTCTCTCCGTTGTAACAACTTTATTGGACGCATGCCAGACATTGTTCCCGTTAAAATATATGCAGGTAGGGGCAGTGACTTTTTCAGAGGTTGATTTCAAAAGTGCTCACTTAATCGTGAACAGCCTTTACCTTGATAGTTAGCTACGCGGTGGCATGTCGGTATACAGAATTTTCGGAAATAGAAAGGCACAAACTGCGGGAGGTGATTTCTTATAAAAACTAAAGTCGAAACTAGGTGTATATGACACATATAACTAAACAGGATATTGAAGGAGATATGAGCGTGTGAAAATTTGGTTTTGGAAACGTATTTTCGCTGGTAGGGATGCCGGCGATTTGCCCACAGTACGTCCCGCACGGTTGAATAGGACACGTCCATTTGGCGCGCTATGGAGCTTATATTAGTGGAGGGCATATCGTTGATTTGCTAACTATCGCTTCCTCAAGCCGAACAGTGCGCGCAGACCGAGGACGGCCAGCATTACGAATGCGTCTCTGCAGCATGGGAAGCATAAGTTATCCTTTTGCTGCGGACTGTAAAGCGTTGTACAAGGCATTCGGCACAAATGCGTTTTCAAACCCCCAATTTCAAAGGCTCATATCTCCTTTAATATTCCGTTTAGGTATACGGTTTTCTCTATATTTTCGACTTAATTTTTCATAAGGAATCACCTCCCTCAGTTTGGGGGTTAAATTACCGAACATTCTCTATTAAAAGCACATATATTTTTTTATTGTTTTTCATTACCAAACTACCGACATAAAATCTATTTTATTTTAACTCTGTGATATGTCACTAAGTCTAACAAAATTAGTGAGTTTATGAAAAGGACCTCTCATTATTATAAATGATGAAATTAACATCGCAACAGCGTTGGTCTGTTGCTAAGTATTTCAATTCAAAACCAGGCATCGAAGATGCGGCATTTTTAAAGGATGAAAATACTATTTGTGTAAGCCTGCTTGTAATTTTTTTTTTTTTGCATTCAATGCGCTATCCAACAGTATTACGTAACGAACTTAGTATTCTGTTGCGGCTGGTTTCCTTACAGCTCAGTCATTTTTGGATCGATGTTAACGATAGTCGAATACACTGTTCACGTCATCTTTTAGCTACAACCTCTTCTGTTGAAATAGCAGTGCCTTTCAAAACACTAATGTTTTCGGCCTTGAACGACAACTCTCTATTAACGTCCAGTACGCTGTCAAAAATATTCCGCTATTTTGCACAAAATTTACTGTGATGATTATATCAATATCTTTGTTATTTACGGGTACGCTTGATTTTAACTAACGGAACTTTTTTAAAATGCGTAGCAGTTTCGCGGAATATTCTATAGCGATAACGGTTAATTTCGAGTTTTAAGTAGCAGAGTTCTGCAAAGAAATATTCAACACTACGGATCTCCTGTTTACAGTCTGTGCCAAAGCACTGCAACACTGGACGCTCATAAAGTGAATAGTTTTGGGATTTGATCACTATCTAGTCAAGGAATGTTAGGAAGTGAGTTGTATGTTCGGTCAGAGCATACTACATTGTGTACAAACAAGTTAAGTAAAAATATTTGCATATATGTTTCCCAAAGAAATTTGAAAAACAAAATAGCTCATAGAAGGACAATACAAATACTCATCTAATAGACGAGTATAAAGTGTGCAAGCAATAGTAAGGAACTCGTTGTTTTACATTTTCTTAAATATTTACCTTTTGTCCTGTCTGTTGATATGGTTTAGGTAAACAATTTAAATTTTAAGTTATAGGCTTTAGCGCCGTAATTGCAACACAATGACTTTGCTTTAATTGTGACATTCAAGAACGCTTTGCGTAGCCACACCAGTGTTTACCTCCGAAACCTGGATCTGTATCAAATAGGAAAAGACTCATGTTAAACTAGGGTGCTTGAGTAGGCAGCCCAAAAGAGTTGTTTTATTTAATGACCGGGTGGAGTGATTGCTTTGAACAGCTCAGTCGTCGCAAGGTTACAAGGACTTACTTATTATCACTTTTATCATTCATAAAAAAATATAATGGCGGGGAATATAAACGTGTTTTTCAAACGATGAACAGTATTCGAAGACATTACCGGATGATGTCAAACACAACCAAGTGTTGTGTCTATCGCTTGGCTCTTAAACCACATACAGTTCTAAACTTATTTTTCTCTGGTAACTATCCTTATCAATCGTGCGTTTCTGGTGGTCTAGTGGATACGATGCCTGGCTAATATTTCAAGCGTCACGGTTTCGAATCGTTTAAAAGCACGAAGTTTTTCAGGATGTGAAACGTTAGTAAGTGGCTGATCGAAAGTCGCAGTATCGAATTCATAAGTGTAAAAGAGTGTATATGGCGTAGTTTGTGTGAAATTTTTTTGGAAAAGCCCAAAATTACACTTGTGTAAAATTACACAAATATTTAAAATGTGTTTTCTCTCCTGTAATACTTGTTATTTGACACAACCGCTTGTAATAATACAATCACAGTGGCTTGATTATTTTACCTGTTTTAATGGAATTTTTACTGTGACACAAAAGGAAAAACACATGAACATGGTAAGTGTAAAATTACACCTATGTTGGTGGAAACTCTGCTGCCACATACATTTTGTGTAAAATTACACGACTTTTTTTTAGAGTGCTTGGCGTTCTGTGTGAGTGGAATAGTAAAAAAAGTTGAAAGTTGTTAACATAACAAATAGTGTTTTATGTGGTTTGCCGAATTAAAGCAGGAAATCTAAAAAATACGACACAGTATTTTAAAAATGAAGATAAAGCAAATAAACAGTTGCATACAAACAATGACATTTTTATATCATTTTATTTACAGTATATGAAATGTATTTTAATTATTGCTATTATCTACCTTGATCGACAAATTGATGTCATTTTTGCGAATAAAATAAGGCTCTTTCATGGTTCACTTTTTTTTTTTTTTTTTNCTATAACCTTACCGGAGATTTCTGTTGTGCAGGGTGCAAGTAAATGCGGCATTTACTTACATATTTACTAACATTTGTCTTGTCTCCAGTGCTATTATGAATCAATGTATCGCTGACCCAACAAACTTAGCACTTCTATAGACATATTATGAACCCGGTCGGAAGCACAAGTTACTTTATAGGCAACGAGAATTAAATAAACCTGGCAGGTTAACCATCAGTAAATAAGTGACTAATTTCCGGAGTATTGTTAATTTGAGTTGTACAGTAATGCATATTTTCATCGCCAATTATCTTGTTTTGTAACTAAGCAAGAAAAAGGTACACAAATCTGTTATTTGCATCCCTACCCAGTATTTGTATATGTCAATGTTTTAGCTAAACATTTGCACGTGGTCAATAGCTCTAGACTTAAAGACTAATAAATAATATTTAATTCAATATATTTAGTAACCCTATTGATGTAAAAGATTTATCCCATTATTTCTCACTTTCCCCGATCCAACGGACTGATTTAAAATATAATTTATCACATTATAAACGACCACCAAGGCGAACCGGGTTCAATGCCCGGCCGGTACACTCCGGATTTTCGCAAGTGGGAATCGTGCCGAACGATGCCACTGGTCGGAGGGTTTTCTACTAGATCTCTCGTTTCTCCCGCCCTTTTATACCGGCGCTGCTCCATACTCACCTCACTTCACCCTCATCGGCTATCAAGACCTCGCTGTTAAGAGCTGCCCAAATCTCTTCACTCACTCACATTATTACAGAAAATTAAGAACATGTTATAGTTATTCGAAATTATTTATCTTAATTCGTAATGAAATATTTCTGTTAAAAACATTTAATAACCATATACATGCACCAAGACGTAATACATGCATCTAATTCATTCTATGAACAACATAAATAATGTTAGGACAAGAATGCGTGGATGGGTGGATGTAAACTACTTCGATCTTTGTAACTGCAGTATAATAAATGTTCTGGAAGTTTCTCAGGTAGACACTGACGAGTCCAGCGCACTCGAAATATTAGTGTTTGAAATATATCAAGCACAGGACTGTAGGGTTCAGTAAAACAAAGCATTTTTCCAGAACTAAAAATACATACTTGAAAATGGCGCTTCTAACAGGTACACGTTCATACTTCCATGCATTCGAAAATTTCATAGCCTGGATAATGTAAATTTTTTCGAAACACCATTGTGGGGCTGTGACTACACATTGCTGTAAACCTCAAAAATTACGCAAGAATGGTTTTGCAGAAAGCCTCATTACAATTTTACCTCTTTAAGAGGATGACTACTGATGCAGTAAAAAAATTAGAACTGCAATATTTACTTTTATATAGTCACATCAACGTAGAAATGTCAAATCCATTTATTATATAATAAAATATCATCAGTGGCACACATATTTGTAGCTGTATAAACGCCAATCATGTTTATACACGTACGCCTTGGGTAGCAGACAGGTTAGGTCGACTAAAAGAAATAACTTAATTTTTCATATGCCTAGTTGAACAGCCTTATTAATATTCCCATATATCTCACGTTAATATCTTAAGTCACACAATTTGAAGGCTATAACACCCCAAATAACACCTGGCGATTTCACGTATAAACCTACATAATCCAGTTTCTGAATAATGTGAACAAAAATAAATGTTTACGTTCCTAATGACAATAACATTCTTATTCATTGCTGGATTAAAATGTTGATTTAATTACACATTAAAATTCTATTTCTTTGTCATGAATGTATTATAGACGGAACTTTTATGTGACTAGCACAAAAATGCCACGCCGGAAAAAAATACTGAATTCCGTAAAGCTCTTGCCAGATCCAAAGCTACTGTATTGTTATCACCTACTGTATATTTCACCACTTATAAAACCACATTCGATATAAATGAGTATTTGAGTGTAATATTAAATTATGGAACGTCTCTTCCACTTTGTTTATACGGAAACGCCATTGGCCTGCTGAACATATTTATTTATTAATCGTTGTTGAAACGAAATAAAAGGGGGTTTTGTATCAATTCTTGTGGGCCATACCATATAGTTGTCACCGCTGTTGCGTCACTAAATTAAAGAGAATGTGTACTGCACGAAAGCACGCCATTATAACTGCATCATGGTCGAGCATATTTTAATCATAAAAACACTCAGCAAATGTACATGCATTTTCCATTTTTACGTTAAAAAAAAAGTGTGGGGTTCTACGTTGTACGGTTATTATAAATGAGTATCATAGAGGGGGGGGTAGAGCGCAATTTCAACGACTGTGCATTCTCAAGGCTGGCGAATGCCGACTTCCTACGCTACAAACGTTTCCTTGTGAACATGTCATTAAGCCAGTGCTGCTGAAGGGCAACGGGTTCGTGGAAGTACTCTGCGACATTTACCAGGTAATGCCCAAGGCTGTCGGCAATCTGAGAGGCCCTTCAAACACTTCCAGGGTCGCTGTATTAACCCCGTTTAACTCATGGCCAATTTAAAAAAAAAAATCACGAGGATACATCTTTAAAATCGGACTGGCACATGGGACATCAGGACGGAAACGGCGACTAATAACACTATAGAAATTAATGTTATCTCGTTCGTTCGGGTATATTACTACGATTAAAACATCGCCTCGAGTTGATACCTCACATGCGCGAGGCGTAGGTAGGGATCCGTGGCGACTGGGGGCAGTTTTAGTCATGAGGTGAAAATTTCCGGCTAACATGTCTCGCGGCTCCAGTGTGCTAGCACGCTTACTTCGGTGCTAAGTGAAATATCTCGTATATGTCTGTCGAGTTAATCCATGTAAGCCAAGCATCCATTTCGTTACTTTCATTTCGTTCTCATATTCCAAAGAAAATATTACCCTTCTGACGCAGACGTTTTTATACGTAAAACCTACGGCCGTGTTCCCAACAGAACAACGCCCAGATTTTTAGCCCTCCGCGAAAGACAATATTAAAAATACTTGTATTACCTTTATTTTATCACAAAATGTATATGAATTATTCTACCCAAATTATACACACATATACGTAAATAGTCGAAGGGGTTTTAAGATACGTATTGTTTCAAAAGATTGATCATATCACTGAGAAAAAAGGTTTTGTTAAATCAAACACAGTTTGTTTGGCTCAAGCAAATTAATTGTTTACATAGGGGCAATTAAATATTTTGTGTTATTATTTTGGTATGATTGGGTTGTGTCCATTGCCGACCACGAGACTAAATAAAATAACAATCGCACGCTCGCAGAACTCAGTATGGCAAAAAACGGAAAACCTTTTACAACACCACACACATAATTAAGAAAAGCTGTTTCCTTGTCAATAGAATATATATGTATATATATATATATATATATATATATATATACATATATAATTTAAACGACAAAAAGACGGACGAACAAGTTGTTATTACAAAACAGGACAGACAAAAAAAATCAGAAGAAAATACAACACGATAACAAAAACGAAAAAACATCATAAGTTAACAAACCGTGCAAAAACAATATCAGTGGACACAGCTAAACAATACAAACTGAAAACACGCACATAAAATTAGGAAAAAAACTGCAGTTAAATACAAGTCAGGAAAAAGTATTTATTGTCAAATTATGAATCCAAATTATACAACTCTACGAACAACATAGGAACCACAAAAATAACCAGAAAAAAGAATCAACAAACCAAGAGGGAGGATACAAAACGATGAAAAAAATATAACACAATAATTATTACAAGTCTTCACGACGCTTCGGGGCCTGGAATCTGTCCCCTTCTTAAGATGAGACACTAGACTCTATGAACAATCGCAGAATATTTTTATGTTATTTAGTCTCATGGTCGGCAATAGACGCAGTGAAGTCGTACCGACATAATAACATTAACTCACCATTGCCATTTAACTTCGAAGATAAAATGTATTGCTGTTGGAACTATTTTATTTTTTGCTTATTTGGTTGCCCCAAACAAAGATTTAGTTGGTGCAACCGACGATTTGTATGACTGTACGTGCATTAAACCGTTTAGGTTAATATAAAGAAACTAGAAATCCGGCCAAGATGAGAACGTTGATCATCTGCGTCCAAGAGCTACATCCTAGCAACCTCAGCCGAAGTAACTACATATGAAATTGGAATGTTTTTTTAAGTTCATGCATTTCAAATGCCGGATAACGTGCGCAAGTAAACATTTCAAGTTCCACAGCTTTACTTTTAAGTTTCATGTTCAGTTTGTTTTATTACGACTGTGCCACTTTTTAGCATCGATAAATGCACGAACAAACACCGTCACTATCCTCGTTGTAACGAAAATGCAAACAAACACTCGAGCTGTATTTTCGAGCGAAGGCAATCAAATGAGTGGCCAAACGCATATACAGTAGATTCAACGAAATATTTTGTCGGCAGTGTAATTTCTTTTGGCCCAACACTGAGGTTTTTGTTATTTCAAACATGTATTTTGCTAGATGAAGCAAATGAATTTGGTGTTTCCCTAGTTTTGTTTACTCAAAAAAAAAATATTTTATTGGGGGAACTAAATATATTTTTGGCCCTATGCAAAGTAATATTTTGTTGTCCTTTCTCTCAGTGCGTCACTAAGGCAACTATTGTTTGTATTTATGTGAGTTTCTATTGCTGACTCGGTCATGCTTCATTTATGGAAAATTGGTCAAGTATGAGAACCAAAACTGATATATTAAATGTAGACATACGAGCATAATTCACAAATGTAGTATTATTCGCTTGTTACCTCCTTTTAATAGTGTCACACTCAGGTAGATGTGGAAGTTGTAGGACCACAACTGAGTTCATAAATAAGTCGGGAGGTCAGGCTGCGGAGAATGTAAAGAATGCCGTGGAAAGGAAGAAGCTATTGGAAAATTTCTCTTCGTTTTGAGATGTAGTTTTCTGTCTCCCGCCTGCCCGTGTCAACGTGTGGCTGACGCATTTTCTTTTACTAAGCCTGGGATTACGATGTGCTCTCGTTATGCAGTATTTAAAACGGAACACTTTCTCGCACGTGTAGACCGATGTCATTTCAGGTGTGATATCATGATGCAGCGGAGAAATCCGTAGGCTTCGTGTGCTGAACAAAAGTTTTGTGAAAATAGTGGCTACTTTTCAGACTTGTAAACTCTTAGAATTCACGTTACACAAAACATTTTGTTTTACGACTTCGATGAAATTAAAAACTGGTTACGAAATTATGGCATCAGCGATTCATTCAAAATGTGAAACCAACTAGATGACTCCGACCTTCATGATGAAACATGCCTCCCTCAAAGATGCAGATATGTTTATGCGAGTGAATATTAAAAGATATACATTTATATGCTCGAAAAAATTAAAACTGTCTCTCGTGGAGTATTACATTAAACTTGCAATTTTCTCAAAATTGTATACACTAGTCACTACAGACAAGCCTTTTTTTCAGCTTTCTGAAACACAACAGAAAAATTCCAGCAGTATATTAACTCACTAAAATTTTAAAACATATAAATAATATGACTTCATGTGGTATCCGTACTTTTTTCGAATTATTAATCATTTAGGGGCTGTACAATAAGTCTCTCTTCATTATACAATCATATTCGTATTTAAGTGCAATTTACATATTGTTCTAAGACATTAATAGCTACATGTTTAATTTGTACATTAAAATAATCATATAGTTCAGGATGTAGCCAAACGTTAATCTTTTCATTGGACACTACGGAAGAAAACGTGTATAAGTTAACTAAGTTAAACATCTTAGTAGATGATATGGCAAAAGCTAAAACAAAAGAAAAATGAAAAATGAAGATAACACGATATATACAGATATTACTTCGTCCATATGGTGATTTTCCCGCACAGTAACATGGTACAGAGTCTCATACCACGCATCATGCAAAATATAGACAGGTGTGATGACAACCTTTTCTTCGCGAAACGAACGCGGTAGATCTCGTTTAAACACACAAGGCTTACGTGAACTTCTTACTTGAAACGTGTTACTGGTAAATAGGCTATCCTTGGTAAAGTTAGCACTTCTTGGATCAATCTCAGAAAAAGAAGCACTGCACATAACTACACGTATGATAAAATACAAGCTGGCATGCAGGCTTTCAGTTCAGTTGGCAGAGAATTAATGAAACTAGTTCCAATGTTTGACGTTGTATTGCGAGTGATGCTAAAACTCTAGTGAATGTAGAGTTTCTAGTTTTGTAGGTAATACAGTACTAGTGTGCATGTTAGTAACACGTTTACATTCGTAACAATTCCGCTGTTTTAATTGTTTGGCGCGTGAGTTAAGTGATCAGACCAGTAGTAGAGTTAATTTTACACACGGCAGAAGGATACAAAATGAGAAAAAGGTACATCCTTAGCAGGGGTTTGTAAAGTGCTCAATCAACCGTGAAGAGCCTACAACGAGAAATAGCCGTAATCCCGGCCTGAGAGAGTCAAACATGTGTTGTGTAAGGAAAAGATGGCAAGTCATGTAGCATTATTATAGGCTGTTCACAGTTAACAAAACTCTTTTGAAATCAACCTTTGAAAAATGTCACTGCCCCTACCTACATATATTTTAACGGGCACACTAGCTGGCATGCGCCCAGTAATGTTGGTAATGACGGAGGGAAAGTATTTCCGTGTAATAACGTTGAATTAAAAGTGTTTTGTACACATTATTAAATACTGAAATAATATTTTTTATATTTTTACGCATATAAGTGTAAGAACTAGCAAATTTGCAAAATATTTAATTTTCTAATAATATCACAGTTTCACTTGAGCGACGCATGAACAAAGTGATGAGGCCCATGGCAATGTTAATTTTACCTATGGCGGAAGAATACACAACGTGCATACAAGTAGATCTTGAGCAGGGCTTTCGAAAGTGCTTAGTTTACCGTGAAAAGCCTACAAGCATAAGTTCCTTGATTTGCCACACAATGTCGCCACGGGCATGAAAGGAGTAATTACTGGGGAGCTAGATAGTGTCAGACCACTAAACTGTATTAAAAAACGCGGATAAATACGTAAGTGGCTTAGCGCATAGTATTTTTCACATTGACAAGTACATGGTGCTTTACACAGTCAACAGCTGCTTATTTTATTTTTAACCTGCATGGCGTGGTTAGTTTAATAATTATGTTAATTAAGACCAAAATGATGTATATAATCATGATTTTCAATTTTGAAGAAAACATCAGCTACATGCGACATGACATTCGACAAGATGTAAATTAAAGTTTGTCTTCTGCTACAGCGATTTGTGTTCTTTTATGAATGTCTAAGGGTCACACTTTTTTTCCTAGATTTCGAGGATATGTTATGATTTCGTAAAATTAAATGATGATTACTTTAAAAAATACTACTAATGTGTGCCCACGAATACATTAGAATTATAACTTGAAATCTTAGTTTATACAAATTTCAAAAAGTTTTTTTTAACATAAAGTTTGTTTTCAACCGAAGTGTTCATTGAAGTCACTAGAGTGGCATATTGAAATGTCTTTGATATACGATCATACTTGGTTCATTTGCGGTAAGTATTTGACTTATAGCTGTTTTGACGTCAAATTTTATATCAAGAGATAAAATTCAAATACGGACAAACAGCAAAACACATTTCTAAGAAATTTTCTTCGTGGCATTCTTTAACATGGAACAATTATTTTCAACTCTAGTCTATCACAGTTCGATCTTGAGATTATTACAAGAAACAATATAACATTCCTGTGACTTTTTGTTCGTTTTAAAGTTATTTTCCTTCATTTTAATACTATTTGAGGCGATTATTTCGTGCTACAACGATAATAATGTAATTTACAAAAAAAAAATTAGAAATAAATTATTAAATACATGCTAATATTACATAACCCAGGATTAAAATCCAAAATTCTGACCACATCGGTAGCCTGGTGCCTCGTATTATCCTTTAAATAGGAAGTGTTACTGCATGTTGCGAATCTTGCTATTTACAGTGACGTCGCATTTAAACTCGTAAGCAAAGCGCTCAGCCTTACTTTCAGGGTTCATTTAAACACTTAACGTTCGAACACGTAAATTTCCTGCAGATCATCACAAGTGGTCTCACTCAAACTGAAATGTTTAGGAAAATAACTCCGAGCGACATATATTCGTTCGCGGACGGAGTAATAAACTGGTCATTGCCAATAAAAATCGCCATTTATATCTAGAAGTTATACTTTATGGCAACGCATTCCTAGCCCATAAAATACCTCGTTTAAGTTAAAACCGTCTGTAGCAGAGTAATATTTTTTTTACGTCACAAAGCGAACAATGGAAAGTGTTATATAGGCTGCGTTGGTTGTTACTGACAAACACGCCATAAATTCCCCGCTTGCGAACACTCCTTTGCTGGAGCACAAACACGATAAATAGTAAAACAATTCTCAGAAAAAGTGTTCCATAAATAACATTCTACGCGCGTTAACCCTCCCCTTGAACAATTGCAATGGAAACACGGATCTGACACCAAAGTTCCACACGTCGATCCCAAAAAAAACATGAGTGGTTTTTGTTTCATTTCCGTTTTCATGCACAATTTACAATAAATAAGTCAACCAGAAAACCAGAAAAAATCCCGGTAATTATAAAGAATAGTGACATTTTTGAAGGAGACATAGTAGAGCCACAGAAGTTATATATACAGGTTGATTCTAAAACCATGGGACTAACATTCAGGGGTGGTAGAGCTCACTAAAACAAACGATTATTGTATAGGAATATATGGGCGGGAGTGACGCGTTAAGGCACAAACACAAAAATTACTACATTAAATGCAACACATTGTTTATTTACAACGTCACCGCTAAATGCCTTTTTACAGCAATGTTTATAATAATTGCTCAAAATTGCTACCACCGACAGTAATGCAAACTTGGTAGCGTCGGTGGAGTGATTGTCGAACAGATTCAAATACGCCGGGTATTTCACGCACGCCACCATTGTCAGCCAATCACGCCATAT
>NQII01000009.1:1177716-1295216 GCA_002778355.1 Clitarchus hookeri
TATATATATATATATATATATATATATATATAATTTAATTATTTATAGAGAATAAAATCACGTTCAACAATCCTACATATATATGTATATATATGGGTTTTGCATAGCTTACTTGTTTGATATCTACAAGGGCGTAATTATACAATAAGCAGAACGCCGAAAATAAAATGGATAAAATACCAAGAGTTTGGCCGCTTTGTTAACGTTGGACGCCATGTTTTATAGCCCTGTAATGCTGTAGTAAAGTAAACAAATGCGAATCGGCAGTCACCTGTCTGCTACGGCAGTCACCTGTCTGATATGGATGTGTAGACGTTACCGTAGGTTAGTTGGCCGGTATATGCAGTACTGTGCTGTTCGCGGCGATTAGAGGATCACTGCGCGCGTGAGTTGTGTCGTCCGAATCCGACCGTGTGAAGGCTTGTGATTTAAGAATGGAGGATGGAGGGTGCAAGTACGAGTGCTTCTGTGCGTGATAGTGGTCTATGTGGCGGGTGTACTTGGATGTTAGCCAGTTTATTGAATTAACGTTGTTTTGGCCACTACTGTTTGATTATTTAGTAGATCATGGTGTGTTACGACACGTGTCAGTTAGGACACGTGTCTGTAAGAAATACAGAAAGGTACTTTATAATTTTAGAAAATCTTTTCACCACGGCACGTGGTTTGGAAAGAGTAAATTTAGTGTAGCACTGATTTGTAAAATAACATATTCTTTCCTTACTATTCCACATCCTCGCGCCAAGTTTATTACTAGAATGTGTCATATTAGTACGGTTACCGTCGTGGGTTGGTCGTTCTTTTGTCGCGAGGTGATTACTGACTGGTGTATGCGTGAGACAAGGGATGAAATTGTCGTTAAAGTTAGGGGGGAGGGGGGGTCTTTCGTTGAGATAGATTAGGCTGAATTTGGGTAGCGCAGGCATAATAAGGGTAGCTTCGTCCTGGGGTAGTGGGTTTTCAGCGAGATCAAGAGACTCACTAATCGAATATTTCTTGTTCCTGTCAAAGATCGTATTAGCGGTACGGTTCTAACCGTAATCGAGCAATTCGTAGAGCCTGGAACGACAATTATAAGTGAGTGTTGGCGCGCGTATAATTGTCTTTCAGAGCACGACTGCGAGCACCTTCGGGTGAATCATAGTATGAACTTCGTTGATTCCGATCCCAGGAGCGAACAGTCAAAGAACAGAGCGCGTGTGGTGGGATGTGAGGCGCGGCCTTCCTCGGTTTGGCAGAAGGATGCCGCCCTTCCTGGGGTACCTGGCGGAGTTCGTGTTTCGCCGTCGACGAACGTGAGCGCATGCACCGCTTCCTACTCGCCGCGGCAAAGTTGTACCCTACGCCTACTTGGGCGAGTCAATTCACATACTTCCGGTATGTTTTACTATGTGTGGTATATGTATATAACAGGTTTTTTTTTTTGGCATTTTGTGGTATGTCGTCAAGGGTTTATTACACTGCCGCACAACGAAATACAATTATTATGTGATGGCAAACAGTACCACTGTATTTACATTTCGTGTTGTAAGGGGGGTGTTCGGTTAAGTCTTTTTGCATATAACGTATTTACATAAGTAAAATATTTAACTATAACGTACTTAATTTACACATGTTTTACCCCACAATTTCCCTGATCTTCATAGCCCTCCCCACTATCGTATTTGTGGTTTGCATTGATAATATGCTAATGCCTCCAGTAAATTCGTGTTCTGTGTATTTAGTAGAGTGGAATTATACCACTTTCCGTGATTTTTTCTATTTTGTTTCCGGAAAAGTTGCTATTATTTACAACTACCCAATTTTTTTTCAACGCAATTTTTTTTTACAATATCACAATTATAAGGGATATGTGACTCAACAAATGTTTTCACTATCGTTTCGGTCCGGCTACACTCACTCTCTCTCTCTCTCTCTCTCTCTCTCTCTCTCTCTCTCTCTCTGACATCTTTACGCGTTTGCCCTAGTCAACATCTGTGGGTGATGCAAAATCTTATTATTGGGAAACCAGACTTTCACGAAAGTATTATGTACATGCACAACTTTAATATCATGTACGCAGCCTGCAACTTTCCTTCAGTTACCCTCTGCATCATATAAGTTGGTGATATTTTGACAGGTAGAACCACCAACTTTAAAGTGAAGTCACAACACGTGGTTCCGTTTGCAGTGCATGTTATAACAGGATTTGTTACCTGTTTATGTGTGCATTCATGTTGGCAGCGCTTTGGTGAAAAGTAGTGCGCAATAACTAATTTAATTTGTAAATGTATTCTTCAACGGTAAACAACAGAATTGTTTTCTTTAGTTACCTAATCAAATCTGAAATTATTCAGCCATGTCTTCATTTAACTTTAAAAACTTGCAACATTGATGCATTTAGCGCACAGATACAGTAATCCAAAGTGCTGCGGTCCGTCTCGTGTTGTCCGCGCGCAGCGCTACCTGCATTACTTGCGACCTGCGCGTGTAAACGTAAGAGAGAAACTGGAGGAGAGTGCGCGTCCAAGGTGCGCAATAGCCACTTCGTGTCCCAACAATCGCCTGCTTTTCTGCTGTGTCGATCTCGTCACAAAGTGTATGTAAGTACCTTTCGTGATACTTTTTTTTTCTCCTCTTGGGAGTATGCCACTAGTTTTCTTGCAATTATCTGAAGTATCACTCTTAGAATAATTTTTGTAATGTTTCATGATCATAACAGAATTGAGTAATTACTGAGATGAATACAATTTGATAGGTTTGATCAATTTTTTTTAAAGATCTTTTTAACTATTTTTGTAGGTGGTTATGAGCCGATGGCATCTCCACTGAATTTTCTGCTGACATCAGACCCAATATGATTGAGGAAAGTTTGATTAACTGGGAAATATCTCACTATCGAATTGTACATAAATTGAATAAATTTCATATTGGTCTTGTAATTTAANATATGATTGAGGAAAGTTTGATTAACTGGGAAATATCTCACTATCGAATTGTACATAAATTGAATAAATTTCATATTGGTCTTGTAATTTAAATCAACTTGTGTCTGTTGCATTTTTATCGACCAATTGCCCTTAACACGACGTTACACTACGAAGGTATATAACATTAGTGTGTGTAGTGCACGACCCTCAACATTATAGTGATATTGACCTTACTTTTGGTTGATGTGAACTATGTTTTTGTGGTATGGTTTGGGCCCTGCGGTTGCACGGTTCGCTGCCAATACGACTATCACATGTCGGCTCTCAAGACANTTTTGTGGTATGGTTTGGGCCCTGCGGTTGCACGGTTCGCTGCCAATACGACTATCACATGTCGGCTCTCAAGACATCGCTGTTAAGAGCCGCCCAAATCTCTCTTCACTCACTCACGGCTATAACATAGACATGGTTATAATTTGAGGTTACGACACTGTTTAAGTAAGCAAGTGTTCTAATATTATTGTATAATTCCTCTTGCCAATTTTCAGTGCAATTAAATTAAAATTTAATTTGTAAAATCAATTATTTTATACATATAAAAACTCTTATCTTTTGAAAATTTATATATAAACAAACACGTTTACTGGTGTGGCTTTGACAGATGTATCAGTGTGAGGTCGGTCAATGATGGGGTACATACGCAGAAGACGATAATCAGTCTTTTAGTCTATGCATGTAAGCAGGCGGGCGGCCGGCGCCATGTTGCTCAATTTATTATTCTCGTAAATATTGGAGCTTTGGCCTTGAAACTAAGTTTCTATAGTGAACACGTGTAACCATTTATTATTCTAGATTTTGTACAATGCTGTTTTCGTGTATGTCTGATAATTGCCGTTTTCACGTACTGAAGATTATCGGCCATGAGGTGCGAAGATTGTTGTGACATCGACGTGTTTCTACGTTGACTACCCATATTAAGAACGTAGTCGTGAAACACTTCATCGAAGTTATTAAAATGCTATTTAATTATGACTCATTTCGATATGTTTGGCGCTGCGTACTTTTCGAACGTAGTTATAAAAAATATATTTTTATGCTTGGAATTTACTGAAACAGTTTCTTGTACGACGTGTATGAACTTCATAAGTAGTACATTTTTTTGTCTTATACCTATTACAATGCTTAGTCTACGTGTGACATAAATGTTAGTTATATTGTTTAGTAACGTGTAAGCCTCTTCAAGATTGCCTAAATCGTGTCTAATTTTTGCACACTGATGATATTTACGGCAATTTTTTAGACGGACTAATTTAATTTAGTGAATTTCTGAATTTTTGGGGTTAGATTAGTTTGCATGCGTTTGCTTGTATCTGGCGACCTTAGATTTGTAACTTTTGGACACACCTACAATGAAGAAAAGGGTTTTTTTTATTCAACTAAATTTGTTTGACTCAACCAAATTAATTGTTTGCATAANACACCTACAATGAAGAAAAGGGTTTTTTTTATTCAACTAAATTTGTTTGACTCAACCAAATTAATTGTTTGCATAAGGGCAGAGCAATATTCAGTTGTTAAAAACAAATTATTTAGTTGTTCTTATTTGGTTGCAACAAACCAATATTTAGTNGGGCAGAGCAATATTCAGTTGTTAAAAACAAATTATTTAGTTGTTCTTATTTGGTTGCAACAAACCAATATTTAGTTGGTGCAACTAAAGATTTGTTTTTCTCTACATACACTAAACAGTTTCTGTTAATTCAAAACCAAACTTGCAGCGCGACCGAGAGTCGAACCCAGATCAGCTGCGCCCGAGCGCTGCTACGCCTTAGCAAACCCAGCTAAAATGACTACTGATGAAGTCGGAATGTTTTTAAATGCATACATTCCAAATATTGGACAACGTGAGCATATAAATANAAAATGACTACTGATGAAGTCGGAATGTTTTTAAATGCATACATTCCAAATATTGGACAACGTGAGCATATAAATATTTCAAGTTTTACAGCTTTACTGTTTAGTCTCCTGTTGAAATTGTTTTATTGGGATGTTTATACCATTATTAAAAATCAATCAATGTACTAACAAACACTATCCTAACTGTCACAAAAATTGCAAACTAATTTTAGAGCTTTTTTCTTGAACGAAGACAATCAAATGAGTGGCAAAACAAATACACCAATTTTATTCAACCAAATATTTTGTTGACAGTCTGATTTCTCTTGGCCCAACAGAGGTTTTGTTAATTCAAGCATGTATTTTGTTAGACGAACAAAATTAATTTCGTTGCTTTTCAAGTTTCGTTTACTCAACAAAACATTTTGTTGTGGCAATTAAATATATATTTTGGCCCTACAAACAAATATTTTGTTGGTTGTTCTCTGAGTGTAATCTGCATTTGTTGTTTAACTACGTGACGAGCTGTTCCATTACTATGCACTTGAAATATATTTCATAAATTCACGAATCTGTGGTTTATCAGTTTCTATTAAAAGGTACATAATACTTTGCAGTCTGCAAAGTTATGTAAAAAATTGGTTTAATTCAAAGTTCAGGCATATAAAAGTTTGAAATGATAAGTTTGCCATAAAATGTCTTCCGTTAAGGCATTTGTAATAATTATAAAATTGGATATATACAGAGTATGAAAATTTTGCACTAGAACTGTTANAAAATGACTACTGATGAAGTCGGAATGTTTTTAAATGCATACATTCCAAATATTGGACAACGTGAGCATATAAATGTTTCAAGTTTTACAGCTTTACTGTTTAGTCTCCTGTTGAAATGGTTTTATTGGGATGTTTATACCATTATTAAAAATCAATCAATGTACTAACAAACACTGTTACTATCCTAACTGTCACAAAAATTGCAAACTAATTTTAGAGCTTTTTTCTTGAACGAAGACAATCAAATGAGTGGCAAAACAAATACACCAATTTTATTCAATCAAATATTTTGTTGACAGTCTGATTTCTCTTGGCCCAACAGAGGTTTTGTTAATTCAAGCATGTATTTTGTTAGACGAACAAAATTAATTTCGTTGCTTTTCAAGTTTCGTTTACTCAACAAAACATTTTGTTGTGGCAATTAAATATATATTTTGGCCCTACAAACAAATATTTTGTTGGTTGTTCTCTGAGTGTAATCTGCATTTGTTGTTTAACTACGTGACGAGCTGTTCCATTACTATGCACTTGAAATATATTTCATAAATTCACGAATCTGTGGTTTATCAGTTTCTATTAAAAGGTACATAATACTTTGCAGTCTGCAAAGTTATGTAAAAAAAATTGGTTTAATTCAAAGTTCAGGCATATAAAAGTTTGAAATGATAAGTTTGCCATAAAATATCTTCCGTTAAGGCATTTGTAATAATTATAAAATTGGATATATACAGAGTATGAAAATTTTGCACTAGAACTGTTANTCTTCCGTTAAGGCATTTGTAATAATTATAAAATTGGATATATACAGAGTATGAAAATTTTGCACTAGAACTGTTAAAGTTCAAATTTCAAGCATAACTGCCGTTTGTGTCATGAAGCAACGTTTAACCTACAACAAATATTACCATGAGTTTCAAATAACTGATAAAAATGCAGCACGTTTTTTTTATAACAGAGTGCAACCAGACTCTGAAGGTTATTCATACAGAAATATAAATAAATTGTACTTAATTTTGAGGAACCATTTAGAAAATCGCATAATGAAAGCTACAGTAAAACAAAGTTTGAATACAGAACAATTTAAACCTAGAATAAACCTGTAAGCTTTGAAATTGATAGGAAACCCTCCACCTGTCTCCTGTCCTCTCCGCCGTTCCATCTCTGTATTAACCAAGCGTAGAATTTTATTTCAGGTACATCATTAAGGTTGTGAATCCTATCACAAATCTCACTTAAACACATGCAGTGTTTCACCCACTGAATCATAACAACCAAGCTATGACAGGTACAAGTAAAACATATCTTAAATATAGGCCTATATCGCATACAATTTGTACGATGCAAAATTAAGTTAAATAAAACCATTAAGTGAAAATGTTTGGGTACATAAGTAAATCACTTGACCTAAATATCTTTCAAAATTCATTCTAATTTTAACTTAATGTCAAAAGTTGAAACTAAAAATTCTACAATACTTAAATTTTTCATGTAGCAGTTTTTCATTGTGCAGGAAATTACTCACTCTTTAAGCACACGCATAGGCATATATAAACTCGCAAAGTCACCAGCTGATATCACTGATCTTTCTGTGGTAAACGTCGACAGTTGACGCAAACATAAACAGTGTGGCTTCTAGTATCAGGAACAGCTGAGGCGGAAGATGCGTGATCCAGCCAACAACACTGGCTCTACTTTCTTAGAATTGTCAAAATTCCATCATTCACGAGACAGAGAATACTGTCTGCGTGTCCTCCTGAGAAGGCATTTTCTTACACGATAGACCAGTCAGTTAAGTTTCTACGATACGGGCCGACTGTGGTTCGTGGCCAGGTGCTGAAGGGGCCCGCCTACCTGCCGCTTGAACTGCGTTGCAGTAAGTATGAAATACGCCTTTTTCCACGAAACCATCAAAAGTGAGTCAAATGTGCTCATCTGCAAATAGAACACACATTTCAGACGAGGTCTGTCGAGTTCTTTCAAGACTCCGCGCACCTTATAAATACAATTTCAGAGCATTCCAACAGAGCTCAGCATGGCTTTTATCAAATCACTGTATCTCAAAATGTACACAAAAATACTCAATGGCCATGCATTGAAACGAGCTACAGATTTTCCACCATTAAAATTATAAGGTGACGCCTTAAAGTCCCATATGTGGTGTTTGCACGACGATAACACTGCACGCAAGTACAGAATGGAGTGATTTTGGTGGCTCTTAACATCGAGGTCTTGAGAGACGATGAGGGTGAAGTGAGGTGAGTACGCCTACGGAGCAGCGTTGGAATAATGCAGGGGTGGGGGGGAAAGGGATATTCCCGAGAAAACCCGCGGACCAGCGGCATCGTCCAGCACTATTCCCACATGCGAAAATCCGGGAGCAGCCCCACCTGGAATCGAACCCGGTGAGCAGTCTAACCACTACACCACCGTGATAGCTCGCTTGATGGGAGTAAATCCTCGTTTACATCGGAGCAACCAGAAGCTAACATGTGCGAACGAGCATTAGCGAACCCTTTCACACGTGTTTGATAACATTCGCTCCTGTTTGCTTCTGAGCTGTTCGTCCCGGTGTAAACGAGGCGCGAACGCCGAACATGAGAGAACATGCGTTGTCCTTTGGTGATTCAATGAAAAAATGACAACGAACGGATCATCAGCGAATGAGAAATCGAACCTCAACGAACACGGACGAAGGGTGCTTGTTCGCACTCGCATGCCGTTTGCACCCGTGCGAATGCTCCTTTCGTTCATGCTTGTTCGCACATGTTTGCTCCGCCTAGTGAGGGGTAAGTTTGTGCGAGTGAGACAAAAATCGGTGAAGCGCTACGGGTGACTTCGACGGGCGTATGTAAAGCGGTATCGTCTTTACGGGCAAGGCGCTCAACTGATGCATTCTATTCGTCGGCGACTCGCCTCAACGTGACTTAAAGCGGTGACACTATAATTTTATTGGACGCGACTCTGTAGCAAAGTTCAATGCATGCTTGTATCGCAGTTTAGCATGTATCCGGTTTGTACATTTTAAGACACAGCAGTCTAAAAAGGCGTTTTTAGCTATGTTGGAGGTCATGAAAATAATGTTTCCAATGTGTGTGGTGTCTTGAAAGTAACATTCCGTCATCGATTGGAATGTGCTTTCTTTTTGTAGATAAACCTATTAACAGTATCATAAAAAAAATTGTATTTTCCAAAACACGTTGCAGCATATTTCAAGCGCATAGTAGGCAACCGCCTAAACAGTGTAATTTTGGCCTTATCGCTCCACCACTTCTCTACCTCAGACGCGGAAAGTAACTCCAGGTAGGTGGGCCCCTTAAAACGCGGAACAATTAAATGGATGGCCAATCCCTCTCTGTCGCGGTGCATCCATCTCTCGTTGGTGTAAATAGCTCAACTCCGAGACGTACCCTAGGCCTCGAACATAATTCAGACCTCCGCCACAGCACATTTTACTATAGTAGGCCAGGAATAAAATCTCGCACTGGGATTTATCAACCAAAGGCTCTGCCAGTTAAGTATTCGTGCTGTCCGTTTGTGTGTTTGTGATTGTCGGATTTTCTGAGAGGTATATTATTCGTACCATACGTTATAAGATGAAATAAAGTTTTGTCTATCTTGCCCCACCTGAACGCAGGCTGAAAGGCAGCTGAGGCCATTCTTGCATTTGCTCCAGCAGCCGCAATGGTCCTGACCACCAAAGTGGGAGTGAGTGAGTGAGTGAAGATATTTGGGCAGCTCTTAACATCGAGATCTTTAGAGCCGATAGCAGAGTGGGTGATTCAGATTCACCAGCTGAGCAGGAATGAGGCCACGAGATGGCATGTGACTTTGCTTAACGTCGCCAAAGCACCAGCCGATTAGGCCATCATTTATGGAGACTGACCCCCCCCCCCTTCCCCCAACGGACAGGGGGATCGAGATACGCACGCATCACCGCGGGTATTTCCACGCTAACATGATGGTTGACCACACCCGAACTCGTAAGTGTGACACTCCCGTTCACCTTCGTCCACTCTGCTAACCCTGTTAGCGCCTTGATCCGGCCAGAGTTCACCATCCTTAGGGCTGTTGCACCACCCTTGCTGACTGTTTAGATCAGCGCCGGAGCAGTATTGCCGCTCACTGCATCGAAGCTTCTCAGGGCGATGGGAAACCCACCGCGTCTGCTCCGCCTTGGAGCCAACCACTACCACCACGAGGCCACGAGATGCACAATCAGCATAATTCTATTCATTGGGAACAAAATATCACCACTCAGCTGATTTGTGTACTCGGATCTGTGTTACACGATTAACCATGAATGTCTTCCACAAGTGCAGCGAGGCCTTTATCCACGATAGAGCAACTGAACATTCAATCCNTGCAGCGAGGCCTTTATCCACGATAGAGCAACTGAACATTCAATCCACGCATACATATCCTTTGAGAGATAGGACCTATAGACTTCGAGAAGACAATGAAGACAGTGGGCTGGCAGCACTGCAGAACATAGCTTCAGGCGGGGCGGCGACACTTTCTTGAGGGATCCATAGCGGCTTTGCACGCTATTCGTCTTGTTGATTTGAGAAATTTGGGCGGCTCTTAACAACGAGGTTTTGAGAGCCAATAAGGTTGAAATGAGGTGAGAATGGAGCAGTGCCGGAATACAAGGGCAGGGGAAACGGGATATCCCGAATAAATTCCTGTAAAATTATTTTTATTTCATACATTTTTGGGTATTTTGCTTTAAGCGTATGATTAAGTGGGCCTTTTCTCCATATTTTATGTTGATAGTGGATTTTTGTTAATGTACACCTACACACTGATGGGTAAATGTTTATTTACATTAATTTAGGCTACGAGAAATTTATTGCAAAACTAAATATTTCGGGAATTTTTCCCTTCTAATTCAATTTTCTGTGAGATTTTCTTGTGTTATTGTGTATTGTAATACGTAATTTTCTATCACACATTTTCACGCCCCCTTTCAGGCTGTAAACACATTCATCGCTTTATTTGCTTATTTTTNACGTAATTTTCTATCACACATTTTCACGCCCCCTTTCAGGCTGTAAACACATTCATCGCTTTATTTGCTTATTTTAGTTTTGTGTTCTTTTCTATTTCGTCAGTGAAGTGAAGCGTTTCAAGTACACGTGTTTTGCAACACAGGAATTACAGNGTTTTGTGTTCTTTTCTATTTCGTCAGTGAAGTGAAGCGTTTCAAGTACACGTGTTTTGCAACACAGGAATTACAGTTTTCCCGTACTGTCACACAAGTTATTAATGTAACGCAACAAGCTTACGCAATCTGATAACTATCCCACAGCTACAAGGAAAAAAAACTACTAACTGCTTTGACGCGAAACCACACAACACCAGAGGATTTTCTGCTGTGAAATATGTCGTCGCAGATGAAAATAATCAACCATACTTACGCCAGTTCAAGTTATTGGAAGACAACGCATCAAACATATTTAAACGGCCAGTAAATTTTGGAAGGGCAATAAAAAAAAATTATTGGTTATGGTTGTGGCCGAAAAGTTATTTCAATGTTACCTATACAAACATATGTTGACGTTAAGTGAAAAGAGCGTTTGTATATATTTTATTTTCTGGCTTTATGTAGCAACATTATGAAATTTCCTGTCTAATGTTAAACTACGAAATGGTTTGAAGGATTATGTGATGTTTACAAAATGATCTCGAAGGATCACTTTGTTAGGGAAGTTTCGAATATTTTTAATATACCTTTTACTGCGGTAACCTGTATATTACGTGGTAGGCTACAAAAACTAAGCTAAGGGTTTACGCTAAGATAATTAAATAGCTTGTACAATATCTAAATTTATTTTATCTTCTTTCTGTGAATTAATTAAGGACTGGTAGGCCTATTTTGTTGATCCAAGGCTATTAATAAAACGCAGGCTTCTGTAAGCATCAATTTTTGGTCAGATATACAACATTTAATTATCTTCTCTAGCCAGGCTAAATAATGTGCATTCCTATCTGATATATAAAATTGTTTCCAGAAATTCAAAACACCTTTTATTACCGAGCATAGTTACAAGCGTTATGCAGTATATTTCTTTTAATTTCTCCAACATAACCTTTTTAGTTTCTACACAACGCAATAAACCTGTTTATCATTTATTTACGCACCAATCTCTCAAGAGGATATTACAGAAAAACAATGGCCCTTGTCCGTTATCGCATTATCAACGCACTCGGAAACGGACTTCGCTCGAACTTCTGCGGACTCGGGAATTGTGTAAGCTCTGCTGATTCACTTGGTCACTCCCCATACTCTACTCCACTCTTCTTGCTAATCCACCCATTCCAATTTCCCGGGCGGTAACACACCGAAACTGGTGCAAACAGCAAGCAGCCAGTTACTTTGCGTGGATGCCAGTGTCATACACGAGGCAGAGGGAGGAGGGATTTTATTGCACTAAGGCGAAACAAATATTTTAATAAATATTTCACGATTATACATAAATTATATTTTATACGTCACCGTAGTTGTACTACATATTAGGTTATATTACTGTCGCACGGTTGTAGTCAGGATTTCTTCGGACACTGGACATATGACTAGCTTGTAAAAATGAATTTCATGCGGATGTTACATTTCTCGTGTTGTTTTTTCCCCTGTAGTTTTGCGTTTTCTTACAGATGAATTTTTTGCCACTCCAGTGCGTCTTGAGCCATAACAGACTTTCGCCAGTCGTATTCATTTGTAAGGATTCCCGTGCCACTGACAACAACTGGCGACAACTGCATTTTACCCTGGCCTTCCTGACGCGTGCATGTCTTCGTATGTGCNCCGTGCCACTGACAACAACTGGCGACAACTGCATTTTACCCTGGCCTTCCTGACGCGTGCATGTCTTCGTATGTGTGTGCACCAAAGTGTGTGGTTTGAATTAACACTTCCTTTCATGACATTTCGTTTTATTTTATTTGTCGGAAAGTCTGCATTTTCACACCAGATCTATGAATTTACAATCCAGCGAATATCCGTTCAATAAAAAGTCAATGTTAATATAAGCAAGCATCCTGGGATTGTATGGAAAACCTTTATTGTGTGCTCGTTTTCGGATCAAGAACCTCTCGTAACCTGCGTCTGTATATTAAATATTTTATTTTTGTTATTTAATTAGAAGACAGTTTAACTGTTTATGAGATTATTTGTGCGCATGATTTCGATATTCCATCAGGATGAATTTTCGCAATTGTTAAAGCTTTGTTTGTGAATTTTCTTTCGATTTTTGAAAAACATGGCATTTAATTTTGCAGTTTATAGTGTGTGACGGTATGCTTGGAACACCACACATATTATCACCTACTACGCTGCTCAATTACGTGTCCTACAAGGGGTATCGACTGGGTTATTCAACATACCCGTCTATGCCTCCGTTCGATGCCCGGCGGTGCGGGGCGTCAGGTCAAGGCCTGGCTTCCGCACCAACATCAGCTGGTCGATTAAACGATGACGACGGGTCTACCCTCCCCCACCTCTTCCACACCTCCTCAGCACCTGGTTGGCGTTGCCCGGAGACGGTGCGACGCTTTTACTCTGTCATCGGGTTGTGATTTCGCCGGCAAGACTATAAGCGCTACCTTTAAGGAGTTTCCTTAACAACTGACGTCATGAACCCTGGGGAGGCTGGCTAGACTACATACATCTTGGCCTGAAGACTGCTACAGAGAACATTGAATGGGCTTCATAGGGGAACACTTTAGAAGATTAGTATTTTTATGGGCATTAATTGTATTTGGGCATTTACTTGTAATTTTATTCATGCCCAATATAATTCAATTGTGAAATTTTAATTGTAATCTTTTCAATATGTTTCAAATTGTTTTAGTAATCTTTTACATTTTTGTATTGAAAATTTTTGGGACATTTCCTAAGAAAAAAAAAAGATATCAGCTCGCAATTATATGGTTAAAAACGAAATTTTCGTTCATTGTTCATTTCTCACAACAGGGNAAAAAAAAAGATATCAGCTCGCAATTATATGGTTAAAAACGAAATTTTCGTTCATTGTTCATTTCTCACAACAGGGGATAATTCATCTTGTCAGTTGTTCCTATTTGATGGTTTCATTTTATTTCAGTTTTCCAACGTATTTGATATCTGCGCAAAGTTTTAAAGGGTTTATTAGTACATACATGTATATGGATGTTATGGATGGAAGAATATGCATTGGTCTCTGTCATGAGGTGGATGGGTTTCCTCTGAGTGCTTCCACCTCGTGACAGGTGATTTCTGCACCACTCTGCTATCCATTCCATTCAGGTCAATTGACAGTGAGGATTGGAAAATATTTATGTTGTGAGAAGTGAAAAAGGGCGAAAAGTGGGGAGTAAAAATGGTAAATACTTCACCATATTATCCGCAAGCTAACTTAATTGAAAGAGTCAACTGTAATATCAAAAATACTTTGCTTTGTTTCCAGTTGGTGAAACAAAGAGATTGGGATGTGGTTTCGTATAGTTTGGTCCTTTGTTGTAATAACGTTATGCACAGTGCTCANTGGTGAAACAAAGAGATTGGGATGTGGTTTCGTATAGTTTGGTCCTTTGTTGTAATAACGTTATGCACAGTGCTCGTAAACACACACCTGCAAAGATTTTCTTTGGTAGAAAGTTATTAACTCCCCTACTTAATGCTTGGGAATTGCACCCTTTTTGTGTAGAAAACGTCGCTAATAGAGATTTGGTAAATATTTGGNTCCCCTACTTAATGCTTGGGAATTGCACCCTTTTTGTGTAGAAAACGTCGCTAATAGAGATTTGGTAAATATTTGGGAAGAAGTTTCTCGTAATTTAATTACACACCATAAAAAAAGTAAGAGAAGGTTAATGCTCAACGTAACGATTCCTCCTTATGTATTGGTGATTTGGTTATGGTTCACTTGCACTTTTTGAGTTCAAAGGTAGATTATTTTAGTTTAAAGTTAGTGCCGCAATGAAACGGACCATGTAAGATACTGAGTAATATAACACCTGTTACGCTTCTTGTTACGCAGCTGCAATTTCCACACAAGGAATTTAAATTACATATAAGCCGTGTAAAAAGGTTTTACGGTAAAACAAAGTAAGTGTGCCCTGCCCCAGCTCCTTATTATGTTGATATTTGTTTCTATCCGATAATTTTATTGATTATAAATGTATAAAGGAAATTATGTGTAAAGATTAATGATAATTTCATGAGGTTATTTCAAGAGTTATAAAATGAGATTAATGAGATTTTTTTTTAATGGTGCTGTTTATGAAGTGTTATAATAGTATTGCTATGGTGTAGAGGTTTTAGTGCCCCAACTTTTTTAATTGCCCCGTTATTTCCTGACGGTAGTTAGACCTTGGTGTGTGGTCTGGTTACGTCCCTAAGAGTTCAGGTCTGGTGTGTTCAGGGATTATTTGGATTATGAAGAACAGAAGATCTACGTTCGAAGCAAGTCCTAGCCGGGGATGAGATGGCGACAATGGACTGGCCATCCGAAATCACTGTCTGCTAACTTCGGCTGGGGCCACTGCGTGTGCTTTGAAGAGGGGAGGATGTGACTGTGAGCCTGGAACACCGCACATATTTTCGCCTACTGCGCTGATGAATTACGTGTCCTATGAGGGGTATTGGCTGGGTTATTCAACATGCCTGGCTGTGCCCCCGTTCGACGCCCGGCGGTGTGGGGTGGCAGGTCGAGGACTGGCTTCCGCACCGCGATCAGCTGGTCGACTGGACGATGATGAGGGCTTTCCCCTCCACCACCTCTATCTCCCCTCCACAGCACCTGGTCGGCAGTGCCTGGAGACGGTGCGACGCATCTATTATGTCATCGGGTTGTGATTTCGCCAGCAAGACTATCAGCACTGGGGAGGGCTGGCTAGACTACATATAGCCTGGCCTGAAGACTGCTCGAGAGAGAATATTGGGTGGGCTTCATAAGGGAACACTTAATAAGAGCAGTATTTTTATGGGCATTAATTATACTTGGGCATTTACTTGTAATTTTATTCAAGCCCAATATTCAATTGTGGAACTTTAATCGTAATCTTTTCAATTTGTTTAAAATTGTTTTATGTGTATACTATTTAATATGAAAATTAAGTCTTATCGTCCCGATGTTTTATCTACACAATTTTTCGTTCCCTCATCATGATTGCTTTTGCTCTGAGGGGCTTACGATGAAAAATTCATAAGTCTACAATAACTACGAAACAAGATATCTATGAAACAAGCAATAAAAAAAACNGGGCTTACGATGAAAAATTCATAAGTCTACAATAACTACGAAACAAGATATCTATGAAACAAGCAATAAAAAAAACTTAAAATAAAATAACCATTTATGAGATTTTTTATTTTATGAATACCAGATTTGTTACCATCGAACAANAAAAAAAACTTAAAATAAAATAACCATTTATGAGATTTTTTATTTTATGAATACCAGATTTGTTACCATCGAACAAAATTGGGTCTATACGCGTCAATCACAGACATTAAGTGCGAAAAAACAAGTCCATCAGATTTTATCTGTAACTGTACCTCGTGTATGTTTGTATCATTTCGGTTGTTAGTCTGCATCGCGGAAACAACTGTTTCATGCTTTACATTTCCTCGTCACGTTGAAGCTGGAGCTTCAAGCGAAACTTTTTGGTGCAAAAGAAAGGAAACTTAAAAAGTGCGATAGTGATATGGGCATTAAATGACCCATCATCTCCATGCACTGTACTGATATGCAATTTTTTATTCTAGTAGTTGGAATCACGTTAATTTAAGTGGCTATTCTCTCATATTACTGGTCTAAAATGTAAAGAAGTTCAGAATTTTTGTCTAAAATATTACTGCGTGTATTTAGGGAAGAAAATTTTCATACGTACAAGATGTTGCGAAAATATATTTCAATATTTCGGGGAAATTATCTTCAGGTCTAGAGGAAGGAAAAAAAATTGCCATATTGAACACAGATCTGGAATCACGCCGTTTCTCTACTGCAGCACCCATTAGACATAACGTACATTTTATGGCCCATGTGCTGGATCATGTTTGTGTGGAATGCCTTCGCAGCTATAGTGTACATGGTACATGGCACCACTTACCACAAGTTTTAAATGAAAAAAAATTACATTAAAAGTAAAACGCATGAGAAAGATCACATATCAGCGTAGCACATACGATAAGCAGTACTGTGGAAGCGTAAGTGTTATGAACCGTATCAACGCGGACAAGCCAAGCAAACTGCAGTGGCGTGGCGGTATCCTAGCCAGCCGGTAGAATACAAAATAAGTTGCAACAATTATATTTTGTAAAGCAAAGCACTGAAGCGCCCGCAGATCTCCAGTCCTGGTGGCACAGTATCCAGGACAACTGCACCACCACGAAACTGTATAAGGCTTGGCAATACCTTAAACGGGGTCCGTCTGTCAACCTACGCCAAGAGGAACAGCCTTCAAGATGCAACTTCAGCTTGGCGTCCCTCTGGTCGCTTTCCGTCATAACAATCAGCCTACAGAAAGTCGATCGAGGCTCGTACGTAAATTGACAAACAGAACAGACGTGTCTCCAACAGACTTGAAAATGCGACAATGTATTCACAAAACCAGTGCGGTGCCGCCCGTTTAACAAATGAATGAGGACGACAGAAGGTAAGTCCCGCTACTACTACATAAACATGTTTCTTAGAGCCGGGTGTGACGCAATGTTTACCGCTAGCGCAGCAAAAAAAAATAGAGCTGCCGGTTCATCTGTCAGTTGAACGAATGCGGACGAGACATTTAAATGGAGCGAGGGTTCAGCAACTCCAAAACACTTCCCAACTTATTCCTTTCGCTTGTCCGCTCTGTTTCCCCGCAGATACAGCTGTAGTTCAAGGTCGCTGGTACATTCTCCTCTGTGATGAGTTAAGGCCCACGCCTACCTGGAGCGTCTGAGGCAGAGAAGCACGTGACCGATAAGGACTAGCGTGCAATATTCTCGTCGTGCAGCGTGGAACTTCGCGCAGTGACAGGGGCCGCGGTGGTGAAGTGGTCAGACTACTCGCCTCACACCTAGTCCAATCGGGTTCGATTCCTGGCGGGGTCACTCCCAGATCCTCACACGTGGGAATCGTGCCGAACGATGCCGCTGGTCAGCGGGTTTTCTCGGGAATATCTCGTTCCCACCGCCCTTGCATTTCGGCGCTGCTCCATACTCACATCACCTCACCCTCATCGGCTTTCAAGACCTCGATGTTTTTAGATGCCACCCAAACCTTTCCAATCCACGCAGTGATCCTATCATTTTTTTTTGTGGAAAGTCCGTAGAACGGTTCCATGCATTGCCCTTAAGTATTTTTACATATGTAACTTCCGTGTATATTTTGGGATGCAACGATTTGAAAAGCAGTTGTTAGCTATGTTGATGTGCTCCGAAATGGTTGTTTCTGATGTGCGCGATGTCTTGAGAGCATTCAACAAAACTCGTCTGAAGTGTGTGTTATTTTCGTAGATCGGTACATTAGACGCGCGTTTGACAGCTTCGTGAAAAAACGTGTATTTCAATCACTGCATCGCTTCCTCTTCGGACAGATTCAGCATTAAGTCACGGAGTAGACAAGTACACAGAGATAAAATAGGTGTGCCCACTATCTGACTAACTGAGCTTTGGAAACGGGCCTTGTTTATGATTGGCTGCTATATGCTACGAAACGTCTCTTATTGGTAGGGCTGCTGGCAAGTAGATTACCACGAGCGAGCCCATTGGCGAACGGCGTTGTCAACAATTTGCTGGGTAGTGACGCCATTTTGGTGGCGTGTGCTGCTGTAGTTCGTGGCGTAAGCGGCTGCTCCACCTCTGTATTCTCAAGTACTCTGTGATTCAGTATGAATACAGCGCCATCGTGAGTCCGGGGAACAGGAAAAAAGCCGCTTCATAACTTTGCTTTAACTCAGTGTAGAAATTTTGAAGTGAACACGTCTTCAAAATAAGATCGACGCATTGGGTACCAGGAAGAAATCTGCGATGAGTGTTCGACGTTAATTCCAATATTCTGCAAGCTTTGTCACTTTCAACATACATCATTTGCGTCTAAGCTCCGAATGCAAGACGCCAAAACATCTCTAGCCAGTGACTCATTGGCAAGCTCAGTAAATAAAGGAGCACTCGTCAGTTATCTCAGCTGCCGACAGTATAGGCTATTTACGGTAAAGTGAGCACTTTTGAGGCCTTATTTGCTTTCTTCCTTTCAATCATGTTTTATCCTTCCAGNAGGCTATTTACGGTAAAGTGAGCACTTTTGAGGCCTTATTTGCTTTCTTCCTTTCAATCATGTTTTATCCTTCCAGCACTTTTTAAAAATAAATATTACCATGTAACACATTTCACCAGACTCGAAAATTAACATCTACGGCTACATTAGAGTATATTTATTAGCTATTATTCCAAACGAGAGAGATTTAAAAAGTGCTTACTTCACCGTGAACAGTTTATACAAAAGAGGATTGCAGTCATCGTAGTACGCAGAAACCCACAGAACGACGCCGTCTTTGGCAAAGCACGGCAGCAGAAGTCGTACCGGCTCGTTGAGTTATGACAGGATAATATCACACCAACCAGACGGAACTATATGAGCGGATTTCCGTGGCAACGATGCACGCGTTACCACTACAATTTCTGCGTTATCCGCGTGCACAAAATTACAGGCTTTACTCGAGTTTGCCCGTCAACAGCTGGGAACTGAGTTTCCTTGTCTTTTATGTTATTTGAATCACAGAATAGTAACATTTCCTGCAAATTTTATTTATTTATTTATTTATTTTGCTCTAAATATTAGCGTAGGTTTATTTTGCCGATGCATCATACAAAGCTAATCTTTCCGTGGTATTTCCTCAATACATCTTCTTCGATGGCAGACATTTTGATCGCAATTGATAATAATATAGAATTATTCCACAAAATAATTTGAACCGTGAAATGTTTAATCGATAATTCAATGTCAATCAAAATATAATTTTAAAAGAAATAAAACACTACATTATTATTATGGTAGTCTGTGAAAGGAATGATTCTGACATAATTATAGAGACGCAAAATGAGAGGTTTAGAAATATTTAGTAAACTCAAAAGTAAATCTCATAGTTTAGATTTAAAAAATGCTTTCTATATTTATATTCATACGAATATGTGAAATTAATTGTCTAATTATTTTTTAAGTGATATGCTTTGTGTTCGCTACAAAAATGTTGTTTACTTCTGTCGCAATATACATTTAAGACAGCGAAATAGCTAATAACGTAATTTTAATTTCGTATGGAATGTCTTACTGGTTTTTTTGTTTCAGCAGTTACTNCATGGATCTATCCAGATATTTATTATTTACAACCTCCTTGATCTGAAATCATCGATTTTTAGGTGCGCGATTTTTATTGGCCGAACTCGTCCAAAATCACAGAAATTGTTTAGCTGCTCCAATAAACGAAATGTTCTAAGGAAACTTGAGGCATTCAATTTTTTCAGACAAATATGGCTGCGTTTATGACATTCCGACGACGTCACGACCTTTCAACGTTCTGCGATACACTTTCTTTGAAGCAGTTTGACGTAAAAACTAGACAGTGTGACAGGGACTTAAAAAAGAAGTATTCCTAGTCCTCAGAGAATTAAAAATACATATATTAAATAGTTGCTTGTTCCGCGAACTCCCGTCGCACACGCGAGCAACGTGTCGGAACGACGTCCGCCAATCAGAGCCTGGCAAGGCAGCATTTACAACAACCCGTTGCGTCCGCCCGTCAATCATCCGTCCGTAAATCACGTCACCAACAACCAATCAGAAGTGTTCATTAATTCTATCCGTCCGTCAAAACCTTGACCAGTTTTAACTTTCTACAGACGGACGGATGGAATTACCTACAGCCTTCGTGACTTTTATTTTTTTATACCCGTTCATTCCAAGTTCATTAAAAGACTGTGTAGTGTGTGGGGGNCTACAGCCTTCGTGACTTTTATTTTTTTATACCCGTTCATTCCAAGTTCATTAAAAGACTGTGTAGTGTGTGGGGGGGTTTTTTTTTGCTTGTTTTTTGTTTTCTTGCATTTTTTTATGTAGCTGCAAAATGCAATGACGTTACATTTTTATTGAAGAAATATTGATAATCACGTCGGGAACACGAGTTTCTTCTGTGGTATATCAAATGTAATAAAATTATTCTTATATTATCAAAAAAAATTTAACTCGCTCTATTTTTTGTTATTTACGTGTGTGTACTTGCTTTTTGTGAATTTATACACACACAGTACCGCAAATATATTTTCACTTTAAATGAAGAATTTTTTCCTAATTTAAAACNTTTTGTGAATTTATACACACACAGTACCGCAAATATATTTTCACTTTAAATGAAGAATTTTTTCCTAATTTAAAACAGTTTTGCCTATGTTAGTTTGAAGGAATGAACTTTTGACTGACGTGCGAAGTCTGGTTGTAAATCACTCGGCAGGGAGAAGACTATACTGATAATTACCTCATCAATATAGATTTCTCACACATAGATAACATTATCATCAGGATTAATTGCTTACAATTCTAGTCGCTAGATTAATTTATGAGAGTTTTTTTTTTTGTCGAGATTGCTGGTGCACTAACATCTCTCTCCAGCACTATGTCCATGCCGTCTAATTCTCAAACCTTATCTCCTTACAACAACGCGCTTTATGCCGCCGTGGCATTTGCCAGCTGTTATCTCGCATCCGGCTGACTGCTCCTACAAGCTTAGCTTACTGCTCCCGCCGNTCCGGCTGACTGCTCCTACAAGCTTAGCTTACTGCTCCCGCCGACATGGTAGGCGGGGATCTCGCCGCATCGCAGAGGAGACAGAAGGTAAGTCCCGCTACTACTACATAAACATGTTCCTTCCAGCCGGGTGTGACGCAATATTTGCCACTAAGGCGCCAAAAAAAACATATAGCTGCCGGTTCATCGGACACTTGAACGAATGTGTGTAACGAGATCTACGAAAAGAACGTACACTTCAGAGGAGGCCTGTTCAGTGCTTTCAAAACGTCACGCACATTAGAAACACCATTTTAGAGCTATCCAAAATGGCTAATAACGGCTTTTGCAAAACACTGTAACTTAAAATATACGCGTCAGATTACTCAAGGGCCATGCATTGAACCTTCCTACAGGCTTCCCACCAATGAAATAATAGGGTCACCGCTGAAAGTCCCATAGGTACACGCAGCGTGACTAGAACACTGCACGCCAGTTCAGAGCCTTGTGTTTAGCGGCGGTTGCGCACTTGATGCGCGTGGCAGTGTCGCCCTTATAGCTCCGGAGCTTTTCGGTCTCGAACGCGGAAAAAAAAAAACTACGGGTAGACGGGAGCCTTAAATGTGATGTCGTGGGTTTCCTCCCGCGCAATGAACACACTTCCTACAGACACGCGAGACATGACAGCTGCAATGTGATGTCGTGGGTTTCCTCCCGCGCAATGAACACACTTCCTACAGACACGCGAGACATGGCAGCTGCGTATCCAACTAACTGCTTCAAAGACGACGACGAATGATGCTAAAAAAAAAATCATTAAAATATTTCAAATAATTCCTTTCCCGACATTTTTTTCAAGGACGTCCCTGAACATGCCATTCTGTACACCAGAACACAGCTCGCGTCTACTACACGCCGTTTTTAGCAACTGCCACGGCAACAACTTCGTGCAACAGTAGAGAAATGCCAGAACCACCGAACGACTATCGTCTATGCACGGCGCATGCGCGCGTCCCAATTAACAGGCTCTCGGTGTTTTTGAAAGGAAACGTAGGAAATAGTCAATATAGTAACACATATGACTGGTTGCAAAAAAAAGTATATCAAGAATCGTAACAATAGTTCTTTCTAACTACGTTGTTCAGCATGCAAAATAAATTCGTTAATATGCGAACTACTTTCACGTGACTTCAGGTACAATGTAAATATTTACAAATACAGATAACTAAACCACACAAAGTAATTTGATTTATGCTGCATAAAAATGTTATATACTTTAGGTTACAGTTTAATATTGTAAAGTATTATGGAAATAAAAATATCGTCATGTTTTTATTACATCAAAATATTTTCTTTAATCAAACATTCCACTGCTTTATTCTAGCTTTCGCAAGTGGTGTTGAGATTAACCCAATTAGTTTCAAGAAAGAGATACTTGATCAAAATTAAAGCAAATTTCGAATTAACTTTTTTCGCTATTAGATTTTCATTGAGACTTTCACAAATGATGTTGATATTGAAAAAATTGGTTTTAAGATAAAGGTATATCCCGGGAATAAAGTAAGAGTGAAAGGAGAATGGTAAACAACCAGGTACAACCTCTCGCCAATCGCCATTGCTGCAAGCCACAGTTATCAGTATTTCCTTTCCTTGTGATATAACCACAATCTTCTTCCTTTCGTAACCTAACCTGCACAAGAAACTACGAGGACACGATGTGGACATTTGCAAAACTGCTTCCTTGTACGTGTGACAAATGCCCGTTAGCGCATGTTTTGCGATAGAATCACGTTTCTAATCGTACGCCGATCTCAAGAGTAAATTACGTGAGATTAAGGACTATTGAGCAGCCAATACACATCAGTGCGGAGTATTCATAAAAACTGAACTGTATTTTTATAACGATAAACTGCAGCTTGGTTCCAGACACTTCCTATTAGATTTCTTTCCTTTTCCACCGACAACGGTCGTGTTTGCTCATGGGAAGTCATACGAGTTGCCTCCGATAGTTCACAGGTTTGATCTAAATCGACTTCATTTGGAGTGGATTTTTCCATTCCAATTCAAGGCTAAGGCGGTTTCCATGATTAGAAAAATCCCGAGCTTAAGACTTAAGCATTATAGCTATAATATGCTCCCAGCTTCTTGGCTCATGCTCATTTGCTCCTTCTTAATAGTTAATATTCACGGTAGAATCATTAGACAACTAAAACTACCTGTTCCCAAGTTTTCAATTTATTCAATAAAATATAATAAACTTAAAGTCTCTAACAGGGTGTCAAATAACGAACTTAAGGATTTATTTCATTAGCTTGCTGCTTTAAAAATGTCAAGAGAAAAAAATAATAAATAAAAATCTGTTCTCATTTTCGATTTCAAAAAACCTGTTTTAAGATGCGTTCATAATGGCCAAGCTTATGTAGTCAGAAAGGTATACCGTACGTACAGTTTTGTGGCTCTAATGCTTGATTCTTAAGTAGACTTCTTAATAATTACGTTTTTAATTGGGAAAACTGCCTAATTCCGTCTATGTTACTTAGTACGAGTGTTGCCATTCACCTGCCCGTCTGATTGAGTGCCCTACGCTTATGACACTAAATGAATAACGACTGCTGCTATGTTCTAAACTCGGCAGTAGTAAGTAAGAAATTTTAGAACACAGATCCTTATTTATTATAACACTGGAAATGTTTACATAAAGTAAAACAAATGTATAATAGGAAAAAAAACATGTGTATACACCACACAAACGAGATTGCCAACAAAGTGCTTTGCATTTTTTTTTTTGGTAAAACGGTTAAGTTTCCAAAAACTGGGGTGACGTTTATCCGTTTAGTATAAAACCTTTCAAAACCCTTTAAAACAGTTGCTATTTATATAAATTTATGGCGAAATATTTTGATATCTTATAATATTTCCATGATGTGGACGGCAGTACATGTGCAAGACCGAAAACCATGGGTATGGAGACAATACGACTAAGCTTCACTTCAGCTGCTAGGCTAAATTTGCTGTGCAAAATTAGAAAATGTCCATATAATTCAACCCTTTATCTCGGTTCGCAAACGCAACTGCGGGATCTGCAAACACAAAACGTTGACAACCACAACCAAATAACGAAGTTGACATAAACACTGTAAATATTTATTTGAAATGTCATGTTAAAAGTTCCTTGAACGAACAGTTTTTTTTTTTTTTGCAGAACTGAAAAGAAAGTTTTTGAATCGAAACCATGACTGAGTAGATTCAGGATCAACCTAATTTAAACCATGAAGCTACAGAAAATTATAATTAGCATCAACTAGATACGATAACATGAACGAAAGTGCTTCAAGTACATTTCTGCTTGAATTTTTTACCGTAGCTGAATACTTTTCTAAAAATAGCCTTCCCGCAAATACACAAATTATTAAATAAACAGTGGCTTTTATAACTGCCATTAGATAATAAAGCAGAATTGGGATAAATTATTCATGTGTTCGATTTATCTTTGTCTTTAAGAAAATTAAACGGCCACGAAGGTTCCGGTTATTCATTTTCCTCACTGCGGAGATAGTTAACCTTATATTTTGATAGCGCGTACGGAATTAGGTAACTTTCTGAGAAATTTTAAGTCACGTTCCCTGTGGCACGAATAGTTCTCGACGTCTACAACAAAGCTTACTGTACATNAATTATTCATGTGTTCGATTTATCTTTGTCTTTAAGAAAATTAAACGGCCACGAAGGTTCCGGTTATTCATTTTCCTCACTGCGGAGATAGTTAGCCTTATATTTTGATAGCGCGTACGGAATTAGGTCACTTTCTGAGAAATTTTAAGTCACGTTCCCTGTGGCACGAATAGTTCTCGACGTCTACAACAAAGCTTACTGTACANACTTTCTGAGAAATTTTAAGTCACGTTCCCTGTGGCACGAATAGTTCTCGACGTCTACAACAAAGCTTACTGTACATTGCGGAAGCGAATTCATGAAATAGACGCGACCGTCATAATCATTTTAATTCAGAAGCATGTTTCATTATAAAGTTGTTCCAGTAAGCAAATTTTAGTCATAATGCGCTGCCTTGTCCAAAATAAAGCCGTAAGTTTACTGTTAGAAAAAAAATATGGACAACTTTGTGACTCAAACTTTCGGTAAATATGAAATCGAAGAATACGTAAAAATACTAAGTAACCAGTGTTTGTCCACGCCTCTACACGGTAAGGTGATCTTCGAGCAGGATTGTGAAAAATGCCTAGTATAATACTTACAACTTCTTGCGAATAAAATTTCCTTTTGGGAGAAAATACGGAGACATTATGACCAGAATAGGAAACGATGCTAAATTTTATAATCACACCATGGAGTAGGTTGGTACACAGAGGAGAAAATGACGTGGCGGTTCCTTTGATGTGGGCGAACCCATTATCTGGAAGTGAGCCTTGCATCTTACTGGCTACTGCATGCAGCGAGAGGTTCCCTATTGGCTGAGCTTCCGGCTGGCAATAAGTTAACAGGCGCTGATTGGCGAACGCGTTCCGGCGTGTGCGGCTGAAGCTCGCGGTATAAGCGGCTGCTTCGCCTCTGTATTCCTAAGTATTCTGTGATTATTAATTATCTTATACCATATGCTCCTTAACAATAAACATACCATAATATGCCAGAAGTACGTATTTTAACAGTAATTATAGTCTATTCGCGGTTTCTTCACACTTTTCGAATCAAACCTTTGAAAATCATTCCACGTATGACGTGTTGGTTGTTTCCTAAATATGTCATGTGTCACATGCGTTTTATACTTGACTTAAGATAAAAAAAAACTACCTTATTTTATTTAATTGAACTTCTACTTACATTTTATACATTAATAATATTATTTTATTTATAATTAATATGAATGAAAACAGAGGGAAAATAGGTGTGTTGGCAATGGCTAGTAAGAAACAGTTCTTATGCAAAATATCATTACACTGTGCTCATGAATGCCGTNCAGTTCTTATGCAAAATATCATTACACTGTGCTCATGAATGCCGTGCGCTGGCCCTTTGCTGTAATTTTTAGACTCAGTTAAGATATTTTGCATGAGGCGGAGGTATATTCTAGAAGTAGAACTTTAGCAGGGCTTCAGAAAAGTTGGAAGTAAATGTGAATTGACTATAGCTAGCAATCGCAGCGTGCGCTGTCCATTGCCATGTATAAGGGAAGCGTTTGGAGGGTTAAAACAGACCCTTATGTATTCAATACTTTTTTTTTTCACAGTTCCATCACAAATACCAGATACTTCTTTCAGGGATTCTTCTGTTATTCACAGATCGTTATTCATTTCATTTTAAGGCATTCTTTGATTTATTATTTTGTGTTTTCGTTTTCATTTAATGTAATACTGTTTAATTTACCACATTCTCTTGATATAGTTTGATTAAATCCGTTGTATGTTAACTTTCTTATTTTTGGTTCCTTTTCCTTTGTGTTAACGTCTAGTGTTTTTACCCTGATAGTTATTATTTAACTGTAAGAAGTCTATACGGTTTAACACTGCCATCAAAAATACGTTAATAAAGTTAATACCTGTAATTTAATGTCTTAATTACAGTGATGAATATTCATATCACAAATGGCTCTGCGTTTTTCTTAATCACTGTTGATATATGAATGTTTCTAGAATGCAAATTTGTTTTTATTTGTGTTATTGATCTTGCCAAAGTTACGTATTTTCTCATTATGTTAAAAATCTTCCCTTCACGAATTTATTGCTACGGACCTGAGTAGAGCGTACAAATGTGTACGCGGTAGTACTTCAGATAGAGTTCTGCACCACAGAGTTGCGTGTCGCGGTAATCCATGATGTCATGCTCATGTTTTGTTGTTGAGGATGTCACACTGGTTGAATCTGCAGTCAACAGCACATCCTATATGTCCGAAGCTCTGTAATAACTGGGAAGCTCCATAGTGGCCAAACCACACATTTCCGAAGATGGGTTCCCTCTCGTTAAATTTTCATTTCATTGTTTTGTGTCGTACTACGCGTTGTCAGTGTTTGTTTTAACGTCCTGTACATTTCGCTTAATTTGTTTGTGAATTCACCTGCAGGAGTTTAAACTCTGTGTATGCAAATATTGTATTTATGAATATACAGACACATGGAAGATTCAGAGCACAAGTAGACAAAGTCCAATTTTTCTAAACACTGGTAAAATTCACGTTGGATAATTTCGATGAAATTTTACTATAATAAATACTTAAATTCTTATGCGAAATAAACCAAATATGTTGACGAAATTATACACAATTCACTGGAATACGTTTTTCATCATTAATTTAAATGTCGTAATAAGTTAAATTAACTTCACGAACTTGATCTAAAGGCTGGTAACGGTAAACTGAACATTTTTTTAAAGCCCTGATTAATATCTACTTGTATGTCCTATTTGTAGCCTTCCACCACACGTAATAATATTAACACTGCCGTGGTCCTGGTCACTTTATTAATGCGTCGGTCAAGTGAAATTGTGAAATCGTTAGAAAAGTAAACATCTTACAAATTTGCTAATTCTTTCACTTACATGCATAAAAAAAAAAAAAGAAGTCATTTTTTAATTTACAAATGTTTCCCCAAAACATTTAATTCGACGTTAAGACATAAAACTACTTCCCCTCCGTCGTTACCAACTTAACTGGGCACGTTACATTAAGTGAATTAGTTGAAATATATATAAGTAGAGGCAGTGATGTTTTTCCAATGATGATTTCAAAGGTTCTCAGTTGACCGTGAACAATCTATACTTCGCTTGCCATATTTTCCTGACACTGCACATGATTGACTCTCTTAAGGTGGTAGCCTATTACGACGACTTTAGAAACCCCTACTTAGGATATACTTTTCCTTAAATTTACACCCTTCTGCCATGTGTAAAATTAGCTTTACCACGGACCTAATTACTTAATTCATGCGCCATACAATTGAAACCGCAGAATAGTTTCGAATTTTAACGTGTTACTAACATGCACATTAGTAATGTATTACCTACAAAACTAGAAACACCACCTTCAGTGGCCATAAGTTTTAACATTACACTCGCAATACAACGTCAAATTTTTGGAACTGTTATCATTCCTTCGCTGACAACTTAACTGAAAGCCGGCATGCCAGCGTGCACTGTAGCATACATGTAGTCATGTTCAGTGCTTCTTTTTCTTCTGAGATGTATTCAAGAAGTAGCATTTTTACCAGTAACACGTTTCAAGTAAGAAGTTCGCTTAAGCCTTGAGAGATTCAACGGGACCTGCCACCAGGGCAGCCGGATTGAATAGTTCGATACGAAATCGATGTTATATGACTCCCCACTGTATCATCTTTGTGTAGTGTAAATTACTGAATTATATAATAGAAATCATCAATTTTAAATGTAATTTATAAGGGACAGGTGTCAAAAACAGTTATATTGTTAGTGAGTCGTGAGTGCAAGAATGTTTATCCACGTAACCCATCTCCGAGAGTCACAACTTGTGTGTTATTGGTCAATGTTGGCCGTACTGAGACGTTGGCCGTCAAGAGTCTAGGTTGTAAAAAAAAAGAGTCTTAATCATACTTTGCTTATGTTATTCATTTTGTTTCGTTATTTTGTATAACAATGCGGGATTTTGCATAATCTGAGGATCGAAATTGTATAATCTGAAATAAATTGCTGGCAGCCCTGCCTATCCCGTTCGTTTCGCGCAATGGAAAAAAATATTCTGTATTTGTATAAGGAATTATTTGGAAACTAGTTGCCAAATATATTTTTGTAGCACTACATATTAATAACAGTAAATTTCACAAAACCGCTGTGTAGAATGTGTAAAAATAATTTTGAATTTTAACAAGCAAATGTTGTAGACATCAAGTTTATCACAAATATTGTGCTACATAAACAGTTTTGAATGTGTCCCAAAATGATGTGTTTTAAATGTAGAGCATTTCAGCTGTAGAGTTACAGGAATATCTTTGGCAACAAGTTTCCACATGATTGCTTTTAACAAGTACAGAAACTTTTTTACTGTGAGAAGGAAAGTTTGTCACGCCTGTCTACATTGTGTGTGATGCGTGATAGGTGACACTGTACCACGTGACCGTGCGGGAAATTCACAATAGGGTCGAAGGAACACTTGTGTGTGTCGTGTGCATATAGTCTATTCGCGGTTTATTCGCACATTTTGAGTCAAACCTTTGAAAAATCACCCTTTGTATAACGAGTTTTTCTTCGTTTGCTAAATGTGTCACGTATTACAAGCGTTTTAAACTTGTGTTAACATGAAACATCCCTTAATTTTTGGTTAAATTTAACTTTTACTTGTATTCCATTTCTAAGTTATAATATTTCGTTTATAATTAACATGATTCAGAGCATGGAGAAAACAGGTGCGTTGGCAATGCCTAGTAAGGAAATAGTTCTTATGGAAAATATTATGTTACACTGAGTGCGCACGAATGCGATACGTTGTCCCTTCCGTGTAATTTTCTAGATTTGGTTAAGCTGTGTTTGCAGGAGGCGGAGAAATGTCCGTAAAGTAGAACTTCATCAGGGTTTCAGAAAAGCGGCGCACCAACTGCAGCAGTCTTGTTCCGTGTGATCGAAGCCGCGACGAAGCTCCGGAACAGGACGTTCGTTCTGAGAGGAGATCGGTGGGCGCTCGTGCATCATCGGCGACAGATGCTTGGCTTCGGGCAGGACAGCCCCGTGTCGAGCGCGCCATCGATCCGCCTGCCAGGCAAGCCCTTCCCTGCTGCTGCCAGGGAGTCGAAGCTATATAGGGATTTCGTGGCCCACTAAATTATAGGGTAGAATGTCTTCGCCAACTGTCGAAAAATGAAAATAATGCTCATTAATAAAGGAAGCTGTATATTTTATAACCAACATAATTTTTTTTTATGTGTTTAAGTCACAAGTACAGTAGGTTTAATTATTCTTAGCGTCATTCATAAAACGTATTATTTTGATGTTGTGTTGTTTTGTTTCCGTTGTTATGATCGTTGATGGAGAAGGAGTTGTTGATTTTGCAATAAATGTGCAGGAATTGAGCTTTATTGAATTTCAAAATGCTGACTCTAAGAATACATGTTACAAAAGTTATTATTGTCAGCGACGTCTTTTTAAAAGAAAAAGAGATGTATAATACGCATTTAATAAACGATTGATTCATATATTTTGTATGAATGTATTATCTAGCATTAATTGTTGAGCACATATTTAGTTCCGTTTTACTATTTGTAAATACGGCATTAAATGATAACGTTTTAAACAAATGGTTATTAGCAATAATGAAAACGTATTTCTGAAAACTGAAATAATTTTGTTTAAGAGTTGTAATGTTGGCATCAAATTCTCTCTAATAGCCCAATCATAGAGGAAAATAAGGGTCGACCAAAATAGCATTTAGTTTCGTCTCTTTATCTTCCTTGTTTTGTGGCTGCGGCGATGATGTACTCGCAGCCGAGCCCTCGCAACTACACTAGGGATAACGAATCCTTACAGAGGATTCCCAAAGTTGAGGTTCTACAATCTATAATGCTGTTCACGATTAACTGAGCACTTTTGAAATAAACATTTGAAAATTATCACTGCTCCTATAGGCCATTCACGGTAAAGTGAGCACTTTTGAAAGTCCTTTAATTTACAATAATAACCAATAAATATATTGTATTGTAGTGTTAGACGTTAACTTTTGAGTCTGATGAAATATATACACTGTGTTTATTACTTGCAAGGCAATATTTATTTTGAAAATTGGTGGAAGGATAAAAAATGGCTGATAGGAAAAAAGAAACTAGGGCCTCGTGAGTGCTCACTTTACTGTGGTCCGCCTATTCTTGCATATACGCCTACCTTATTTAAGGGCACTGCCTACTGGCTGGCAGTTGCGAAATTTAATTAGGAAATCCCATGTTAAGGAAATTCTTCCTCATTGCGTTAATTTTAAAGATAAGCGATTCAAACGAGAAGATCCCTACGAGAGTATATTTTCAATGTTGATAGTCAGTATGCACTTTTTCGTAAAACATAAATTTTAAAAATTCCTTGCAAGCTGGCTATACATGTTATTGAAAGATCGCCACTGTAAGGGAACTTCTCCTGAAACATTTTTGTGAAGAATACATTTTGTTGAAACACCTATCTTTAAAATTAACCCGCTGAGGCGAAATTTCCTTAAAGTGGGATTTCCTATTTAAATTTCGAAGCTGCCAGCCGGTAGGCAGGACCATTAACGGACACACAATGTAGTGTACGCTCAGTAAAGTTGGTAACGACAGAGGAAAAGAAGTTCCATTTCTTAACGATGAATTACATGTGTCAGGTACACGTTCATGAATACTCAAATGATTTATTTTGCTTTCTGTTTTTTTAATACATATAAGTGTAAGAATCAATCTTTTTTTTTTTTTTATATTTACTTTTCTAATAATTTTACAGTTGCACTTGACCGATGCATAAACAAAGTTATCAGCCCATGGCAATGTTAATTTTACATATGGCCGAAGAGTTTTCAGAAGTGCTCAATTTATCGTAATTAGCCTATACTACTTCGGTATTGGAAAGCAAACTGTCACGTATTTAAATATAATATTTATTGGAGTCCATTCTTCATTGCTTCCAACTTTTCTGAAGCCCTGCTAAAGTTCTTCTTTCTAGCTATTCCTCCACCTCGTGCAAACAAAGCTTAGCTAAGCCGAGGTTTATAATACTCAGGTTAGGAAGCTCCCCACTTTTAGTTTGGCAACTAAAAATGTTCGCCGCCAGGTAGCACTGGTGTTGCATGCGTGCCAGATTTTTCCGTTTTGAATTTACACCAGAAAGCGACGAAATAATAATAATAATAACGAACTATTAGTTAACCGATGTGACCTACCGTACACATACAGAGGAAACATCGCAAAATGTATTAGCATATCCGAAATGTAAAAAGAATACATTTTGTGTTGCCTGGGAACTTGTTTTCCTTCTATCAAAATAGGAGTTAAAATAGTTCGGAAATTTTGGAATTACAGTATCAAGCTATAAGTTCTTGTGGGATGGAGTGAGCGAAGAGATTTGGGCGGCTCTTAACATCAATGTCTTGAGAGCCAACGAGGGTGAAGTGAGGTGAGTATGGATCAGCGCCGGAATGAAAGAGAGGCGGAAATGGGAGATCCCCGAGAAAACCCGCCGACCAGTGGCATCGCCCGGCACGATTTCCACATGCGAAAAGCCGGGAGCGGCCCCGCCGGGAATAGAGCCCGGTTCGCCTAGGTGGGAGGCGAGTAGTCGAACACTACCGCGGCTCCTCTAGGGATGGAGGGTTGGCAATTTGAATAGCGAACCAGCTGCGTCGTACACTCGCCGTGACGATGGAGCTGTGTCAAAAGAGAGACGACGGTTGGCCGCCGCTAGACTCACTAGCAGTCGCGTTGCGACGACCTCCGCACCACGGCAAACATTTCACACGAGACACCCTTGTACCCGCCAGTTTGACGTCTGTGTGAACGACCCAGTCAGGTGCCGCAGCCAGCCAGGGAACAGGTTGGCCTTGGCACTTGCTTTCAACACAGCTCAGGGTCGACGCACGTACGTGACGTCACATGTGACGGTTCGACAAGGATGTCTTTGCCGGAGAAAAAGAGACTCGAAGGCCAGAACACACAGCCTGACCTTCATGGTGTCATTAGCTTGACCACACACACGCACACACACACACACTCGACGCGATGTGTTTCTGGCTTCGAAGCACAACTAGGGCATGGAACTAGTCTATTCGTGGTTTCTTCACACTTTCTGAATCAAAAGTTTGAAAAATCACGCCGTGTATGACGTGTTTAGTAATAACATAAATATGCCATATATAACAAGCGTTTTATACCTCTGTTAAAATAAATGTATCTTATTTTTCGTTAAATTGACGTTTTATATATATTTCACTTATCAATTATAATATTTCATTTGTAATAAATATGAATAAAACGGTGATAAAACATATGTGTTGGTAGCACCTAGTAAGAAATAGTTCTCATGCAGTGCGCACGAATTCAGTGCGTTGTCGTTTGGTGTAATTTTCTAGACTTAGTTAAGCTTAGTTTGCATGAGGCAGAGGAATTTTGTGGAAGTATAACTATAGCAGGGCTTCAGAAAAGTGTGAAGTAAACGTGAATGGATTTAATAGGTTCATGTTTCGATAACTTACCGACATAAAACAAAGACGTTGTAAAATGAGGCCTGAAAAGGAACTAAGAACTTCAAATCATATATGTTGTAGAAATCTAACAGATTTATTCCGTTTTGTTTTCCTTTTATTCGTCTTCACATATCCACGGTTGTGAATAAAAAGGTCGAAAGTGACGATAAGAACTCATTTTTAAACAAGTCTTAAATTTACGTCTTGCCATGCCNCCGTGTCTGTGGTTGTATCTGTGTCTGCCTCTTTGCTTGCCTGTTTGTCTTCTCTCTCGTTCATGATTCAACATTATAAAAAAAAACCTGACACATTAGGGACCACGGGCCTTTAAAACCTATTATACATTTTAATAGCTGTTTTTTTTTTTTGTTTTTTTTTTTTTACTCTCTTGAGCTATGTTTACGCAGCTAAATGGAACATTTAGTTCAGCCAGCAGTAGTAAATCAATATTATTTGCTTAGTAATTAACGCCACAAAATATATATCAGTGACCATTATCTCTGCAATATTAATATGAGCACTATTAAACTCGTTATTGGTTATTAAAACTTTGCAACGTTCGCCTTGTAATTCCCAAAATTCGTGGCTCACCAGCAAATCGGCGAATCTTTAACACATTTCGTAGACTTTACACAGCCACAGACAGCTTCCTGTACAAAATAAGAACTGTTTTGCACGTGGGAATCGTGCCGGACGATGCCGCTAATCGGCGAGTTTTCTCGGGGATCTCCCTTTTCCCCCGCTCTTTCATTCTGGTGCTGCTCCATACTCACCTCAATCGCCCTCATCGGCTCTCAAGACCTCGCTGTTAAAAGCCGCCCAAATATCTTCACAAATGTGCCAAAGGTTAGCGATCTCTCAATTTTACTCCTGAACCATCAACTATACATAATGTTCAGAAATTGAACTCCCAAACTACGGGAGGTGATTTCTTATGAAAAATGAAGTCTAAAATATGCAGGGCACCATATACCTAAACAGAATATTAAAGGAGATATGAGAGCCTGAAAACGTATTTTCGCTGAATGCCTTGTACTTTCTGCTAGCGGTAGAGATGGCGGTGATTTACCCACAGCACGTCCCACACGGTTGGATAGGATACGCCCATTTGGCGCGGTATAGAGCGTGTACTAGTGGATGGAATGTCGTTGATGTGCTGACGTATCACTTCCTCAAGCCGAACAGTGCGCCGACCGAGGACGGCCAGCATTACGCATGTCTCTGCAACATGGGAAGCATAAGCCACCCTTTTGCTGCGGACTGTTAAGCGTTGTACAAGTCATTCGGCAAAAATACATTTTTAAAACACAATTTTCATAGTCTCATATCTTCTTTAATATTACATTTAGGATAATGGTGCCATATATATTTTCGACTTTCATAAGGAATCACCTCCTGCAGTTTGGGCGTTTTATTTCCGAACATACTGTATACTGTGCGCGGAAACACGGCATCGCCTTATGGCTGCTAGTCACCGAAAAATGCATTATTTTGTATTTATACTAAATGCTGTTCAACTTGTAGACATTACTTACGTGTACTATTTCCTCGTATAAAAGGTTTTTGGACGCCATATTTTTACGCAATTGTCTGTCAAAATCCCAATTTTATTGTTTTTGAGATATACAAACAATAAAAACTAACTAAAATGAGATAATTCACATTAAAATTAGATACTATTAAGTTACAAGAAAATTTTAAAATAATGTTATGTAATGTTTTTACAATTTTTAAAAATTGCTAAAATAAGGAAATGTTTGCAAACTTTTGATTTGTATAATTCTTTGATTTTTGTAAAAAAAAAGTTTACATAGCCATGCCTTAAAATGAATTTAACGTCCCAAAAACATTAAAACTGTAATTCTGACATGTCATTATGCAAAAAATATGCAATTTAAAATTTCTTTATGCTTGGGAAGAGTAGTTATGAGTAATGTCACCAAGTTGAAAGGTGTTTCGTACAATTGCTGTCTAGTGGTTTTACCGCACTTCCTGGTTTCCTGCGAAGAGGAAAGACGTCCGGGTGCTCATAAAGAGAATATAATTCTATTTGCGGTTTCTTCAAACTTTTTCTATCAAACTTTTGAAAAATCCCCCGATGTACAACGTGCTTGGTTGTTTCCTAAATATATCATGTATCACAAGTGTTTTATACATATGTCAACATAAAATGTCTAATTATTTTATTAAACTGAACATTCAATCATATTTAATAAATAAATTATAATAAGTTATTTATTAATAATATGAACTAAAACAGGGAGGAAATAGGGGTGTTGGTAATACCTAGTAAGAAATAGTTCTTATGTAAAATATAATTATACTGATTGCGCACGAATGCGGTGTGCTATCCCTTTGGTGTGATTTTCTAGAATTGGCTCAACTTTGTCTGCACGAGACGGAGGAATATCCGGGAAGTAGAACTTTAGAAGGGCTTCATAAGAGTTTGAAGTAGCCGTGAACGGAGTGTACGTGTAATGTTTGTCCCTTACCTCGCCTATGGCTAAGTGGGGGATTCGGAGGTCCACGGTAGGGCTGGAACCCAAGTGCATCTCAAGGCTGGGTCCCTTACGCCCAGGCATGCAGCGAGATATTCTAACTACAGGAAACGCGCACCGCGAGTTTTTCCGGAACTGGGCAAACGCAGCTGTGACTGTGGGCATGATTGCCTCCCACATTTACCTACCGCTAAGAAGGGAGGAAGTACAACAGGCAGAGACGCCGCAAAAAAAAAAGATCGATAGTGAAAAAATTGGCACAAGAAAATTGCAAAACTGTGTGCAATTTATGATGTGAAAATAGATATGCACCCCACAAACTTTTGGAATATTGTGCCGATAAGGCAGTGTGGGTGGTAGGAGCTATGTTGTTCTTTTGTGATCACCAAAGAGCGCACTAACGCATTGGACCTGCCTGGGACAAGTTGAAAATAACAGTTTATAACTGTACACTACCTTCAGAAAAACTCTCAGATCTAATAAGAGCTACCCAGATGGAATGGGACTTTCTTCCGGAAGATGACATCAACACATTGATTACAAGCATACCACGGCGTGTTAAGGACCTGTACACTGCACATGGAGGCCATACATGGTACTAAGTTGCAGTGGGAAGAAAGAAACCCTCCCTAGTGAGAGACACCATTACGTTACTTTTGTTGTTCTTTCGTATTTATGTGTCTGCGGTATTAGAGAAATATATTTGTTTTGTTAGAAGGACTTTGAATTTCACTTTTTGTATCGGTAACGTTGGAAACATCTAATTGCTATGCTTTCTTTTTTGTATATTCCATACTTTATCGCTTTCTTTATCTATATTCCAAACTTATTTTTGGTGTTTATTTCTAATAGAATAGAGGACGAGAAAGGGTAATCTTTGTTTTAAAAGGGTTTGAAGCACTCGAAGAAAAAATTAGAAAGAAAAAAGGGGGTCAGGGTGGCCTTTCTTTCGTTTGAATGTGCTGGCATTAATTTTATTTGAAACCAGAAGGGGTGGTACCACACCCCTGTTGGAAGGAGGGATTGCGCAACTGAGCACGCCAACGAGAATAAAGGTAGGAGGGGGTAGGAATCCCTAGGGCAGCCTACCACTAGGGATGTGCGATATGACGATATATCGATCACAATACAATATTTCCAAAATATTGCAGCTGCGATATGGTCCAACAGTGTAGAGCATTAGGCCCTATATCGCATTCCGAGATATTAGAAATATGTGATATTAAATTTTTGCGATATCAATATCAAAAATAATTGCGACAGATTTATCGCCATCGGTTTTCAGTACTCTCAGGACATGGTCAACATGTTTCGGAACGATATCGAAAGGTGTATATCGATCAGCCCTGTCTGCCACGAGCGCAAGTGTATAGCGATAATTACACCTACTTGCCCCCTTAATTCATAATCATGTGGCAGACATCCGTGCCCCGTGCCGTGCTCTGTTGTCAACTCGCGGGTGACAATGGTGCTGTTACTTGTACGGATTTTGCTTAAATGTCGTACAGCGCTTTTCTTTGCTGTAGGGGCCGCGGTGTCCGAGCTGTTAGACTGCTCGCCTCCCACCAAGGAACAAACTGGGTTCAAACCCCAGCCGGGTCACTCCCGGATTTTCGGAAGTGGGAATCGTGCCGGACAAAGTCACTGGTAAACGGGTTTTCTCGGGGATCTCCATGCCCCCCCCCCTTCCCCCTAATTCCAGCGCTTCTTCATTCCCGCCTTATTTCACCCTCATCGGCTCTCAAGACATCAATGTTAAGAGCCGATCAAATATCTCAACTCAACTCTTAACTCAACATTAAGTTGCAGAAAAATCGATGGCGTAAATTGTATTCCACTTTCTCATACGAGCACCTTTAAAAGTAATAGATTACCGGCCAGCGAAGAAGTAACAACATAAAGGTAAAAACCAATACTAAGTGCAGCATTACGAGCATTTTTAATTTTCAAGTCTTCTGGTCAAATTAAGGATATGTTTATTACAGGGGATATGCGATAAACGCCCGTCACGGTACTCTTGCCCCGACCTCAGATGGTAGCTATGTTTATCTGCTTGTGGGAAGACACGTCTTGTGACACACTGACAGATCCGTCTTTCCTCAGAGGGACAGAGTCCAAGAAGCCGAGCCAAGTATGCTTGGCGCGATCCAAGCTGTGAGAGTAACACTTCGGACCCGTCTTGAGTATAGTTCAAAAGACAAAATAACATTCGAGCAAATTTGAGGAAGGGGACATGACGGAGGCAGTGTAAGAAAGTGCTCTCCCAAACGCTCGTCGCTGGAGGGAGGGAAACCAAATCACATGACACTGCTGCCGCTATACATTTCAGTAGTTATAAAATAGCGGTTCAAAGACAGAGTCACGGAGGGGACACCACCGCAGAAACCTCCTGCTCTTGCATTCCACCAAAAAATGTGCCAAAATTAGTCAAAATATGCCAAAATATGCCAACATGTGGCCAAAATCCCCCGAAATTTCCCTTCCTTCCCTCAAAATGTCTCTAATTTTCCTAAAAATGTCCCTAATTTTCCTCAATTTTTTTTTTCAAATTTTTTTCAATGACTTCTCAATGTAGCTAAATGACTCATTTTTGGGCAATGAGGGGTTGAGGAGTCTTGCCAAATGAGAAATAAACTTCACGCTGTCGCATTCACAGGGTGCCGCAGTGATGCAACAGATAGATGACAATCATAGCACAGTGACCATATTTGTTTTGACATGAAAACAGCTCTGTGAATTAAAATTCCCAAATGTATTACGTCTCACAGAGGCCATATGTGTTTTTTTGACATGGGAGCCCCACCACAGCAGCACAGTTCATGTTAGAGTTTAAATATGAGCACTTGTTTCCTTTAAAAGTTTTTTTCCACTAAGTATTTAAAAAAATTGATTCTTTAATGTAATGGATATGTTGTGTAATATACATGTGCTGGTTGGTGCCAGTGTATAACTTGTAAGTATTCATATTAAGTAGTTATATATATTGCACAATGATATCTATATTACCTCAGGTGATGCATGTGTGTAACTTGTATAGGCGAAATAATTCTGAAAAACTTCAAAAGAACAGTATTCTTAATTGCAACTTTCTTGGCGTCCTTCACAGGAATTTTTTTTTTTTAGATATTCGATGGCGGTCATATTGGATGGTGCCCCNGTATATAATGTATGTGAACAAATACTAATTATTATATGTAAAATGAATTGGAAGTTTTGAAATAATGCACTTATATATCAGTGTTGCCATTCGGCCATATTTTGTTTTGACATGGGAGGCCACAGCACAGAGGGGTAGAGTACATGTTACTTACCAGTTGCTACAGCGAACTCCCACTTACCATACAGTGCCGCTCTTTGTGCCAATACATTGTCGCTACTAGGCCACCTGAGATATACAGGATGATGGCTAGTAGAGTACTGAGTTACTTTACTTGGTGCAGACTAAGGGCACCTGTCGTGGTTGAGTAAGGGGTAAACAAATACGCTTATTCTCTGTTAGTTAAGACACAAGCCTTTTATTAGCCTGAATGTAACATAGGTATTTATACACACACTGGCGAGACTGAGACCCCTTACAAGTCGTAGGACTGAAGAGCTGGTGGGTGGAATGCTATGCGTCGGGGTAAGGTTTCTTGAATGGAGACATTTCTACCTATTTGTGACTGCAGCTTTTGGTGAGTTGTCTTTGTTATTTGGTTGTTGAGGTCTGGTAAGTGGGGTGGCCCTTTTACAAGCCCTTGGACTGGCTCTCTTTAGCATGCTGTACTCAGCTGGCTTCTTCTTTTGGCTTCGACTGACTCCCTACCACATCCTGCTGGACTCTCCCTCTCGCTCGATGTGGTGCTCCTCGGTTGAAGCTCACCACTCGTCTTCGCCTTTGGTTGAAATAACTGGATCAGCTCGGCCTCCATTCTCGTAAGTCTGGGATTGGTTTCCCGGGACTTGTGATTTCTCTTTGATCTAGGCTGGGGTTCCTCGTCGGAGACCTCGCATCCTCTTTCCTAAGTCGACGTCTGCCACGACTCGTCTCGCGCTCCCGACTTCTCCGCCTCGGAAACTACCACTACTTTTTCGGGAATGAACTCATAAGTTCTAGGCACTTCTACTTGGTTTGCCCCAGAAATGTACACATTAAAGTCTCTGCTGTTCCTAGTTTCTCTCCCCGGTGATGTCACAATTGACTTACTGACTGACTGCTTGCCTCGTCGCCATCCGGCGCACGACTATGTCTTCTTGGGGAATGGCGCCTCTCGGTATGGGGCTGCCACTCGTTTCGGGGAATTTACTCATAAGTTCTCAGCACTGTTCCCGTCACACAACTGCCTACTCCCATGCCTCCTTAACCTCCTGTCTTGGCTGAACACCTAACTCGTCTCGCAGCTCTGCTGCCGAACAACTCCCGTCTCGGCTGGCGACAATTGGCTCGGCCAGGATCCGAACCCGGCCTCGACTGACTCACCCGACCGTCGCCTCTCTGCGTGCGATATGTCTGCCAGACTGATTCTCACTGACGCTGGTGGTGGCTGGGATTCAACTCCCCCTGGTCCAGCGTCTCCCGACGGCGTGGATTCAACTGACTCTGAACAACTGACCTCCTGCCTCGACTGCTCCTGAATTTAACTCGTGTCCTGCTATATTCAAGTTAGATGTCAGCAGTTTCTAGAGAGAGAAATCGGGAAATCCTGTGTACCTTGTGCGATTTTGTGCATGATTTTGCATCTCATCAGCAGCTTGTGTGCTCCGACTAGGGTGGAGGGAGGGTGAAGTTACTGTGGCGGGGATTCCTACGAAGCTGGGTCTGCACTAATTCTCATTGGGGGCGCCTCCGGTGTCCTTCATCGAGGGCTTATCCCTCAGCTATGTCTCTGGACTTACCCTCTTTCATTCGGCTTCGGTGCTTCCCCGAGTGTCCTTACGCATCGGGACTGCCCCAATGGTGAAACCCCGGATGGTTCGTTGTCAGGTGCCTGCCCTGGCTGGCTGCCTGCCCTGGATAACTATAGCAGGGTGTGGAAACAGCGCAATGCCTATCCTAGTACACACAATGTGCCAACATGTTATTTTTTAAACTTCATTATCTCTCCACCCGCCACATCAGACATTGTTTAAAACGAATTAGGTCGGCCGGGGCAATTAAGGTGCGATAGAGTGTTAAGAATGGTGCCCATCAAATCTACCTGTACGAAAAACTCACCCCGCCCACATCAGATGTCGTTAATAACGAATTAGGTCTCGGCCGGGGCAATCAAAGTGCGACAGAGTGTTATAAATGGCGCCCATCAATTCTAGCTGTGCATGCCGCCACCACAAATTTTTTTTTAATTAACTGCACGCCGTTAAAAACGAATTAGGCCCCGGCAGGGCCAACACAGGTGCCAGATCGCAAAATCTTACGCTTCCCAAAAAATGTTAACATATAAATAATACAGATTACCAGATTTGCCTAGCAGTATAATGGAGATTGTCACACAGGACACCAGGCTACCAGTACATATTAGTAATATTGAGAGGAGGAAACCAGCGCATTTAAATCGCGCCACGGAAAATTATTGCCAGGAACAGTTCGCACAATAATACGTGGTTTGTCTAATTCGGGGAAGACGTGCACCCTTTTAGAGGAACCGAACAGTATCAAATTCGAGATCGAGTACCTTTATTCGAAATCCCTCCACCAGCCAAAGTATTAATGTCTAGCACAGATACTGCAAGTCTTTGAGGGGCTGTGCTATTTCCCCTTTAGTGAAAATGAATCAGTTATACAACCAGACAAGGCATTACCGAACTCTGTGTTTATTTTCGATGATGTGGCGTGCGAAAAACAAACAAATATCCAGTGATATTTCAGTATGGGACGGCATATGGGAGTGGATGTTATTTATCTATGCCAAACATATTCGCGTATGCCGAAACAGCTTTTACGTGACAATGCTAATATCCTGGCCATATTTTGTACGGACGACATGAATTCAAGCCACATATACTCGGACCATGGAAGCATAACTTACAGATTTGGGTGATCGAGTAGATTATAGGTAGCTTACAATTCTCGCATCAACATTGAAAGATAATTTGTGCATAGCAAACAAGAGTGCAGGCAAGCTGACTGCTATGAACGTCAAGCTCACTTCAGTTCAAACAGCGCTCGAACAAACAGTGGGTAAGGGTTTTACAAATCTCTCCACGAAACTTGACGAACAAGTAAATACACTCGGCAAAAGTGTGGCTGTGCTGCACACACAGCAGGAGAGTGTAGCTGGCATGGAGACCAAACTTAGCGCGATATTTGAGGGGATGACTAATAAACAATTTATAAGTATTCTTGAAGAACTGAGCAGTCGTAACCGTAGTTTGATTAGTAATATGTGGGACATTGAAGAACTAATACGACACAGAATTATTCGTTATTTAAACAATATTCGTACAGACGATGAGAAATCGCAGCATTGCGCGCACATACTTACTGCAATACTCAAACAACTTAATACTTTCGAAGATAAAATTGTCAACACAATTGCACACAGAGCAATTGTTTAATATAAAGTACACATACATTACACTAATAAGGTTAGCATTATGTCTTCGGCCGTCGAGGACTTGACTCACATTATCGCCAGTGTTCGCGGGAAGTCTATGTAGGCTAAGCAGGTGCGTATGGAACGTGAAGCAGTATTGCAACATGCAGACAAAGTTTTGTTGGATGAATCAAAACCTAAAAAAATGGGGAGTTCTCACTCGGCCACTGTTCGCAATTATCAAACATCTTATACAAGACATTATAATGATAGCATTTATGGTGTGTACAGAAGGAATAAAATATGGTATTTCGGTAATAAACATATACTTTTCCTACCCGATGATTATGTACAGATTGATAACGAACATATACATGCTTCTCCCGGCTTGTATGAACTATTATTTAAATGCAAACCAGGCGAATTCTCGCGAGAAGCTCTTAATCAATATAAAGAAATGCTTTATTTTACTAGTGCGCATTTAACCGATAACAATATAAATGCCAACACATAAAGATGAAACACACTCTAAATTCAACATTGTATCACAGTTGTTTCTGGACATCGGCTTAACTAGCAGCACAGGACTTACCACAAAACTTAATTATGGCAGTCAGTCCGAGTTTGTGTACTGGGATGATGTGAATGAGTTAGTGGATCGCCTACGACTCCTCTTCGCATCCCAGCAGGCTAGATATAATTCACACACCAATGAGATCGTAATATTGTTTAAGACATATGTGAAGGGGGTTATGTATACTGAAATAATGTCTCGTGCAGCAATCGCCACTGAAATACACAAACCATTGCAGAAAAATTACATTAGAAGACACGTACAGCTGTATGGCCTTCGTGACCTGAATCAGGCCGATTTAGTAGAAATGCAACCTTATGCTTCTGTAAATAAAGGCTTTCATTACATGTTAACAGTTATTGACTGTTATAGTAAATTCACATGGGCCATTCCCATCAGATGTAAGACATGAATGTATGTGACCAAGGCTATGACATCAGTGTTGGGCGATAAGGATTCACCGAAAAATATGCAAGCAGACTTAGGCAAGGAATTCTACAATAAACCATTCCGAGCACTTATGCAACAGAAAAAGAATTATCATCATAGTACATTTAGCGATAATAAAAAAAGCATCTATAGTTGAATGGTTTAACAGAACGCTCAAAAATCATATGTGGCGTGAATTCTCGGCACAAGGAAGTTATGCCTGGCTGGATATTCTACCCCGATTAATTAATAATTACAATAATAGAAAACAGGACAATTTGTATGCATCCAGTGGATGTAAAAGACAATTTGTTGCTATTAACAGTGTTTAAAGAAACAAAAGTTCTAGATTCATGTAAGCAGAAAACGAAAGTAGGCGATTATGTGCGCATTTCACATCTTAAAAATGTTTTCTCTAAAAGTTGTGTGCCGAATTGGAGTGTAGAAATTTTTCGTGTTGCAAAGATCCGGCATTACAAGCCACGAACATATGTACTTCAAGTTGTAATGGTGAGCAGATAAAAGGTTCTTTTTACGAGCAGGAAATCATGGTAACTAAATATCCAGACACTTATTTGGTCGAAAAAGTGATTCGGACTAAGAATGATAGAGCGTTTGTCAAATGGTATGGTTTCCTTCCAAGCTTTAATACCTGGATGCTTAAGGGTGACCTCCGTAAAAGTTAATTTACAGTCTACTCGTTAGCAGTGGGCAAGTCTTAATCTGTTTTGCACCAGTGCCGAGACCGTGCGTATGTGGGCCAGGCCGCTGGGCCGCTCGGGACCGTAGTGTGGAGGTGGAAGGGCACGGCGCAGACTCCCGACCGTGCGACCTGGCGAGCGCATGGCTAGCCGGAGGCATTGGGGAAGAGGGGATCTGCTGCGGGGCCGCCTGGGGAGGCAAAGATGGCCACCAGCTCGCGGTTGCTAGGAAATGCAGAGGGGGGAGAGGTTGGCCGACACTGCCGGGGAGGGATGGGGGAGTGGTGGTCCAGGCAGTGCGCTCCAAGCAAGCCAGAAGACTCTCGTACCGAGCAGTCCACGTTCGAAGCCATTCACAGACCTTATAAAGTTCTTACACTAAACACTACAGCAGTCAGTTTTTTCACGCTATGCCCTGTGGCGTTAAGAACAGAGCCGGTCTCGTAAATTCATTAATAATTAAACTTCCATTTGAGGCCCATATTCCAGGTTACAAATTTTGTGGGCCTGGATAGTGTGTCTAGCTCGTAGACATCAATGTGGTGGCATATGTATAAATACTCTAGACACAGCCTGTAAGGTGCATGATATTTTGTATGCTGAGAGTGGTAACTTGAAAGAAAGGCAAGCAGCCGACACAATCCTTGCGAATACAGCCAAAGCAATAGGCAGTTCGGCGAACGATTGGCGGTGTGGACTGTTGGGATAATAATGAAGTCTAAAGTTAAAGGCGGAATAGGTATTAGATTCAGGTGAAAAGCTAAGAAGAACAACAAAGTAAAGCACGGAGGAATACTTCCGTTTCTGCTACCAGCTATAGGGCTTTTAGGATCGTTGATAGGAGGTGCCAGCGGGATAGCTCGAGTCGTGAATAGTGCTAAAGATGGAAATAAGCAATTAGCAGAGCAATTACAGCATAATAAGCGTATGCAAATCCTTGCCAGCACAAAAAACAGAGTAAAAGGCCTATACTTGCGCCTGTATCGAGGCGGTGGCACAAATCATGTACATCGACGGCGAAAGAGGAAGTCATAAGTGTACTGCCCGGCTGTCCATTAACAAATATAGATTTGCGTAAATTTTGACGAAAATTAAAAATACATCATTTCCGTGGGGTGTTTATGCGGAACGCACTTCCACAGCAGCCGAGACAGGTAGAATGTAGAATAGTGAATTTAGATACGAGTTCAGTGTCTGGCAAACACTGGACGGCATATAGAAAGTACGGGAACACAGTTGAATATTACGACAGCTTCGGAAATTTGAGGGCACTGTCCGAATTAAAGAAATATTTTAAAGGCAGTAGAATTGATGATAACCACGAGACAGAACAGCGACCGCAGTACTGGAATGCTTATGTTTATGTTTCCTAGTTATTTAAAACCAACACAATATGAATAAAAGGGCAGTCATGTTGATCACCTTGATTGTGACAGGTAATACCTCTGAATTACGTTCAGTACATTTTCCACTGCTAAGCCTGGGAGGCGCGTGGTCTATTGTCGTGATAGATTAACAAACATATTTTTCAGTACCAAACATCGACGAATATAATTGCATGTTTAGATATGTAAAGGCAGACGGTAAAAGAGGCGAGGTACGCATACCTACTGCCTCATACGAGGTTGAAAATATTGGGGATTATCTTAAACGTGAGCTGGAACCGGACGAGACTTTAGTACTGTGTGAAAATTCTAATACTCTGCACAGCGAGATGCGTTGTACGGCACAGGTAGACTTTACACAAAACGATACTCTCGCCACCATGCTGGGATTTGAAAACGCGAAATAAGAGGCAAATAAAACCCATGTATCTACCCTGCCTGTAAATATTTTTGCCGTGAATGTTATCAGATTAAACTGTAACTTAGTTAGGGGCTCATATCTCAATGGTAAACCAAGTCAGACATTACATAAATTCTCTGCGAACATGCTGCTGGTATTTAAACTCGGTACCCATATATGTGCCAGTCACAATAGAGAGCGTACAGGAAGTAATCGTTTCCATGGTAGACCAAGAAAGTCGTTTGATTAATTTTTGGAGGCGAGGAAATAACAGTGCGTTTGTATTTACGGAAAGATGGGGCTGAAAATTAAGCACAAGAAAGCAATAAAAGGGACTTATCGCGTAACACCTCAAGTCAGTACGAGGCAGGCATGCAGTCTGCTAACATTTGAAAACGTTCGTTTTCTTACACGATTAGGTATAACAGTCAAGAGTAAATATGGACATCGAAATCTTAAACGTAAGCGAGCCAGTCGATTTCGAAGAGGCGATCACCAAGGCTGAAATCCACACTTATTCGCCTTATCTTCCAGGCCCGTACGTAGCCTCATCCGAGGTGCGGATTCCCGTACAAAATCAAGATATTTACACAGAACCGTGTAATTCTTATTTGCGTTTCCGAGGGTCACTGACGAGGGCGGGTAATGTACTCCCAACAACAACTAAAATCATTAGAAATGGTATACTTCACATGATTAATAGAATATCCTATGAATTGAATGGGTGTGAAGTAGATGCAACTCGTTGGAATCACTGCGACCATAAAGAATTACCTTTCATTAATGTGTAACCAACTGCCGGCCTCCGAAATGGATGACTGGGGAATCAAGGAAGACTATATATAAGGTTCCTGTCTATGCCAACGATAAATTTGAAGTGTGTATCCCTCTCGCAATGCTGTTAAGGTTCGCGAAAGACTATAGGCACATAATTATTAATTAAAAGCAGGAGATAGGTATGCAAATGACCAACTCTCAAACGAATGCACTCCAGGACACAGGCGCAGAAGCAGCTACACTTTCAATACTTTCTATTGACTGGTGACTGCCACATGTACAAGTTAACATGTCGGAACGCGTAAAATTTTTGAAATATGCAGAAAAAGGAAGGAATGTAGATATGGCGTTTCATACCTGGAGTTTAGAAACGTATCCTAAAATACCGAGCTCTGTAAGTGTAAATTGGAACGTGAAAACTATTTTTACACGTGAGAAACCAAGATTTATAATTGTAGGTTTTCAGGCCGGTAAACGGAACGTAATTGATAAGGACTGTTCGACATTCGACAATGTAAATATTAAGAACTTTAAGGTTTACCTAATTCCGAGGCATATCAGTATGGCGATTTAAATATTGATTTCGCGAATGGTGTGTATATGGTGCCATACCAAATGTACGCAGATTTCCAGCATTCGTACTATGGCCAAACACAAGCTCCCATTCTAGAACCGAACAAGTTCATGCACATGGCCCCACTGCTAGTGTTTGATGTTAGCAAACAAGACGACCACTTAAAATCCGGCATTGTAGATTGTAGGATATAATTAACTGCAGCAGAGAATTTCCCGGCCTTCGCCTTAATACTGCACGATAGACTAGTCACATGTAACTTGCACGACAGAGTAGTTAAAATACTGACATAGATTACAACTATGGTACATTCTCTCTACAACCGGCATAATGTATGCAAACATTCAGGGATGCATCTCGCAGCAGCAGGGTTTTATTATTAAACGTATTTGTATAGCGTACGATGACGGCCTCATAGAGGCGTATAAATTCAGGCCGTCGTATCCATGGCCTGTGCTGGACGTGAAAAGCAAAGTAACGAACATTTGGCTGGAAAAACGATACCATGACCTCAATTGAAGTGAGGTCGATTTGGAATACGAGAAAGCATGCAATGTACTTGACGCTGCGCTAAGTAGGAATGGTACAGTCTCTGTGGCCGGGGCGGAGCAGAAGCTGCATTTAAGCAATTATTACACTACTAAAATAAAAATCTGCTATCTAAAAATCGAGTGTGGATGCCCATCGTTTAGAATATTAAGAGAGAAATATGCGGACCTGCTAGAACATGTATGTGACACATGTATGCGTAACCTTGTATGCCGTTGTCTTAACGCATTGTTGATTAAGTCATGGCATCTGTCGGACTATATCGAAGGTCAAAAAACGCCACCGACCATTATAAATAGCTCATCTATCGAGGCAAATAGCATCAGATTTTCACTGCACTGAGTCAGCATACAGTAAATGTACAACATGTATGTTAGACAATGAGATGTGTATCCAGCTGCCTACACACTACGCCAAACTCATATCAGATGATGACATGGTCAGGATTAATGCTGCAACAGTACGATTCAGCTATGGCTGCATCAAGTCTAGGGACAATGGCAGGTCAATGCATATCGTGGAATTTTCGTAATGGCTAGCATTTTTTTACGTGCGTAACATGTACTTCAACCCACTAGTTACGTATGAGAGCGATGTTACTATAGGATATAGACATGTACATTTGAAACCACCTAGCCAACCATCGCAGGTAGAATATTGTTATGGCCTTGAACACTGGATGATGGCATACATACCATCCCCTATGGCTATCACGCCTAAAAAGAAATTCAGCTCTGGGTCAGGCCTACAATGTCGGCAAAGAGAGTGCTTTTTCTCCCGGCATGTACGGGAGCACGTGCAGGCGTCGTCGTATTCCGCTTGTCACATACATTGTCGAGGGTTTTGGTAGCCATATTTCTCGATAAGCATGCTGTAGCGCGAGCAAGTGTGTTGCAGGCTTGTCAGGTATGCTGACTGATAGTCTACTGTAGATCGTTCAAGAGGCAAGCCCCTAACATTGACAGGTAGATTATCGGTTTTTTATTCCTGCGGTATACTGTAGCCCATGCAACACCAGATGGCTTGCCAGGTATTCTATTTATTGGCCCGCGCAGTCTGATTCAGTGTACTGTAGCTCATGCGAGAGTTGTGATCTTCTTCTTGCCAGGTATACTGGGTGGTGACATGCAAGTAGTCTTGCCAGGCATGTTACCAGCACATCCTCTACATGTTTTTTTCTCGGTGGTATACTGGAGAACATGCAAGTAGTCTTGCCAGGTATACCATTCATGCGTTCCTTTTTTTCCCACACATGCTAATGGGTGCACGGTTTTAGTGCAAGTATTATTCACGCTACTGTATCTCTCTCTTTTGCATGTGTGTTTCACACACTTGCTGTTTACTCAACTTCTTGTCATATGTGTAGAGTCACCGTCGGCAAATGCTTGTCTTCCCGCTTTCTGTTTATAGCATTCTACGTTATTTGCCATGTGTGGTTTGCAGCCATACTACTGTAATTATCAATGCATGTTTGGCTATTCTCCGCATACTGCCATCGCATTGCATGTTGGCATCACACACCGTGTCATTGATATCATGCTTTAGTGTCCATCCATATTTATTCTTTTTCCCGTTGACGAAGCATTCGCTTCAATTGTCGTCCCCCTGCTGCTTCGCAACCTACCTGTTCACTATATATATGATGTTACCAATATATATATTTATGTATATGTATTGATAGTGTTGTAGGAATAGCGTACTGCCGGTTACAAGTCCGGGCCCGTCTGCATGGTTATTCCCTGCAGATGGTAAACGGGATTACATTGCAGCAGCAGCTGGTAAGTGATGTAACTTGCGATACTTAGAAAATTATTTCAAGTATAATATATTTTTTGTTTGTACACTATTATGGTAACATCAGTATAAATTAATCAAAGTTCCAAAAAAAACTGTATTAAAAACAGATTGCTTACTACGAAAAAAAATGTATATGTATTGTGTTTAATAAAAATGTATATATCAAACCTGTTTTACTTATTAATATTAAAGAATCCTTTTATTTTCTTAACAACTTACTTACTGTGGGAGAGAAACCAGAACATATAATTTATGCTATTAAAACGCAAGTGTTTAATTTGGAATATTCATCATCATGAACGCCTAAAAAAATATAGATATTACGGCCAATGGGAGGGGAACAAAGAGTTTTGTATGAATACTTACATGTTATTGACTGCTGGCCCCAAACAGCACATATTTACTACTACTTCAATATGCATAATGAAGGCCTAAGAAAATATAGATCTTACACTGGAATACACTGCAATAGCATTTTAATAAATATATGTGTATTAAATAATAATAAGTATTGGTTCAAAGTGCGGCACTGCATGGAAAGTGGGAGTACACTGTAGCAACTGGTAAGTAACATGTTCTCTACCCCTCTGTGCTGTGGCCTCCAATGTCAAAACAAAATATGGCCGAACGGCAACACTGATATATAAGTGCATTATTTCAAAACTTTCAATTCATTTTACATATAATAATTAGTTTTTGTTCACATACATTATATATATATATAACATTATTATTCTTATTTGGGGCTATCAAAGAATCAATATGACACCAATCAAGCATTGTTACTTCAATGCCAGCAGCAGCTAGAGGAGGGGAGGGGCTCGACGAAGGGTGGGAGGAGGGCACCATCCAATATGACCACCATCAAAAATCTAAATATAAAAAATTCCTGTGAAGGATGCCAAGAAAGTTGCAATTAAGAACACTGTTATTTTGAAGTTTTTCAGAATTATTTCTCCTATTCAAGTTATACACATACATCACCTGAGATAATATAGATATCATGGTGAAGAATATATATAACTATTTAAAATGAATACTTACAAGTTATACACTGGCACAAACCAGCACTTGTATATTACCCAACATATCCATTACATTACAAAAAACTAATTTTTTTTAATACTTAGTGGAAAAAACATTTGAAGGAAACAAGTGCTCATATTTAAACTCTAACACGTACTGTGCTGCTGTGGCAGTACCATGTCAAAAAAACACATATGGCCGCTGTGAGACGTAATACTTTTGGGAATTTTAATTCACAGACCTGTTTTCATGTCAAAACAAATATGGCCACTGTGCTATAATTGTCATCTATATGTTGCATCACTGCAGCACCCTGTGAATGCAAGAGCGTGAAGTTTATTTAGCATTTGGGAAGACTCCTCAACCCCTCATTGCCCAAAAATTAGTCATTTAGCAACATTGAAAAGTCATTTAAAAAAAAAAATTTAATATAAAATTGAGGGAAATTTGGGAAATTTCGAGGGAATAAAGGGACATTTCGGGGGATTTTGGCCGCATTTTGGCTAATTTTGGCACACTTTTTGGTGGAATGCAAGAGCAGGAGGTTTCTGCGACGGTGTCCCTGTGTCCCCACTGTGACTCTGTCTTTGAACCGCTATTTTATAACTACTCATATCAAACTGACAAACTCGCTCTCTACCACCAAGCTGTTCAATACCGCACGGTGCGACTTAAGTTTTTTTTTCGACAGGTAATAAGCACACGTGGAGCAGCTCCCTCCAAACCGCACTCGGCCGCTGTCACTACACAAATGAACAACCCCACCCCTTCGTGCAGCTGCAAAGGACTCACCCGACTCGCCCAGCGCGTTTTGGAATTCTGCGCATATTTTACTAATTTAGATTTCACTATACGCTGTAAGGCCGGATTGTATTGTGCGCCACGTATGAGCCTGGATGACCAATACAAACTGTCCTGCTATAGGCCACTTTTTTTTTGTGGGGTACAAAATGAGAAAGTAACTTGAGAATGCAGCGCGGAATTCTTTCTACTAACTTATCAGGAAATATTAACTCCTTCATTAAGATCAGCACTGTGGCGGAATATAAGTTTATAGTATGTCCATGAAATAATACTAAATATTATGTGGTCTTAATAGTGTGACGCTATACCGCCACTGTGGAAGACAGAGTGGCTTATAGTGTCGTTGTTAATTCCTGCAAGCACCGACTATAATGTGCTTGAAGGTTAAGGGGTTTGTAATAATGTAGACTTTGGCTGTTTCAATTTGAAGGACGAATATAATGTCTCGAATATAGCACAAATAAAATACATCAGCACTTGAGAGGTGTGGTACTGTAGTAATTTGTTTACTCGGATTGACTGCTAACGACTTCATGATGGAGGGGGGCTTCTCTTGATGGTGATTGTATACTTAACTCTTGCTGGAATGATGTCAGCTGTGGTGGGTGAGCTCCGGCGATGGGCTGCCTTTGGCAAAGCCGCAGTTGCTGCCGTCTCACTGTGGTGATGTTCTACTGACGTGGCCAGGGGTCCGAACCCCTGACCTAACTCTCTGCTCGGTGATCTTCGACTGACTGCTCTCTCGAACTAACGTCTCTGGTGGTAATAATTGACTGACACCCACTACTCACGAAAAGGGGTTTTTATGCTCGCCAGTCTCTAGTCTTAATTGTCGGCATGTGTCACCTTGTGGGGGGGAGGGTGTGAGGGGGTAGGATGCAGAACAATGCCTTTCAAAACACGTGTCCTGGTTTCTGAAGGTTTTAGGCAGGGGGGTAGTACCTCGCTCCTAGCTCACTCTCGTCAGCTATTTCTTCGTGTGTTTCCACATTGTCCTGTGGTTAGCTAAGGTGGGGAGGGGGGTGTTTTCGGCACCAACATCCAGCTCGTCAGCTATTTCTTCCGTGGTGAGTATATTTGAGTTTAGGCGAAATACACATGATTATTTGGTGATATCGCGTGAAACCTAGATCTCCCGGGCAGGCGAGAGGCCTAGGGTGGTGAAGGGGGGTGGCAGGGAGGCCTACGCCTCAGCGACACGTGTACTGCAGCCTGCCACCTGCCTCATGGCACGTGTCAACTGGGGTATGCTCGCAAAGTGGGTCAGCGAGGTTCCTATTCCCAAAAGACGTCACACGTCAAGTGAAAACAGATGCAATAGTGGTGTACTATCGTCGACAGTAGTGAATGGCTTTGAATATATGAAGGTGTATAAGCGAAAGATCGTCAACACTGATAATGTTTTCTGTTAATCTTTACGTAATGTGGCAGGCTTGAATATGCTTGGTTGACACCCCGACCCCTCGCGCAGTGCCATCATCCTTCCTAGCGACGTAACTCAATCTCGTTGATAACTGGTGTGCGGTATACGATGAGTTCTCGTTACGCATAACACGCACCACGTAATGTTTACATGTGTGTATCAATCGTGGTATTTTCGGGTACTGTATTATGTTGTTTCCCGCAAGCACGCAAACTTCCTTTACTGGATATAAATGTCGGAGAAAAAAAAGAGTCATTGATTTTCAAATTGACAACTGAAAATTCAAGTTATGTAGGAGTATTTGTGTTGTAACTTTGATGTGGCAAAGAAAATACTGACAAAGTTTGACGTTCATGATTTATACAAACTCCAGAACTAAATGTACATGGGAGGTGCTGACATGTGTTTCGTGTATAAGCGAATAAGGCTTATGAAATAAACATTGATCTGCCCGAATAAATTATACAGTCTCGTGAAGTGCTAAAGTTGCAATCTTAATAGATTCTGCTTGCATTTTTATACTTCTGAAAAACATAATTAATAACCTTTAGCTACGTCAGAACTCCCTAAATACTTAAAAATAAAAAAAACAAAATCACCTTTATTAAACTTTCGTTAAACTTTTGGCCCTTTTTTCGCCTAAATCAAAGTATTCTTGGTGTCTATTAGAGACGCCTTATGTTAAATAGTTTTCAACCACATATAGCGCAAGTTTTCAAAATGGCTACCGTGTGACTGCTGTGGCCCAGGTACTGTGATCTGGTATACAGCTGCCCCTAGCGCGATCATGGTCCGGCCACGCGCATAGATCAGAGTTAGAATATTATATTGTGTAAAAATCCACACACAAAATGTAAACAACACTGGTAAAGTTTATCCGCTGGAATAGCATCAATAAAATAATTTCTTTAAAGCAAAGTCGTTTTTGCAAAAATGTGGATTATAAATTTTTTTTTAATGCTGCATAGATAGATTATTGAACTCGTTTTACCATAAGAAAATTACGTTATAAATATTTTTCGGAAAGGTCTCGTTTTAACTCTAGAAACACACATAATTCTACAGGAAATTGACAACGCCTCTAAGACTAAAGGTGCAATTCCAAACAAAAGTTGCTGTTACGAAAATAATTTCAACCTAATTTCTCGAGCAAAGAAGTTGCTCTGCCCGCTTTTTATATACGCAAGCGTCCGTATCAATTGGCTGGGCCCGTATGACGAACTCATGTTGGCATTCCCTTGGCGTAATTTCGGAAAACCATAAAAAATCATAATTTAGGTCACTGGTCCGGGAATCGAACCCGTGTCATTCCAAATGCGAATCCAGTGCGCTATCACTTTTATTTTCTTCAATAATTACTTTACTGGCGTTTATTTCGAAGGTTCTGACGCTTGGTGAAGGTTTTCCAGTTAGGGTGACTAATACAGACAGAATAAATTCATAACCACGCAGTAAGCCGATATGCAACTACACGCGCCTCCTTACTCGCTATACTTGAGAACCGAATAGGCCTGCCTAGCTATGTTCTGCGTCCGAGACAGAGAAGCGTGTGCGCGCAATAAGGGCTACGCTGCCACAAGGCATCAAGTGCACCATCGCCGCTAAGCGCAGGTCTCTGGACTGGCTTGTGGTCCTCGTGCAGCGTCTACGTATCAGACTTTCAGCGGCGACCCTACCATTTTGTTGGAGGAAAGTCTGCGGGAGGTTTCAACGCACGGCCCTTGTGTATTTCTATCTCTATCTGACGCGTATATTTTGTGATGTAGCCTTTGAAAAAAGCCGTTTTCATCTATGTTGGAGTAATCTGAAAAGGTGTTCTTAATTTGCGTGACGTCATGAAAGCACTCGACAGGCCTCGTCTACAGTGCGTGTTCTTTTCGTAGATCAGTAAATTGGATGCAGTTCAAGCGGCAGGTAGGCCGGACCCTTAACGATAAAGAACACGGTACTCGCTTTCAAAATTTAAGACATTTTTCTTTCAGCGGTACAGAAATGACGATCAGCGCGTGCGTGTCTGTTTCCGACCACGTGCTGATAATTACATACGCGAGAGCGCTCGCCAAGGGATAGAAAGAAAACAGCGAGTCAGCAGTTTCTGCGTGATGTAACGACATGCGTCGTTGCCAACTGCAACATACAAAAATGTTCCCTCAGCCGTCTTCCAGTTTGAAATAAAACTGTCCCTGGTTGAAGCTTAACTGGGTGCTTATGAATGCCTTACGTTATTTTCTTTTTTCAACCATTTATCTTTCCTCTGCGAGCACAAAAGCACAAGTTAAACTTGCAGTGAACCTGCTGAAAGGTAGTCTAGCGTCGACCAAATAAACAACAACTCGGGACTTATTACAAACATAACTATATTACAGTTAAACCAGGTATCAATAGGAAACATATCTTGCAACAGATAGGGGGCAGCGTTATATCAAAATAAAGCCAAATCAAGGTTTGATATACTGCTTAATTTTTTATAATATTGTATATTCGTATATTACATTTACTGTCAGATTTCTCCAATAAAAATCATATTTCAACTTAAAACTTTATCGTCACTCATTTTATATCTCAGAGAGAATGTTCGTACATTATTTTCTCAGTGATTTGAACAAATCTTGAATAGCTTCTTAGAAGTGTCTAGCAAATAATGCGTGACTAAGTCATTTATAAATGGGTATATTAAGTATTTACATTAGTAAAAGGAATTATTATTACCGTAATAAGAATAGAAATGTGAAAATTATTCGGGTTTGGAGCGTAGTTTAAATTCTATTTATTTGTAGCCGAATTTCCGAACGCATGTAGCCGATTTGATGGTCTTTAGGTTGGTGACACTGGACATAAAGAAAACTACTTCAGTTGCCACTAATATAAACATTAAACTTTTAATAATACTTCTGCAAATTGAAATACATCTCTTCTTTACTACCAACATCATTTCACTTTCTCCAGTCTTTGTTTTCATCAATGTACATGTACCTGGTTGCGGGCAGTCAATTTTTAAAGGTTGATTTCAAAAGTTTTCAATAAACTGCGAAGCAGCTACTGCCAGAGTCTGGAATCGGTCTAATCTTGATCTTCCGGTACCATGAGGGCCAGTAAAAAATATCCGCACTCTCGCTGTAGAATACATATTTAATAAACACGCAAAGCATATAAACACGCCATTCTTCGACATAATTCCTTTGCTTTACAGTACACCTTGTCCATCTATCTAAAAACTTTCTTATCCGCTTATTTTAAAACGAGATTTAGGCTGAGTTGCGAGCCACGAATGTACCGCTGTCTTCACGTCGTCATACGAGGTGAATCTTTGTCCTCGCAAGACTGCTTTCAGGGCACCAACAGGAGAAAGTGCGATGAGGCAAGGTCGCGATGCTCAAGCACCTCGACTGTGAGTTTTCGCACAGTGTCAGCAGTGTAGACAGAAGTGTGGTGGTCGTGCACTGCCGTGCAAGAGCAACAGCGCAAAGCCATTGGGTACTTAATTCTAGAAGACGAAGACCTTCCTCAATAGCATGCGCACACAGTCTCCGATGAATATCTGAACAACGTACACCCACCGACCACAAAAACATTACTGCACCGCTGTTCTTCTTTCGTGCATATCACAATTGGGGCAGCCATTGTTTCTCGCACCCCAGTTGCGATTGAACTGACGTAACTCGATCACACCGCACAGGCGTCACTATAGACACGCTTGACTTTGAAAGTAAAGCGCTGCTTCAGCAGTGCGTAATATAACACAAACGTGATATAACACGTGCGCGAATCATTTTTGACTCGTCCTCGTATTCTGACCTGAATACGTCTTCAAAATCACGCCAACACATGTGGTATAGGCTGTTCACGGTCAAGTTAGCACTTTTGAGACCCTAGTTAAATTTTTTTTTCTATCAGCCACTTTTTATCCTGCCGCCAGTTCTTAAAATAAATGTTGCCAGGTAAGTAATTAACACTCTGTATATATTTCACCGAACTCGAAAGTTAACATCTAAGGCTACAATAAAATATATTTATTGACTATTTTATTAAATGAGAGGGTATACGACTACGATGCATGAACTTGAGCTGACGCCACGCAAGCGAGAGGCGTGGGTGAGGGCCCACGGTGACTGACAGCAATTTTCGAAATGGGCTAAAATTCCCTGTATATCTCGCGACTTTAACGAATTAGCGAGCTGGTGTTGGTGCCAAACGAAATATCTCGACTAGATCTAGCGATTCGAGCAATACAAGCCAAGTACCCATTTATTTACTTTCCTTTCATTCCCATGTTCCAAAAAAACACTACCTTCTAACGCAGGCGTATTTACGTAAAACCCACAACCTTGCCCCCGATGCAACCACGCCCCCAATTTTTTTCGTCGAATACGCGGTTTCCCTGATACACAGCAGCCGTTGCAAACTTCTTGCGTCCCATATCAGCAAGAACGCGCAACGTGTGCAGAAAACTGTCAGCTACTATATTATAGTGCACAGCTGAGCGGCCAAAATTAGCTTAAACGCCAGCTCGCCGCTTTAATCGAGCGCAATTACACTAGGCGGAAGGTTCTGCGTTAGAATTGCAGTTAAGACATAATGATTTTTTGACTCTATGATACCACAACCAAGCAAATTTATTCCAATAATTTCTTGAGCTTCAATACGGTAGGTATCTATCTGTATTTGATGCGCCCACCAAAATTAACAAGGCNCCACAACCATGCAAATTTATTCCAATAATTTCTTGAGCTTCAATACGGTAGGTATCTATCTGTATTTGATGCGCCCGCCAAAATTAACAAGACATTGACATTCGGTTCAAGGGTTACGGGTTGGAGTCCCTTTATTGCGCGGATATTTATGGTGTTCTTCTGCATGAAACTTACGGCTTCGTATGTCTGTTTATTGGATCACAAGCAATTAAGTCAGTAATATTGTACTAACTGTGTGTGGTATATATGGAATAACCTCAAGCAAGTGTTTTATAAAGGATATACCTATAGGTACAATCAAGCTCAAGAAAATCATTCCTCGAAAATAATGGATGAAGAACTGTCATTTGTTAACAACATACGCCCTGAAATGCTTTCTTACCGAGTTACGTCAGAAATACTGCTGAATTGTCAGCAAACAAAACAGTTCGTGAGGTCATTCATTATCAGGCGCTTCAATGCGCTCTCGTGCTCTTTAACAGTCATGCATACTACATAAGAAAAAAAAATTACACCCAAAAAATTATAATCTTTATTTTCTTCTATGCACTTAGACTAATGAGGATTTTAATTAAATGAGTGAATAATTCTGGTGGCTCATAGTACTAAAATGGTCCGTTATTTCTCAAGAACTGGGTTAGAAAATCACTGGGGAAATTCAGTCGGAATCGAACTCACAAGCAAATGTTGAAAAGCTTACATCAGAACAGACATACTGTGGTCTGCTGAAGCGTTGCTCTTCTAAAACTCCCGAATGTGTTTCTTTTTANGGTCCGTTATTTCTCAAGAACTGGGTTAGAAAATCACTGGGGAAATTCAGTCGGAATCGAACTCACAAGCAAATGTGGAAAAGCTTACATCAGAACAGACATACTGTGGTCTGCTGAAGCGTTGCTCTTCTAAAACTCCCGAATGTGTTTCTTTTTAAGGCCCCCGTGAATAAAAGATCGATGTATATATATATATAGTGTAAGGGGTTTTAGAATCAATGGTATATGTATGCCTATTAAGTTGAACAATTTAAGAACTTCTATTTGTGAAGAATTATTCCCCAAATTTGGCCAAACCTTTTAATCACATTCTTAATGTGAGGAACATTATTATTTATGGATAAATAAAGCCGACTAACGACTCCTGGGAAGATATAAGTAATTTTCCCAGACTTCAGCCGTATAAAGGATATGGAAGATGCAATAGGAGCTGTAGCAAATAATAACTTCTCAACAAACTGGCAATCAATGGTAGATACACAAGGTACGTAACCCAAGTCAAAACAGGTTTTATTCAGGAGAGCCATTTAAAGAATGATTACTTATTAAGAAAGTGACTTCCTTTGACACTTCGATAAGTCTGGTTCCATGAATGATTGATTGACTACTTTCTACGTAAAAAGTCGTCGTGAGAGGAACGTTTTTCAGGTCTGAACCAAAACGAGATTTGTTTCTTCTTTAGTTGTATCATTTGACTTTTTTACAATCGAAATGTCAAAGGTTTTCAGTATTATGTCACGTTGGACTTCCACTTCTGAGATAAGGATGCGAAAGCTCGATAGACAAGACGTTTAGATGAACGTGGGAACGTGTAGTATTACTAAACGCTAGTGATATTTAGTCGCTACTACACGTTGGGTTTCGTAACGATTTTTTCTTCCCGTAGGTGCACATGCCGTAATCCAGTTGCTACTTCACAGGAGACGTATAAAAATTTCTTAGATGAATTTTGTTGACTCTTCCCTCAAAAAGAACTTCCGAGTGACAAAATTAACGTATTTTAAACTTGTCGTGTGCGTGTATATTACTATCCTACCCTACCTCACACTCACAGAAATAAAAAACAGATATATAACCGAAATAAAAATTACCAACCATCCACGTCTAACGCCCCACGGACATCACTTGTATTTCTAAGTATAGTCCATTCACGGTTATTTCCAACTTTTCTGAAGCCTTGCCAAAGTTCTTCTTTCATAATATTCCTCCGTCTCATGCTAGCAAAGCTTAACCGAGTCTAGAAAACTACACCAAAGGGACAACGCATCACATTCGTGCGCACCAATGTAATGATATTTCGTATAAGAACTGTTAGTTACTAGACATTACCTACTCACTTTTTTTTCTCCCTGTTTCATTTCATATTAATTACAAATGAAATATTATAATTTATGGACAACAATAAGTGAAATTTCAATTTAATATAAAATAAGGTTTTTTACGTTAAAACAAATATAAAACACTTGTGATACATGGCATATTTAGAAAGCAACGAAGCACGTCATATATGGGGTGATTTTTCAAAGGTTTGATTCAAAAAGTGCGAAGATACCGCGAATAGACTATATCTAGGTAAGTAATAAGAACCATACGTTTTCTCATATACTTTTTTTCCTATCGCAGAATGAAATCAAACGAGGAAACGTGCCAATAATAAGAGGTTAGCATTTTCCACAGTTTTCATAATTTTTCATGACAAATAAGAACTATATCGCGTTGAATCTCATAAAATTAACTTTTAGCATGACGGAAGTGTTTCGTCCAGCTTCAGGTTGGTAAAGGTACAATTTCGTTCCTATATTTTTAATAAATGAGCTTCTGTCTTCCGTCACGGACACTTGCAATGGCCTATTTAGAATTTTTCGTGTATGTCATATTGTTACATACTGGCGCCGATAAAAGTAAATAACACGAAAACCCGATAAGATCTGAGAAACAGTTTTTGGATTATTATTCTCACTTAGAGACAGTATAGCTCCTCAAAAAAAAAAACAATTATAAAAACAATGGTATTATTTTATCTATGCAGCAAGTGATTACCAAGAATTTTCACTGTTGTTGGAAAGTAATGGGATGGCAGTTGCGTAACGTTTCTAGTTTCAGTGTGACGTGTGTTAAATTTTGTAAAATTTTCGACAAATCATGTCATATTAAATATTAACCCTCTGCTTTATAAGTACTTTCTCTGATACATGAGAAATCATTACATCCTTTTTTCTTGTCAAGTAGTCAACAAACCTTTCAACTCGTCAGTCCGTTCGTTTCACATCATGGCTTGTAGAAGGTGGACTGGTTTATAGATATGTGCCTGTTAGCATTCATATGAACCGTTACCCCACGACCACCACGGATGGTAAGCATTTGAAGTGAAACGTGTTGGCGTACGAACTACCGGTAACAGAGAAGTATATTTCGCTGTGACATTACCACGACGGCCCTAGCCGCAAACATCTTGAGAACTCCGGTTCGTTCCTAACCCATAGCGCTGGGAATTTTTCCACGCCGGGGCTCTTATGTCGGAGTGTATCAATTGAGCACAGAAAGTTCTGCATAAGAAGCGAAGATACTGCAGATTTTCTCGACGTTTATTGGCGCTAGTGTATTAGCTCGTTACAAAATGTCGCTGTAATCGCTATGTTCTCGTATAATTGTTTTTATAGGCTGTTTACTGTTAACTGAGCACTTTTAAAAGCCCTGCTTAAAATCTACTTCTCTGATCATTTTTACCCTTCCGCCTTACGTAAAGTTTTCATTGCCATAAACCTACTGACTTAATTCATGCGCTAGTTAAGTGAAATCGTGTAATTGTTGGGAACCTGAATGTGTTACCGATATGCCCATTCGTACTCCAATATATGCAAAGTAGAAGAAAACAAACATAAATTGCCATAAAGTAAAGCATAACACTCGCAAAACTGCTTCAAGGCTTGGAACTTTTTTTCTTGATTCGCTGTTAACTTAACTGGAAGCTAGCATGCAAGAGTGTATAGTAAATTCACAGTTACTTCCAACTTTTCTGAAGCCCTGCTAAAGTTCTACTTCCCAGATATTCCTCCGCCTTGTGCAAAATAACCTTAACCAAGAAAAAAAAATTGCACCAAAGGGACATCGCACCGCATTCGTGCGCAATCTGTGTAATGCTATTTTGTATATGAAATATTTATTACTAGGCGTTACCAACAACTCTATTTTCTTACTGTTTTTACCCATATCAATTATAAACAAAGTATTATAATTTATATATAAAATTTAATTAAAAATTAAATTCAATTAAAAATAAGGTGCTTTTATGTTAACACAAGTATAAAACGCTTGTAAAATATGACACATTTAAGAAGGAACCAAGCGCTTTATGCATGGGGTGATATTTCGAAGGTTTGATTCAAAAGGTGTGAAGAAACCGTTAATAGACTAAATGGTAGCATTGGATAAAATTAACGGGCAGTGATTATTTTTTAAAGGTTGATTTCGAAAATGCCTACTTTACCATGCACAGTCTATAGTGAATACATATAATTTATCAGAAGACATCGATTTTTTTTGCTATAAAATAAGAGATCCAAAATCTACCCCCCCCCCCATCTACTACACCAATCCTCCACCCAATTATGCGGTTAACACAAGTGGTGCATTTGTTTTCATGTAATTGCACAAAAAACTATGAATATTTATATTTGCTTAGGTTAAATTGCAAAAAAAAACAAGCTTTTTTAAAATTATAACATTTATAACAATGCAAGTAGTGTAAATAGGAGCTACTTAGCACGAATCAAAAATGTTTGTTTCATCCATTTGGCTAAGTAACAGCTAATTGCGAATGGTTATTTTAAACTTTTAATTTAATGTAGGAAAACGAAATTTTAACTTGCTATTTCTTCACCAAATAGCATCAGAAATACATTTTGAATGATGCAAAGTCACCCGTGAAAATGCAAAGTAACCCTGGATTGCGGTAATGTATTTAGGTAGAATTGTGTTTGCACAAATATAAAAAAATATATATATTTATAAACAAACTCTTTTGAAAATGTATTATTTTATAACTGTGTCAAATACTTTTCAACTTGTGGTCATTACCTGAAAGGTAGGTTTCCTCAAATAAAAAAAATAAATTTTATAGTTTTTTTAATCGCACTTCAAAATAACGACATTCTTGTTCCTGTAAATTGAAAACAACGAAATCTTACTTTCTTAAAGATATGTATTAATTTACATTGTAAAACAATTTCATAGCCCAACGTAAGGCATATGTGTAATAAAAAAAAATTTAATGCATTTTTTAAATTGTTGAATATAAAGAAAATTTTTAAAAATTATTTGTATTTTTGGTAGTCCTTAAAATTTTTAAAAATTATTTTGCTAAGCATATTATAAAATGAACTAGGGCAATGCCTTACAATGCTCTTGGACATTTATTTTGTACGTAGTTTGCTTTAATTTATTTGTGTAACAAAATTAACGAATTAGCAAATTAATAATACAAAAAACCAAAAAACCTAGATTTTGTTTAACTTTCTAGAGGTAAAATTAAATGTGAGATATAAGACTTGAAAAGAATATGAGATACATGAGCGTGTTGTATACATATTTATATGCACACACATACATATATAATAAATTCATGGTTATTTTACACTTCTCTGAAGCCCTGCTAAAGAGCTACTTACAGAATATTCCTCCGCCTCGTGCAAACCAAGCTTAACGAAGTCTAGAAAATTACACCAAAGGACAACGGGTGTTTTTATTTATATTTATTATAAATGAAATAATATAGTTTATAAATGAAATACAGGTAAAACTTCAATTTAAGGATAAATAAGGTACTTGATGTTAACAGAGGTATAAAACGCTTATTATACGTGGCGTATTCAGGAAATAACTAAACCCGTCATACATGGGGAGATTATTCAAATATTTGATTCAAAACGTGTGAAGAAACCGCTATTAGACTATACATATACATATAATGCATACATGTCATCCGACGCTCTTAAAATGTGCCGCCTACCAGAACGTACTTTGCGTGACCAAGCTTAGAAGCGCAGAAGCGCTAGTGGTGGCCCAGGCACGTACATCAGATGGCTTATCGCCTCTACGCGCAAAGCATTGAACTGGCGTGCAATCTTTCCTTTAAACAACTTGCCTCTGAGACTGTCAGCTGTGACCCTATCTGTCATTTATGGTGTAATGACACAGATAAAAGCATGCTGCATTTCCTTACTACTTTAAATATTCTATGCCGGAGTTATCACACAAAATAACTTAGAAAATATTTTCTTATACTCGGATTACATTTTAGAGACGGAAGAAGGAAATCGGATTTGGTATTTAGACTTGAAAAGCGTCTCCTGTGCTAATTCGTAAGTAAACCTCGCAGACACACGTAGAGCAGTTCCCGGAAAGCACTTCCGGTTTTTTTTTTTTCTTATTTTTTTTTTTTACTGAAGCCCTGCTTACTGTTTGACGACCTAAACTTTATCCCTTCCAATGTAGCAATTGACTGGCTAGTCGATTCACAGTCAGATTACAGCATGAAATAGGTACGATCGTATTTCGTAATTTTCAAGGTCAAACGTAATTTTTAAGGTCAAACTATTAATTGCGTAGAGTAATTACTCTGCAGTTTTCGACGTCACCATGAGGGAGTAAAATATTTACTCAATGGTGTTTTGGTACAGCCAATGAGTACGGTTTACTCGCAGGGTAACGTTTTCGAACGCCGCCCACGGACGCGGACAGGCGGAAGAATACAAGACACCTTGGAATGAACAAAAGTACAGTATTCCTGCACGCTGCTCAATGACACAGACGTTTCTTTTGTCCGCGTGATGAGTGGATGGAATTTGAGGTAGTGGGCGCTCAGGAGCTACTCCTTGTGCTCCAACATGGAACTGTTTTTCTGCCAATAGCGCTATCAAAATTTGTATTTAATGCAACGTTGAGAGAATTTGAGGTTAGGGCACTTTTTAAGTAAATAAGTCCTTTCAGATGGTTTTACACGCAACTGGAATACATTCAAGTGAATTCAAGTATTTTATTCATGAAGAAGGATGGGTTTATAGAAAATTGTATGGACTGAGAGGAAAGTAATGTTGCAGATATCAAGAAAATTTACCTGAAACGTATTTGATAACACTAAAAAAATATTCTGTTCACTATTAATCTTCTCTTGTGCCGAAAATCTTCATTATTTCCCTTAAAAAAAATTGAAATAATTTGTTGAGCCGAACACGTATTTTATTCTTTAAACATACACATGAATTAATTGCATACAACTACACTGAAAAGCCAAAAAAAACCGATACACCTGCCTAATATCGTGTAGGGCCCCCCGAGCACGCTGAAGTGCCGCAAGACGACGTGGCATGGACTCGACTAATGTTTAAAGGTATGCAGGAGGCAATTCACACCATGAATCCTGCAGGGCTGTCCACAAATCCCATCTGCGCCAATTTGAGAAAGGGTTGCACGTCTGTCACGTTTAATGATTCTCGTCAGTCGTCGTTTGTCCCGTTCTTTCACGATATTTTTCCGGCCACAGCGATGTCGAAGATGTGATGTTTTACTGGATTCCCGATACTCACGGTACACTCGTGAAATGGTCGTACGCAAACATCCAAATGTTATCGCTACCTCGGAGATGCAATGTCCCATCTCTCGTGCACCGACTATAACACAACGATCAAATTCACTTAAATCTTTATAACCTGCCATTGTAGCAGCAGTAACCGATCTAGCTGCCGACCGCATCGCGTTACTGTGATTGGTTACATGCCTCTGTTATTTGCATACGCATGCCGATACCAGTTTTTTTTGGCTCTTCAGTGTATTTTGCAAGTACGCTGAACTAATATTTGGCTACCGTAAACATTAAAAATATCATGAATGATTCAAATAAATAGTTTGTTTGGAGTGAACAAGCAATCGGTTAGCTAACAGTCTGTTGGGCCTATTGTTGCAGAATTTGTGGCGTCAACAAAATTAGCTTGGACCAGTACTGGCATTTATTAGTTTGTATGTAGGATTATTGGATCAATTAATTTCCTACGTTCGAATTTGTATATATTTTTCGTGAAAAATAGGTAGTAACATCGTAAGTGTATTTATTGGTGCTTAATAATGATATAGACAATCCGAATTAACCTAGTTCAAAAATAAACAAAAATTAAAGCTACGAAACTTATAAATATTATTTATCTACGTACATTTCAGGTGTCAGTAAAATATATTTAAATACATTAATTTTTGCTTGCAGTCAGATTAGCCACGGTTGCTGAGATTTGGCGTTCGAACGCCAAATTTACGGATTCGAATTTCAGCACTCCTTCCACTTTTTCTGTAATAAGCCGAAACTCTAATGCACTTAGAGCTATACAGATCTAAAGTTGAGCTTAGCAACTCTTACATGTTTGGGGCAACCAATTAAGAACAACAAAATAACTTGTGTTCAGCAACAGAATGTTTAAATGCCCTTATAGAAACAATTCATTTGGTCACGCATAACAAAGTTTCTTTTATCAAAATAGAATCTTTTTCTCTGTGTAAAGTAAACAAATACTTTCATTAGTGTAAACACCGTAATTTTGACAGTTGTATTCGTTTGGGGTAGGTCAATGTTGGGTACATGTGCACAAGACAAAAATCGGTCTACCTAATATTTATTCAATGGAGCATATACTACAGATCAGGTAGACCGATTATCGTCTTCTGCACATGTAACCAACAGTGGCTGTCAACTGTCAAAGTCACATGGTCAACACTAATGAACGTGTTTGGTTATATCTTTATTTTTTTCAAGTCAATCCTTTTTAAGTGAAAAAATAATAATTTTATAGGCCGTTCACGGTAAAGTAAAGAATCTTAAAAAAAAAGTTAAAAAAAAAAAACTTTCCGTTACTGCATGTATTTCAACGAACACACTGACTGGCATACTGTCTGTAAAGTTGGCAACGAAGAAGAAGAAACATTTGCGCAAATTGACGTATTAGAAGTGTGACGTTTAAATTTAAGGATATTGAATGTATACATTATATTTTCTGTTTGGTTCAAGTTGTTTATTAGTATCATATTTACATCCCTAACGATTACATAGTTACTCTTGACTGGCGCATGGATAAAGTGGCGTGGTTCCTGGCAGTGTTAATTTAACTTATGGTGGAAGGATACCATTTGGTGTTACAAAATAGATCCTATGCGGGGATTTAAAAAAAAAAAGTCACTTTACCTTAAACAACCTTTACCGCTTTGGATTTAATATAAATGCATTCCAAATTGATTAGAGGAAGTCTGCAAACATCTCAAAGCACTTGTTTACATGAAGAATGTTCTAACCTCAAATCGTATCCGCGTCGTTTTTGACAGTCGTATCGGCAGAAAAGCAGTTGAGTGTTGGGACACGGAGTGGTTAATGCGCACCTGGGGCGCGCACTCTATCCTAATTTCCACGTACGTTATTGAAGGATCGCAATTCCCGGAGCTGTCAGCTGCGTCTGCGTCGTCGTCCTTCGGGAAACTCCGTGGCCACGGGGCCCGTGACGCGACGAGGCCGCTGACGAGGCAACGACCTCATGCGCGGCTCCGGGACTCCATTGCCGAGCAACGTAATGGCCAGTCTCCGAGTGAGTGAGTGAAGAGATTTGGGCGACCGTTAACATCGACGTCTTGAGAGCCAATGAAAGTGAAGCGAGATGAGTATGGAGGAGCGCCGGAATGATTAGGCTGTGGGAAACGGGGGATCCCCGAGAAAACCCGCCGACCAGCGGCATCGTCCGGCACGATTCCCACATTCGGAAGTTACCCTGCCGGGAATCGAACCCAGTTCGCCTAGGTGGAAGGCGAGTTGTCTAACCACCACGACACCGCAGCCCTGCCAGTCATCGACAATGCCACCCTGGACCTGGACTCAATGCAAGTTCCCTTTATTCGACGAGCGGCTAAGTTTTACATCAGGCAAAACTGTTGTTTTCAGCATATTGACTGATTAAATGCTGAGATAACGACAGATTCGGCAATAGATTGAATTAGTTTGAACATTTCACTATCGAATGTCTGGTAGTAATATGGGCCAGAATATAATTTTACATCTAGGGAAGAATTGATGTTAGGCGCCGTTCACACTAGGGCGCTATAAGATAAGCAATATATCGTAAGGAATATATTGCGACAATATATTGCCAGGAAGGTTCATGACAGTGGGCGATAAATCGGCGCGACCTGGGCGATAAAAATGTGGTGGGAACACAATTCTCACTACTTCAGTTACAAAAATGAGCTCAAGTGAGGAAGACGTTATAGTGGCTTATTGGTTCAGGCGTAGAATGAGAAGAAGAAGAAAATACTGGGTACATCCCTACAATCTTACCAACGTGCACCATAGCTCGTCTGTTGTTTCTCGAGAGCTGTGTCAACATGAATCAAAATTCAGGGAGTTTTATCAAATGAATGCTAAAACTTTCATTTTCTGAAAAGCCTAGTGTCACGAACCCTTGAAAAAAAAATGCACACATCAGGAAGGCTATTTCTCCAGATGAAAAACTTCTGATCACTATAAGGTAAGTAGATATTAATATAAACAGCAGTATTAATAAAAATTTAGCAGGTTTATTTTCATAATTTGTTACAAAATGGCCCAATCAGTTTCACTTTCTTGCGGCTGTGGGATAATTAAATTGAATTCCGAAATCGTGGCAATATTGCTCATGTGAGACTGAGTTTGTAAGGTGTCATGATAGGATGACGAACTCCATACAGAAGGGCTGGAAGCAACTGAAATACTGGATTCCACTTTCTCTCGTTCGTCCTCCTCTAACAACTTATGTAAGAGAGACATTGTTTGTATTTTGAAAGTCCTCTTACGACGCAAGCTAAGGTTTTCCAGATCAGGTAAAAGAGAAAGAAGGAAAGCTGTTCAGCATCTTGGTGACTTTTATTAACAGATTTTTTCATGACTATCCATTCTACAAAAGCATCGTTGACTTGGTCGTTTCGCTTTCGTTTTTTATATGTTTGACTTGAGCTGATATTACGAGCGGGTTTTTCGATCAATTTCACGGAAGAAGCTTCACCAGGCATTTCCTCTTCAACAAATGTGTCACTTCCGTCATTTTGATTAGTATCGGACTCCTCCACTGCAGTATCTTCAACGTGAAGATTGCCGGACGTATCTCCTCCTTTCAAATATGGTTGCAGAAAAGCTAAATGCTCAGTCAGATAATAACTTTTCTTTGAATTCTGACTAGCCCCAGACTTTTGTGGTTTCAGCGATCGCACATATGCTGTTCTGATGTTCTTCCACCGTTCTCGACAGTTCTTTTCTGAAACAAATTTCAAAAAGTAGACATCAATAGGATTTATTTAAAACTGTTGCGTATTATAATGAAAACACGTGTATTGCACAACTAAATTACGTAAAAAATAATTTTTAATAAATTTACGATTTTAAACCCTAAATTTATTTAACGTATTTTTTTTCAGGTATCTAGTTACTGGAAGCAGTTTTCAGGATCTTTCCTTGGAATTTTACAGAGGTAAATCAACTATCAGTTATATTGTTCATTCGACTTGTGCTGCTATATGGTTCCACTTACAACCGCTGTATATGCCACAACCAACGGAGGATCTTGGAAGCAAATATCAAAACGTTATTATGAGTTATGGAATTTACCTAACTGTATTGGTTCTCTTGACGGCAAACATTTCCGCATTCAGTGTTCCCCTAATACAGGGTCCACAGATTATAATTATAAAGGGTTATTTTCAATAGTTCTAATGGCTTTGTCTGACGCAGATGGAATGTTCACCGCAATAGATGTTGGAGACTATGGACGCAATAGTGACGGTGCTGTGTTTCGCAAATCAACAATCGGCAAATTATTGCAGGATAATAAATTGAAAATACCAGAAGTAACTCCCTTGCCAGGCGAGAGAAATGACAATCCTTTTCCGTTCTACTTTGTGGCAGATGAGGCATTCCCTCTTCAGAATAATATAATGCGGCCCTTTCCAAAAAGAGTATTAAATGATGCCAGAAGAATATTAAATTTTCGACTATCAAGAGGCAGAAAAAGTGTGGAATGCAGTTTTGGAATGCTAACGTCAAAATTTAGTATATTTGACCGACCAATTTATATCAACAGAAGTAATGCTTTGCAGACTATTAAGACAGCATGCGTGCTTCATAATTTTATACGCAGACGAGAAGGAGAACCTTATGTTCCACAACATTTTAATAAGTGTTCTGTGGTACCAACATTATCAGATAACAATTTGAACGCAGCAAACTGCTTAAGAAATAAACTAGGTAGATACTTTCTGAAACCAAGTGGTGCAATCCCTACACAATGGAGATGTGTCAATATAACACTTTGATTAATATAACACTTTGGTTACTTATTGTCTTATATGACAAATAAATAATGTATTTACCTGTGTCTTTCATTTCTGATGCAATTTCCCTCCATGCGGAGCTCGTCACATCTGTCTTACTGTATGCGGCAATGGAATAGTTCCAGATGCACTGGTGAGCTTTCACTAATTCAATGAAAGGAAGACAAAGAGATTTGTCTTCTCTTCTTCCCGTCATTTTCACAGCCCGAAATATCGTAATATACTAATCGCTGAAGCGACCAGCCAGTGGTACTTCTAGAGATATGTCACTTGCGATATGTTGTGCAATCGCGCAACTGTGAACCTATTTTATCGCCTCCCTTTAGATTTCAATTATCTGTCTGTTCCTTGCATCGTGTATCGTTTACGATATATCGCTTATCTTATATTTGGTTGATTACACACGTTTTTTCGAGCCGCCACCAAAATTTCTCATTGTATTAGCATTTCCCTCCCCTTCCGCTCACCTATGTTCATCCTGTCGAATGCACTCTACCCTCTATATTATATATATTTTTTTTTTCGTTTGTCAGTTGTTTACTTTTTCATCACCTAGGCGATGCTAATGTATTAATTATCGATTTCGCCGCTAGAGAAGCTGTCGATTTAGCCACTATGTTAGTTGTTGCCGACCTTCACCCCAATAATATTGAACTCGAAAAAATCCAGAAAAATCACAATCGATACAATTGACCATTACTAGCTGGTTACAACAGGGGGCCATACCGACTAACCATACTAGCCAACGACGACTCCACCAAGACTGATTCCTGGCGAGACTGACTGAGCACAAGACTAGCTCCTGACGAGACCAGTTCCTGCAAAACTGGCTAGACCAACCGACAAAACCAACCTGCCATACCACCCACCTATGCAAACGATGATGGACAATTTCAAAAACAGTCTCTAATACGAGTATCGTACAAAATACTCGCAAAATCATTTCTACCACAGCTTACCATATCACATGGTCATACTAACTTACCAAGCTAACTGACCAGGCCAACTAACCAGTTGCAAAACATTCCTCAAAAATATTCCCCTAATTTCATTCGTTCGCCATATAGATCTCATCCATTGTAAACGACCCGAGTAAGACATAATACTTCTGATCAAACCATAGCCTTCCTCCTGCACATGATCACAAAATTTTTTAATCAAAAACAGACTCTCGCAATCGATTGTTTACACAACTGATTTAGTTTGCAGATCATGGATAGTAGCCAATAGTCTCACCTTATATAACTCCGATCCTTCAGTTCATCGATGATTGGAGATATCTCAACAATGCGTGGGAGATCTCCGCGTTTTCGCAGGTCAAACAAATATCTGAGTCTATCAACAAGTTCATTCGAGTCTTCTGGAGATATGAAGCGAGCGTTCTTGGCGCCTTCTGCCTTCTTCACACCACTTGTCGAAGGAAACTCGTTGGTGAAATGTGTGCGAATGTCGAGAGAATCGTCATTCTTCTCAACAGATACTTTTAAACACTGTTGACATAGCCATTATAATCAATACTGTCTTCATGATCGTCTTCACCTCCTGTTTCATCCTCAATAAAAAGTTTACGTTTCTTTTTAGGAGTCGCATAGTCATCATCAGTATTTGGAGACAATAGTTTATTTTGAGTTTCATTGACTTCACGCAGACATCTCGCAAGTGTACATTCCGCACGTACAGACTCCACCACGCCTTGTAGGTCTCTCATTCCGTTATTAGTATTAACTGTCTCATCATAATCGTCTGCGGAATCAGGACCCATTGATGCAGCAGAAGGTATTGACAACATAACTTGCTGGCTCTCAAAAGAAGAATCCTTACAGATCTTGGTACGGTTATTCAATGTATCACCTTGCATACACTGCATGTGCCCATTGTCATAACGCTTCATCATACGAGTTCCCTCGTCGTCTGCGAACATTTTATGTAGTGTATAACAGGAGATAACGAAGTCAATGCATGTTGTTTCGAGTCAAGCAAAGATGCGTTACCTTTACATGCTCCAAGGTATCTTTTTAAATTATTGCTTCTACCAAATATTGTGCCATGCATATCACACGTTAGTATTATAGAAATCGGTTTCTTTCAACATTCGCTCTTTTCATGGCGTCGTGCAATAAAACTTTTACTGAAGATCTTGGCACTGTAACAACATAGTTTTCCATGTAATTGTCGACCAATCGATGGAAGTTTGCATGTAGTCGTACACGACATACACGATTGCATATCGTCAGCGGTTTGCATTGTCTTCAAGCAAATGTGAATTCAAACACTTGTACTACTACTGCACAGTGCTGACTCCACAGTCCTGACTCCTCAGAGTTGACTCGTAAGAGCTGATTCATCAGTACTTCCTTCTCATTGCGCTGCGTGTATTGCTTATTGCGGAGCGCGCAGAGCTGATTGCGGAGACGATTGTGAATCTGATTGCAGAGCTGATTGTGGAGCTGATTGCGAAGCATGTGGTTCATATGGTGGTGTGTGCGGTGGACTCTTCGTACAGATAGTTCTCTCATGTGGCTGAGCATTTTGAGTTGGATGTTAAAACTCTATCAAAGAATCAGCACTAACAACAATAATGTCGTGATGATGCAGGTCGCGGTTCCGTGATTGTTGAGGTCACTGTCAGGCTTTCGAATTCCTAACTCATCTTCGTGGTACGACGAGAGGGCGCTTCCAAATCGATGTTCACCTGATATTATCATAACGTCAACTGCCATTTTTCTATATAAAAGCGATTATTTAACAGTAAAGCTGTAATTTACTAATGAGAAACATTGACGAGGGTCAGTCGTCTGCTGGACGTGGTGCTAAGGGTACCTCCGTAAATGTAAGTATTTAAATAAACATTTTTATAAAATTTTAATTAATTTTTAATAAAACTTTTTATAATTTTTTATAATTTACGAATGTTATAAAAATATTTTTAATTAATTTTTAGAATGTTTTGAATATTTTTTAGAATATTTACGATTTCTTGGGGTTTAAAGTCAAAGGTCACGAGGGGTCATGGTCAGAAATAAATTTCAAAGTCACTTGCATTCAATATGGTGGCCACGTGACGTCATAACATTTGTTGCTGGTCGGCTCTGGACGTCCAACCCCTCCAAGCCTGAACGTTTAAAATTTTTATTTCATATTTTTTTAGGATAAGTTTTTAAATAATTTTTTATAAATAATTTAAATAATTTTTTTAATGTTTTTATATTGTTTCTAATTTTTTTTAGAATTGTGCGATTTTTTGGATTTAAGGTCAAATATCACTGGGGTCCAGGTCAATGTCAAGGTCACGACATCTAACATGGTGGACATGACGGCCGCCGAGGGACCGGAATGACAACATGAACAGCTCCTGCGCTCTACGCCCCCACGCCCTTGTGCCCAACTTCCCATTTTTCTGCTATCATACTCACAAAATTCGGTAGACATATAGTAAGTACTAAGTAAGAACACCTGACTTTTATAGTATTCAACAACGCCGGGCACTTACTTTCAAAATGACGGTTATTAAAAAATTTAGGGCGATGTCATATCTCGGAAAATATTCAACCGATTTTAACAAAATTTGGTATGCTGACAGCACAAGTTGTAAGCAGTTAATTCAGAGGTTAATATTTTTGTTGGTCAGCAATTTCGGAAGATAGCACCACATGAAAAAAAATAAACTTTTACTTTACCTCCCGAAAACTACTCAACCTATTTTCGTCAAATTTAGCACGTAAGAAATACTATGATAGGCCAGGTAAAAATGGGTAATTAAACTTTATTAGCTTCTTATTGTCAAAATGGCGGCCATTCAAATACTTTAGGATAATTTTATGTAAATACCATACCATTTCACCAATTTCAACCAAATTTTGTATACTGACAGTATTTATTACAATCATTAAACATGCAAAAAAAACAGCCACTTTTTCCCGACATTTTGTAAGATAGTGCTATATGATTTAATCAAGATTAAGTGTAATTTCTCGGTAAAAAATTGACGGGCTCCTACCAAATTCGGCTATCAATTAGTACTGCCGCAGTTGATACATACAAATATGTCTAAGTATGTCAAAAACTTATTTTCGAAATGGCGGCAACCTAGAAATTTTTGCATACAATGCTATATCGTGGAAAACATGTAATCAATTCCAATTTAACTTTGTATGCTGGGAGTATATAAAACAAACATCAAATATTTATACCGGAGCCTCTTTTGTCCTCCATTTTATAAGATAGTTCCACACGAATAAATAAAGTTTTATGTCATATCTCGGGGAACAATTGGCTGATTCCTACCAAATATGGCAAGCAAGCAGTAATGCGGTAGGTAATGTTAACTGATATGTTTTAGGTATATCAGACACATATTTTCAAAATGGGGCTATATAGCTATTTTAGTTTTGTATGTTATATCGTCGAAACCATGTAATCAATTCCAATGAAACTTTTTATGGGTTCTGTATATATTACAACAATTAAATTTCTACACAAAATCACTTTTACGAGCCATTTTGTGAAATAGTATCACTTGACAATATAATTATGTGATCTCCGAATAAACAAGCGATTTCTACCAAATTTGGCTAACAATTCGCACTATATCACTATCAGGCTATGTAAATTGACAAATTTTGAGAGGGTTAGACACATAAATTTTTAAATGGCGGCGATATAAACATTTTAGCTCCAAATTATTTATCTACAAAAACGCTAAACTAATTTTATTTTAACTTTTTATGCTAACAGTATCAGTTATATCCATCAAAATGTTCTATGCAAAGCCTAATTTCTGCGCCATTTTGTAAGATAGCCCCACATGAAAAATATAGTTTTTATGTCCTATCCCGGAAAACAATCAGTCGATTTCTTTGATATTTGGCGAAGAAATTGTACTGTGGTAGGCTATATTAATTTTTATGTTTTGAGTTTGTAAGTCACCTATTTCCTGAATGGCGTGCGATTGATTGCAAGCTAGCTTAATTTTATGAGTTTTTCTGAATTCAAATCCCGCGTAAGTCACTCATGCATTTTAATTGTCTTTGAACTGTTTCACATGTTTCTGGTTTCATCTCTAATAATATTGCTGTAAATGAGACATCAACGACTACCTACCGTCGAAGCTTTGAAGAACTTCACTAAAATTTATTTCCGCCCATGTAGAGGAAAGTAGGCTCATTAGTTATCAGTAAATTCTTGTTTTAGATAGCAAAAGCGCTCACCTGCTGCGACCCGGTCGTCCACCAGCCCCAGGACCTGCTATGTAACTTTTAGCTGTCTCTAATTGAAGACAGCTGCGGCGTAACTATCTTCACGGACAAAAATGCGATTCTGAAATTCTAATTATCGTCATAACTGTCTTCTGAACGATTCGTGTTTGTATTAATACAAAAACACGCCACTGAAGGGCTGTAAAAATGTCTAGCTCTACGTGAACATCCGAAACATCAACTCAAAAAATGAATTTGCACTACTTTATATATTTCTATGGCGTTTTCTTTTTATTTAATGTGTATTTTTATTTACAAAACCGTTACATACAATATAACTTAATACAATGTATAGTTTACAAACATAAAATCCAGTTATAAGCAAAAAAAAATTAATTCATAAAATTCTATTATGTGCAACTCTATAACAACAAAATTAATAGAATTCTCCTTCATAATTTATTCGAATTTCTCCTTCTTTCAAGCTACTGTTAGAAAGTCTGTTTTTATTTTTAGGATTTTTTCTTTACTATGTATAAAATTCGATATTATAGCTGTACAAAATAATGTTTTCTTAATTTAAGGCATTTATTTAGATGTATTTACTGATTTTGTGGTCTATAACGCTAATTTTTTCGGCAAAAAGTTGGTAGTTTTTAAATCGAAAACTACAGACAGTGTCAATTTCTGCTATATATGACAATGTTTCCTGTGGAATCGTGCTTGGTCTCACCATCCATCCCTCGCGAGAACTGATCCCTACACAGGCTGCTCCAAGAGCACTACTTTCTCCCTTGCCAAGATCGGCCCAATCCGAATATGGCTGTTGCCAGTATTCATATACCTTGTCAATAAATGTAACCCCACATAAATATATACCGTAGTTCAAATTCTGTTTGATTTTTATGCTTCGGTAACTAGCGAACCACGAGACCTTTCCATGGCCCTTGAGGTGTGTTTATGAAACGAGAGTGCAATCAAAATGGCCGCCGTGTTGAGGTTATTTCGTGCAAACAAACCTGAGAGAGAGAGAGAAATCACGTAATAAATTCTGCGGACGAAATTGAATACTATGCGGTCAATTGTTTGTGCTCACGAGCTATGTTCGGTGGTTACTGTCATTCTTTCAGTTGTGAACCAAGCTTATGCGCCTGTTTCGTCTCTTAAGAGGGATCAGTCCCCGCCATCTTGGATTTATACAAATTTCGCCATAACTTTCATTCAAGCTGGTTTACGAAATTGTTCGCGTGATACAGCAAAAATAATAGTTTCTAGAGCTTTATGAAGATGTTAGTTTTCCACTGCCTTTATAAATTTTTAACTAGTAACAGCTGGGAAGAAGTAAGTGAATTTTCCTGTGAGCGGCTACATCAGTTAAAGTAACGACAGTAGTCAAGCAATACGAAATTCAAAAAACGTACAAAGGAATGTCCTTTGTCGTGTCGTTCTGTCAAATTCTATAATACAGGATTTTTGCGAAAATTCTATAAATCCAAGATGGCGGGGACTGATCCCTTTTAAGTACTATGGGGTTGGAACACGAAGATCGGTTATTGTGCATCTCACACTTGCACTCTACGCTCACGGACAGTGAGTATAGATGCCAGAAGAACTGGGCTTGGCCGTCGCGAGCTCGAGTCACGTGTCTTGGCACAGGTCATGCTGGCGCTTCAGGCGACATCGAACCATTGCAAGTCATGGCCACGCGTGTAACTGGTCCGCGGCTAATTGGACACTTCCGAAGAAAAGCCTGCCCCATAGCTGCGCATATTGTGACTGAAATGCCGACCTGAGCACTAGTATCAATGTTGCTACCAAATCACAAGTACATTGTTGAGTGAGTGCTTTTATATCTTATTAAAATATTTAAGTTGGTAGCACGTTTTTTTTTTTTTTTTACTTGCATTACAGCAAAATTTAGGAATTTTCGTTTTTGCCTTTATCCTTTAAGTATTTATTTGCTTACTACAAAAAATGTGATCATTATTTTCATTTAGTATTTTATACCTACATATAATTACTAAAACTAAGCAATAAGTCATTCATGAGTTATTAAGTTTCCATAATCTGAATTTCTTTGATAGCATTTCACATAATTCTGCGGAGTTCTAAAATGTTCCTCATGTTGGTTAAACCTACTTTTTTATCACTGTTTGGTTCCTGCTTTCGAATGTAGAATCAGTTTAGCCATGTAACTTAATTAAGTACTAGCAGATCACTTGTATAACGTAATCTATTTTGGAACCAGTGATAGAAAATTAAGTAAGTATAAACTATCTCTTGTTAGTAAAAAGATTAATATTCATCGTTCATGCATAATATTATTATCGTTTAAAACCAATTTTTTCCTCGATTTTGAGGATATTTTATGGCTTCGTGACATAACAATGATCAAATTGATGAAAACACCAAATCATTACAAAAATCATTATCCGTGTTTGTTTTAGAGTAAATGTGAGATTTCTAACTTAAAACATTGATTATTATAAATTTAAAAAAGAGTATTTTAAAATTAATTTTGGTTTCAGTTAAAGCGTTTCTGCTAAATTATAGTAATTTAGGGTCATATTGCAAACTCTTTGAAATCCGACACTTGGTTTACCTGCGGAAAGGGTTTATATAACTTTCGGCTATTATGAATTAAAATTGTATCTCAAAAGTAAAAAATCGAAATACGGGTGACACACATATAAAGATTCTAATAAAATATTCTCATGAGATTCTTATGGCGTGGAAAATTATTTTGAGCTACAGCCAAACGTTTTAGCATTTTTTTAATTTTTAGGTGTATTATATACATTTAATATACATATATATTTCAAATCCCTATAAATTCTTTAATTCATTTTTGGAAATTAATTTTTCTACTACTCTTGCACTTTTTTCCGGCCATGATTGCATGTCACAAAGAAAAAGTATGTATTATGCTAAATATGTATAGAATAATTTTCGACATTTGAACACTCTTGAGCTGTGAACATTACTTTAGAAAAGCTGAAGTTCACTTGTAACAGAACAAAAAAAGTTTTAAGGAGAAAAAACAGAAAATTGTATGAAAAATATCATCGTCAGCACCGTCGTTTCGAATCGAACGTGTGACCTCCAGAACGGGAGACACACATGCTAACGTTCGGTATTGCTTATCACATTATGAGCCTCGCGCAAAGTGATGTTTATCTTTCCTGCAGCACGATTCCGCACCTCGTTAACTGCTTACTACCAGTCGTTACACACTCTAGGCGGGACGTTTCGTTCCAGTAGCTTGAGCTAACGACTCGTGCGATTATATCTCGAACAAATCAAGGTAACTATTTTAATTATCATTTCGAAAGTATTAAAAAGGAAAAAGACACTCATTTTCATCTGGTAAGAGACCTTATTTCTAGTGATTATCGAAAGAATGAAGCTTCAATAAAAAGTTCACCGAATGTAACCGCATGACTCACCTCGGCATGAAAATTATTGCAAACAGAAAAGTAAATTATGAAATCTCAAAAATGTAATGAAGACTTTACTAAATGAAGTACAGCAGATATAACTTACGTTATAGACTGAAGCGTGGTATGTTACACTCAAGAATTTCAAATTAAAAAGCCACTAACGCTAGCATGTACTATGTTAAGTTCCTTCATTGTCTCATTTACGGAAACATTTATCGGACAAAAATAGGAAATGATTAGATTGAAAACCAAACTACCAAAACACGATTCTGCTTCCAACCGCTGTTCAATGGCTGGTCAGCCAAAGTAACGCGGAGCGCATATTTTTGCAGGGAACCTGTGAAGTTTGTAGAACGTATTCCAGGCACGCCCACCATCTAGTTCCTCGCTGGCCGTGAGCGATAACGTGTCACGCTCGTTTGGCGAGGAGGCTCGACGGGCCACATTTCAAGCCCAGTCACCGGCCACTACGTGTGAGGGCATGCGACGTAAACTGGCTTCAAACACGTCAACTCAAATACGTAGGTTTTTGGAAGGCAGCATTGAAAACCTAGTAAATACAGTCCATTCATGGTTATTTCTAATTTTTCTGAAGCCCTGCTGAAGTTCTGCTTTTAGGCTATTCCTTTGCTTCGTATAGAGGAGCCGCGGAGGTGTAGAGGTTAGGCTGCTCGCCTCCCACCTAGGCGAACCGGGTTCGATTCCCGGCGGGTTCACTCCCGGACTCTCGTATGTGGGAATCATGCCGGACGATGGCGCTGGTTGGCGGGTTTACTCGGGCTTCTCCCTTTCCCCCCGCCAATTCGTTCCGACGCTGCTCCATACTTACTTCAATCAACCCCATCGGATATAAATAACTCGCTGTTTAAGAGCCACCCAAATCTCTTCACTCACTCCAGATCCCTTCTGCTGCCTGCCACGAGATCGCTGTACTGACACTTAGGAAATGCATCTCACAATGGATATAACGTTACCCGCGTGTTTTAGGCCTGTCCGGCCTTATCCAAACAAGGAAACAGCCATGCATTTTGTACACTTACCGGCCAAGGAGAATCTTAAACGAGTATGAAATCAGGGGGGAAGAATCGAAGTTTACACTGCACTGAGTATAGGGCATCCCTAAAAAGAGACGTTCCATAGCGCCAGATGAGCTTACAATTGTTGATGGCGTCCTTAAAGCGTGCAGTTCTAGCAGATCTTCGGCGGCGAGGAGGTTGCAGATGGGCTGCAAGCGACGATCCGCCACAACTCTTACCACGAATCGAACCTCTAGTGCGGCATAAAGCCAACACGACTATAGTCAATTCGCGGTTTCTTCACACTTTTTGAATCTAACCTTTGAAAAATCACACCATGTTTGACGTGTAAGGTTATTTCCTAAATATCGCATGTATCACAAGCGTTTTATACTTCTGTTAACGTAAAAGCACCACATTTTTTGTTCAGTTGAAATTTTAAATTGGCAATTTATCTTTAAAATATAATATATCATTTATAATTAATACGGATATAAACAGCGAGAAAACAGGTGTAAGGGTAATGGCTGGTAAGAAATAAATAGTTCTCATGCAAAATATTACAACACTGAGTGCGCACGAATGCGGTGCGCAGTCCGTTCGATGTTATTTTCTATAATTGGCTAAGGTTCGTTTGCACCAGGCGGAGGGATATTGTGGTAGTAGAACTTTAACAGGACTTAAGAAAAGTTTGAAGTAACCGTGAATGGACTATAACCGAGCTTACCCTTCGCTGCTGTTTATTTCGNAACAGGACTTAAGAAAAGTTTGAAGTAACCGTGAATGGACTATAACCGAGCTTACCCTTCGCTGCTGTTTATTTCCAGCGTTCATCGCGGACCAACCCCTGAAAGCTACCCCGTTTGGCTGTTCGCGCATTACGCCACTGTCTCCTGTCCGGGATGGCAGCGTCATCTTTTCGATGCAGCAACGAAACCCGTCCACTGAAAATTTACTTTATGTTTATGTGTAAGAAAGGATTTATTTGCTACGTGAAATTTTAAATGGAAATTGGTTTTTGAATAAACCTGGTCGCTACTGAAANAACAGGACTTAAGAAAAGTTTGAAGTAACCGTGAATGGACTATAACCGAGCTTACCCTTCGCTGCTGTTTATTTCGAGCGTTCATCGCGCACCAACCCCTGAAAGCAACCCAGTTTGGCTGTTCGCGCATTACGCCACTGTCTCCTGTCCGGGATGGCAGCGTCATCTTTTCGATGCAGCAACGAAACCCGTCCACTGAAAATTTACTTTATGTTTATTTGTAAGAAAGGATTTATTTGCTACGTGAAATTTTAAATGGAAATTGGTTTTTGAATAAACCTGGTCGCTACTGAAAAAAAGGGGGGTAAGGCACATTTTAAGTCATGGTCCCTCCCTCCAAAGGAAACACGTGGTGGGGGAAAATGCTCCTCTTCTTCATTTAATTCCTGTTTGTGCAGTCTTGTTTTGCTTAAACTAACTTTATGTATATACATATATATATGTGTGTGTGTGTGTAAGTGAGCGCGCGTGCGCGTGTTCAGAAACTAGTTGTCCAGTGATTGGCTGCTTCGCTTGAATATTTTTATTCCCTGGACGATTATTAACTACCGTCTTGTTGTCATTTGGAACACTGCAGTGATTCGGGATAGCCTGCATAATTTGTTTGCACATTTGGCTGCCTTGAATGAGAAAAAATAACCTAGTGTGTTACAATTGGTTGTTGGTAATGTATCAGGTAGGGTTTTTTTTTCCACTCAGGGCTGTCACACGTGCTGGAAATCTCCACGTCCCAAGTCACTCCAGTCCAGTTGTCGGTAGCAAATACTCGACTTTGCTCAAGCATCACGCTTCCAATAACGTGATCGTGGCATGTGATTTAAAACGTCATGGTTTACGCACTGGGTATGATGTAACCGCGGCTAATCTTTACACTGTTATCTCTTTCGTTCCCAGCTGGTGTATGCATGAGTGTGCCAACGGACTATCGGGATTCGAGATCATAACGGCATTTTGTCTTTTCTCTTCTCGTTCGTACTTTTTTCTGATTAACACATTATCCGTTTTAATATTTAGCAGATTGCGTTAGTATATAATAATGGCGTGTAGGGAGTGCACCTAGGGCAAGGCAACACCCTCCGAGTGACGGTCTTTCCAGCTGGGACCCGTAGGTGACCGTCATCCCCGAGCATGACAGAAATGAAACCCTAGAATGGAGTGGCGCTGGAATGCAAGGGTGGGGGAAACGGGAGTACCCCGAGAAAACCCGCCGGCAAGCGGCATCGTCCAGCACGATTCCCACATGCGAAGATCCGGGAGTGAACCCGCCGGGGATCGAACCCGGATCGCCGTGATGGGAGGCGAGCGCCCTGGCCATTACGCCACCGCTGCCCAATACTGCGTTAGTAAGCGCTGCGAAACCCGAAAAATTTACGTGAGAATCTACGAGTCCGAATATTTTAATTTCAAAATTTATTTTTCCCCTGAGTATTCACTAAAAAAAAATCTTCACATAAGTGACAACAAAGCAGTCCTGTAATCTGGTTTCATGGAAGCAGCAACCAAACATCTGTACCAGCAAAAGAATGTTATGTTCGTTTATCACAGTTCTGTTTCTTGTGTGAACAATTCAAATGTTGCTGAAGTTGCTCTGTTGATGGTGATGTTATGTTCTGTAGGAGGAACAATATGCCCTGCTGTAGGAACTGTACTCGTAGTTACAGATATAATCACAGACAATGCCACAAAGTATATTTCAGTGGCTATCACCATATACATCAACAATATTTAGATGGTATCAAGAACCAATCTGACTGACGTCCCTATATTAATTGTCTAGATGGATTTTGGGTACAGAAAATAGGTTCCTACAATTATCTTTTTTTTTCAATGCAACTGTTGTTAATATCAAAATTTTTGATGACTGCTGTACTCAGGCTGACGTAGGATTTGTTTTGTGATCAAAACCAACGGGCTGTATGTAGTCTTTGTGTTTGGCTACAGTAATGTGAACATTTTCTAACCTATAACAGAGTTACGGTTTACGAACTCGTTACCTTCTTGGAAAATCATTGGCACTTACCCGCGCAGTCTATAGTACTGGTCAAAATAAACTCACTGTGCGTTATGTACTCAATTTTGTACACCAGGTCGAAATGGAGGAAACTACACTGTAAAAAAAAATTCTCGTTAACTTCCTAAACTGTAATGGAAGTTTTTAATCTATACAAAGAATGGAAATAATGTTCGCTGTTTTTATTTATTACTTGTTTTACAATTTTTAAAGGCCTTATCGCTAATACTCAAATGTATGATGTTCATCACAAGGACCACCGTTCCTCCGCCCTCTCTTTGATTGGCTAAAATTTCCACATTGTAGGAAGACTTCCACTGAAAATTGCACGCAACCGATTATTAAAACTTCCACTGGAACGGCCGGTAGTCGGCCAAATTTTTCATAGAAAAATTCATACTAACGGTTATGTAAAGTTGCATGGAATCTCACGAGCAAACTTGCATCGTGGTACACGAACTTACGGGATCTTTAATTGCAACACAGTCAACTGGCCGTCCCATTGACTGACAGCCGGCCAATAATGCTGGCTGCACGACCAATAATGCTGGCTGCACAGCCAATAATACAAGTTGCATATTACAGTAACGCTGTCCGGTGTAGCGTGAACCAGAAAGTGAAGTACTAAGATTAACAGAACTACAGTCATTCGCTGTTACTCCTTACTTTTCTGAAGCCCTGCTAAATTTATGCTTCCACCTCCACCTCATTCAAACAAAGCTTAATTAACCAAGTATAGAAAATTGCACCAAAGGGACAACGCGCTGCAGTCGTGCGCTTTACGTGTAATTATATTGTGCGTAAGAACTATTTCTTACTAGGCAGTACCAACGCACCTTTTTTCTCCCTGTTTTACTCATATTAATTATAAATGAAATATTACAGTTTATAGATAAAATGTAAATAAAAGTTCAAGTTAACATAAAAATAAGGCACTTCTATGTTAACACAAGTTTAAAACGCTTATGACATATCACGTTCTTAGGAAACAGCCAAGCACGTCATACATGGGGTGATTTTTCAAAGGTTTGATTCAAAAAGTGTGAAGAAACCAACCGCGCACGGACTATTCTGTTCCTACTCTGTTAACGATACGAATCACTTGCAAGACTCTCTTGACTGCCGGCAGATGTGTACCGACCGCAGAGTGTTAATTATTGACCGAACTTCAGCAAGATGTTGGCACTCATGAGCGACTGGCGCCACGTCCATGTTAAGTTGGACCCACGCGGACAGCGACAAACAGCTTTCATTCCTTAGAATCGTTCCGAGAAAACGACCTCAACAGCAGTTGACCTCAGTGGTTGGGCGAGGCGATGGGTTAAGGTCCTCTCATTCTGTGCTCTGCACCGGCAGCTGCAGACTCGCACAGACGCCAGCCGCCGGAATCACGACTGAGCGTACTGCGGCACGAGACACTCTAGAGCCGCTTCAGTCGTGCCACTCCGTGACATAATTATTGTTTGTTACCATAATTTCGTCCCCGTGTCATCATCGGTACCCAACTGCCGACAACAGACTTAAAGTATCATTAATCCACAGCGACCATATCACAGCGTGCTTAAGAATGCATGGGTGAAATAGCCACTTTACAGCGAACTCAAACCACACACACCAGCAAAATGGCGTCAATACTCCACAGAATGTCGGAACGCCGTTCGCCAACCAATGCATGGCAATCTACTTGCCAGCCGGCAGCCCAACCAATAGATAAGTTTCGCAGCCTGCAGTAACCAATCAGACACAAGGCTCGTTCCCAGGGACTCCCGCAGCCAATCATTGAATGGGCACGACCACGTCAAAGGAATCGTCGTGCCATTTTGTCTCTGTGTACGTATCTACTCTTGTAACCATGCCACGAAAATGTCTTTCTAGAATGTATTTCCCCTTCCGCACTCGATAATGGCGCGTAAATAATAGTTTTTCTTAAGGAAAACATTAAAACAAAAAGCCGCAACATGCTCACAATAAACACTTTGAATGGCATGATGCCCTCATCACAACATGTTCCGGAATGTTGGTTGCGACCAGTTCCGGTAAACACAAACAATGGTCAATTCGATGAGCCAACATCATATAGCCATAAAAATCAATTACATAATCATCGACCTACGTTGACTATGAACGAAAAGATTTTTTAAGAATTGTGAAGCTAAATATAACTACATCGAACCTTGATGTAAACCAAGTGCCTTAAATAATCGCTTCACAAATTTGAGTAAATGTGATATTTCTATCTTTTTTATAAAGATTAGAAAAAGATATAATCATGAATGGGTTTGTTGCATCGTGTTGTGCGCGAAACGTTCTGAGATAAAATGGAAAATACTTTTACTGGAGCCTGTCGATGTATTAACCAGAATGGTAGGACTAATTTAATAAAATTGCTATACATCCATCTTCATTTGTTCCATATTTTACTCAAATAAAAATTATTAAATTTCATGTTGGTTGTGTTAAAGATGCAAAAATGTGAACATTGTTTATTTTCTAAACATTTTAACGGTGATAAAATTGGCATATTAGTAAACACTGTACCACAATATCCTTCCGAAAACTCTAATTCTGTGTCCAAGAAGCGCTATAATTTTGAGTTCTGAAAATCATAATTTATCTATGAAGATTTAATAAAATTTTTAAACCAAGGTATTGCAATTGGAATTAATTTGTATTTTTTCTCGAACAAGTACTGAGCCGGGGTACACATATCTTCTTGGAAACTTCAATGTCTTCCATTCATTCACAGCTCTTTAAACTATGTTATTCTAAAGCTTAAGTCACAATACCCCGACAAACCCGACACGACGAAATCTGAGTTGCAGCCAATGAAAAGCAAAGTCGTTGTGACGTCAGTCTGACAAAATCGCAGACCCGACAGCCCGACAAAAGTAGAATCTGTCTACTTTCCATCGTGTCGATCTCGTCGGAGTACATAAAGAGTGCAAATACAATACTATAAATCAAACTTTAGTAAATAAGCACGCTACGTTAGTGGCAAACCATGTTTCGGTTTATTTATAAGTAATATTATCATATGATTTCAGATATTGTCAAATGCAAATAATCATTCTTTTATCGTGATTTTATATCGTAAATATTGGATGTTATTTCGGTGGCATGCTATTTTAAGATTTTACAACAGCCCAGAGTAATTGTCGATAATATATCGTCAGTGTATGGTGAACACTTAAAAAAATATTAAAAGGCAATATCGTCGGGCTGTCGTGTCATGATCGTTTACGACTGTGACGCCAGCTTTTAGTTGACGGTATATAAATCTCAGTTTAATGTATTTTGATCACTTCGCTACGCACTGTTCCGTACTGACCGCGTGAGTCATGTGCAACGAAGTTCAGAGTACCTTTACTTAAATGTTCGGTATAAATGAAGGTTAACATGTAGGTAGGGGTTGGACTTTACGTCCCGTCGACAGCGAAGTCATCAGAGACGGAGAAAGTTGCTCAGAGAAGCAGCATGAAGTGAGGAACCATCCCAGCATTCGCCTGAAGTGATTTAGGGAAACAATGAGAACCTAAATCAAGATGGCCATACCGGAAATCAAACCCTAGTCCTCCCGAACGTGAGTCCGAACGTTTATCACTACGCCACCTCGCTCAGTGAAGGACTAACAGACATCAGTTCGCAAATACAGTAGATTTCCAATAGACTTAGAATAAAACTATTACGTAAAATATTATTTTACACAACTTCATTTGCCAGAAACTGAAGTGTATTATTGTCATATGTAATTGTGTAATAGGAATGCGTAAGTGCCTGAATTGTCTTTAGTACAATTTCCATGCAGGAGTACTGAATTTATAAAATTATTTTGTAATAATTCAATTAATTAATTATTTAAAATTATTTGCGTACCTAACACACTTTATGACTTAACTGCTTGATAAAGTATTGATGAAATATTAATTTTAGGAGAGAAATTTAAAGAATGAACTTTAAGGTGAATGACTCATATTTAAAGGATCCTGAATTTGTTAATTTTAACAAATTACGCGATTATTGTTATTACTACTAAATAACATTCTGTAGATAGAATCAAGAGTAAAGCTCTGTAAGAAATAGAACGTAATCACTGTTACACTGTATGAGAAGGGGAAGGGGATCGTTATTGCGTTTACGCGCCACGAAGTAACAATTCCGAGCCCCGGATGAGCTATTGATGTGAAGGGCGTTTATAGATTTTCAAGACGCAAGCAGTAGAAAACAAGCGAAGTACTCAGCGAAATAAATTGCAGCACGCTCGCTAACTCTATCAAACAGGCCAGACCGCTCTGACAAACAAATCCTCTCAATTGTGGCCGGACACTTAGTTGGCGCTAGCACGGTCGTAGCGCCAATTTGTCAAGCTTCATTGCTGATCCTCGTGATAACAGAGCAATCTTCATCGCAGAACACGCAGCAATGTCGTAACGAGTTCGAGCAAGACAGGGCTGCTGGACTGTTGGAGGCGAATCATCCTTCCACGTAATTGCCGCGCGCTCTGCGTGCTCCTCGGGCGTTCTGAGAACTCAAAACCAGCTCGCCCCAAAACCAGACAACCCACAATGCACAGTGTCAAGGACATTCCATCTTTCTGGAGAGGTTTTCCCTTTCTTAGTGCCTCGCCAACATGCATCCTTGAGCATCCTTGGGTCTCGAACTCGAAACAAATCTCTGGAGTAACAATGGAAAAAAGGTTATGCGAAAAGAAATTCTTGTTTCATATTTCGTCCATTGTATAAAACACAGCATATTAGGTAACGCGTATATCACAAACGAGATGTAAGGAAATATCAATTTGACAACGTGCACAGGCGCTGATTTTCAGTTGCAAAATAAAAATAGTTAACTTCATTTATCTCTTATTTCAAATCGTTTGTGCTGAAAAAAATCCTACAATATAATGAAGTTATTAAATTTGAAAATTTGCACGAACTCCAACCAACACAGGATTATATTTCGTGGAAAAACATATTTACAAGGATGATTGTTAATATAATATAAATTAAACAACATTATTAGCATATACAACTAGTACTACCGCGAGTTCTTTCAACACTGTTACGTACAATATTGCTCACTTACTTCGTACACTTGAGCATACTTAACTGCCGCCAGAACATGCTACATTTAATAATGATTACCAGTTGTAGGCCAACCGTAGCGTAATGCCATCGTAACGTCTCACACTGGCTGGCATAAGAACTCTTGCATGTAAAGCCAAAACCAGTAAATATCTCGACACAAGTTTTATCTGGACCCTCGCTGCGTACTCACAGTACTCTTAAAGAATAGTGAAAACACGCATGGCCTTTATGTAATAATCAACTTTCAGTGTTCCAAAACTATACGTTAGGTTTAGAAACACTCAGCATTACCAACGAATGTCTGTTAAAAATTTTACAGTACTTGAAAAATAATTCAGACATCTCTAGTCGAGATATGTCTACAATGTTTAAAATGTCTGGACACTAAAAGACATTTTTAGATAAATGAACGTTTCTTATGCGAAAACACGGAGACGCAGTCCAAAATAGATATCGGAAACTTCATTTCTTTGGATGAAAGAAATTCACATCCATTACAGCCACGAAATATATAATTTTTATATCTCAGCACATTGGGCGCACGTTTAATCGTTTCGTAAAAAAGTTGGATCTAATACATTTTGCAATGCATTTAAAGCGCCAGGTATGCGGGCCCATTAACACATCACACAGAGAAGAGCGACGATAATTGAATGCTAAATGTGAAGAATTCGATTAATTACAAATACGTAATTTAAATTATATATACATATATATGGTTTTTGTAAAGTGAAAGTGAAGAGGGCATGATTCTGACTGACAGCTGACCGCTGATGACTCATGTTTTAGCGGTCGGCCGCACAAACAGTAAAGGCTGTTCACGGGAATTCAGTATTTGTTATTTTATACACACAAGAGCATGAATGCACATATTATTAACACATTTTCTCTCCTAAGAATTACATGGGTTGTTACTTGGATTATGCATGAATAAAGTGACCAGATCCATGACAATGTTAACCTTACTTGTAGCTAAAGGACACTAAATGAAATTAAAGTAAATCCTAAAAAGGGTGGAGGGGAGGGGGTACGCGCGGTGGCTGAGCTGTTAGCCTGCTCGCATCCTACCAAGGCGAGCCGGGTTCGATCCTCGGCCGGGTCACTCCAGGACTTTCGCATGTGGGTAGATGCCGCTGGTAGGCGGATTTTCTAGGGGATCTCCCGTTTCGCCTGCCCTTGCAATCCACCGCTGCCCCATTCTCGCTTCGTTTCACTCTAATCGGCTCTCAAGACCTCGTTGTTAAGAGCCGCCCAAATCTCTCAACTCAGCTCAACCCTAAGCAGGGCTTTTAAAAGTGTTCAATTAATCGCAAACAGAATGTAGAGTAGCTTTCAGTTGCGTGGACGGGCGGATTGTTACACGCGCCCACCTTGGAACGGGTGTAGTAAAGTGTCTCGTCGATCCATTGTCTGGACTCACACGTCCCCAGCCGCGTCAAGGTCACGTCACGTGCAGCGCGGACACTCGTTACGTTACGAACATTGGAAATAACCGGTACGTACTGGCGGTTTTGCAATCGTCCCCCGCCAAGCGGAACAGAGTCCACGTCGTCCGCACACATGTTACGTATCGTCGAGCTAGCTCGGGTGGCCAGAAGTAAAATTAAATCGATTCAGGTTACGAACGAAACTAGTTTTCTTATAGGGAAGTTTGGCGTAGAAAAATTTCCGCCGCTAAGTGCGCAGTCTTCCTAAGAGGTCACTTATAATTAAAATTTTAAGCTACAGGAATAATAAGAGAGAAAGACTTCTCTTAGTAACGTAGTTATTTTGTGTTTGATTTATGATTATAGCAATTATTTTGGTTTTTTTTTAACGTACAAAATGGAGAAAATCCTGTACACATGCGAAACTAGCGCTTACCTAGTGGCGGAAAATTTTAGTTGCCTAACTAAAAGCATTGAGCTTCCCAACCTGAGTAGAATAAACCTTACCAGAAGTAAGCAGATAGCGGATGATCTACGGGAAATCGTCACCTTTATTGGTATCGTTTATATGGCTAAATAATTTTCTCAGTTCCAGAAAAATGCGCACGTTTTAGCTGAGCTTCATAATGAATAAACTTCACTGATTCAGTGATGTTACAACCGACTGCATTCCTGTTATTTTTCTTCTTGTTTTCAACTTTGCTGTAATAAGCTCTTGAGGACAATGCCTCACTAACAACCAAATTGTATTGACCACTGCTAGTACTATCAATTATGCATGTAACTTAACACGCACGTCCGGTTTGTAGTTCCTTCGTAGTGCTTCTTTATTTCCTAGTGCACTTAATTCTGGGTTCACCGAATCGAACATTGGCCCAGACACTAAATTGTGCTTAGTTTATTTCCTTCGTGTGGATAATGTATCTTATGACAACTATAGTATGTAATATGTGAGAAGTAATATTATTTATGCAGATATCATGACACGTGATAATAAACTTTCACAACATAATAACTAAGTGCAGCAAACTCGATAAACTACAAATGTATGATGCAGAAAACCGTCTTACATACAGTCATCAAAAATATGTATTACTTCTGTTTGAAATAGTAGCTTTAGAAAAATTTTAGGATTCTAGAGCATACCATAGGAGACAAACCTCATATTTTTAATAGACTTCGAATTCACGCCGCTCTCATGAACGATACTACGAAAGGCAAAAGAAATAGTAATTTTAATACATATTTAACACAATTTTTTATATGGCGGCCTTAAAAATCTTTTACAGTGGAATGCCATCATTTGAACAACAAAACCATTACTTGGGTTATATTGAACTTTGTGTAAAAAGAAAAAAGCTGTGAGGTATTTGCCATCGCAAAATGAGACAGAAACAATCTGCGACTTCGGACGGAAAACAAATATTCAAGAAAGTATGCAGGACTTACAAAAACATTCGGCGCGCATTGGCCAACGCGCATCTGATTATACGGAGACTAGTGTTTTCAGCACGGCATCAGGCTGTGCGTGCAGCTACCTCTCCCCTCGCCAGCCGCGCCAAGCACTCGGTACATTCAGCCAGCAGTTGTGGTGCTAACAGCATTTCTGCGAAGTGGTGCAGTTGAAGAGCACTCGTCTCGCATTCGGGATGTCCCGGGCTCGATTCCCGGTACGACCATCCTTATTTCGGTTTTACAGAGTTTCCCGAAGCGAGCGCTGGAATGGCTCCTTTGTCTTATCAGACAAACTTTATTTATGACTGCAGGTGTTGTGTTACAAATAGGAAATAATTTGATGTGTGCTGTACTTAAGGGCTCTGCTTACTAAGCCTGCAGCTATGGAGTTTAAATGATAAATCAATGTTAAAGAAAATTGTTAAAAAAAAAAATACTTTTAACGCAACTTTCCCAGAGAATACTGCCACGTTAAGAAATTTTCAAATATTTTATGCATTCATTATCTTTTTGTAAACTCTACATTTTAATGTTAAGTTTTAAAAACAAAATATTGGGCATAATAATTTGCAAGATTTTTAACGTCCCAGTAATTCTTACGAAATACCACGCAGAATACTTTCTGTTTGAAATGGATATTTTTGAAAATAGATCAACTGAGAAGGAATTAATATAACATTGATTTCCCACTTTAAATGTGTGGCTGCCGGCTTGGGCAGCGCCCTTAAGCCGAGACAGCGCTTCTTTTAGTAATGCAATAAATGAACCGTAGACTTTGTGTTCTACGATAGTAAAAGAAACCATTCATAGCCTAGAGCGGTAGCACGATTTGCAAATCAGTAGACACAGGGTAGATCATTGGGCATCGAGTACCTAAGTAAACAGTACTGGCCAAATATAATGTACTTGTGAGTTATGTACACAACTGTGCACGGTGGGTCTAAATGGGATAGTAGAAGCCCTGGCCGATTCCTTCCCCATTCCTGTTTGTCTAGTTCCCCAACGAAGGCCTTATTGCCTTTCGGGTTGTCAGAATAAGTAATATATAAATAATAACGCCAAGTCCAACAGTACAGGCAAAGGGAGTTCCACTCAAACGTGATGGCAAAAATTGCAGTCCGGTGAGATAATCCCCAACAATGCCAACACAGGTGTTTGCAGAAATTGTTTTTTGTAGAAGTTAACACTTTGGGTGCCAACAACGTAATATTACATCGCCTGGATTTAACTGATTTATAAATAGTTTGCCGTAATATTGTGACTTCCGTTCTGTTTGAAGACACTGGCGAAGAAATATTACTTCACCAGTAGTTGTCGTAGAGTTCTCTGCGTCGTACGATTGCGTCAGCAACACTCAAAAGTGTAAATTTCTCAAATGAACAGGATGGATTTTACATTATGCTAGGTAGTAAAGGACATTTGATTTGGCCAGTTCCAAGTTGGCATTATATTGGTAGAGAATCGGCCAGTTATGAACGTCGTACAGCGTACTAATCGTGTCTGATGTTGTGTGAACCAATAGGACGATTGTAAATTGGAATACAGAGACCAAGAGAACTGGTGGTCATGCAATCTATAATATACGTAACTCACTTATAGCTTGTCTAAACTGTCAGTAAACGTGTACAGTACTCAAATCGTTAAACCATTGCCTATGGGTTTTCGTCATCCCATACGTGGCCTGGCCGTTTGAGCAGTTGAAAACGCCATCGCATGTGGAAACAGCTTCATCCGTCCACAAAACAGGGTGAAAATAATTGCACGAAGTGAATAAGTGACGTAATCAGCTGGTAGGTATGTAGGGCTTAGCATCTTATCAACAGCAAGGCCATCAGAGAAGCAGTGAATCGCCCAGAGAAGGATTGGTGAAGGAATCGTCCGTGGCCTGTAGTAAGGAACTATTTCAGCATTCACCTGGAGTAATTTTGGAAAACCGTGCAACGCCGTTATCGTGATAGCTGGACCCCAGGAATCGAACTCTCGAAAGCGAGTCCTGCGGTTTAACACTGTGTAACCCTGCTCGGTGTATTCAGTTGGTTCTATGTTTTGCAATGCAACTGGTGCTAAACCCTCCACGATATTGACTGGCGTGTATTGTGCGAATAACTTCACCTTGTTTCACGTCGATGACGACTCGGTCATGCACTCTACTATCTGCCAGTCATATCTGGTTGTTCTGATGTCGCGCATCACACCCACGTCATATCAGCTGATTGCGAAAGAACTCATCGCAACCACCTGTCCAAAGCTGTAAACATCCAATGACGTTGATGGCGTCTGTTTGGATATCGCTATTAGTAACATACTTGCTGCAGTTGTGTTAACGGGGTTGACACAATGAAAAACAGTAGTAAGCCGTAAGTGACTGACATAATAGCAATGTTACTGCTTATGTTCAAAAAATAGAAACCCATCTTTGTGTGTGCTGTATTCGATGAAACTGGAAACAGTTGTTTGTTTATTTATATGCGTTTTTGTTTTTGGCGGTTTTTTAAGCAGGTAATTATAAATTATTACTTTAATGCACAATTTTAAATAAAAACTTTCAAATCAGTTTATTTAAATGTACGTTTTCTGTGATTGTCCAAATTTAAGCCTTCCAAAATGTTTCCACTGCAGTCAGCAGTGGCAACTCCATTGTGTTGGACTAGGTATGAGCAAATGCGTTAGAAACTTTTCTACGTTTTATTTCTCACTGCTTACTGTCTAAGTTTTTATTGTGCTATTCCCTTAAACCTACCGCACTATGCATGTCACTCTGAGATGAGCACCAACAATGAAATGCCACTCTGCTACACACGTCAGCCCTGCTAATTCACGAATGCACATCAAAATAGCGGGGTTGTCAGCACTGCCGGCCAATAAGGAGCACAGGTTGCATATCTGACAGGCGAGCAGCCACACGACTTTCAAACATTTTTTTTATTTTTTGAGTTCTCGAGAACTCTCAGCCAAGGAAAAGTTTTTGTGCCAGTTTTCTCGTGGTAATTCATATCCATTGTAAAAAAAAATGTATCTAAGGGGCAAATGATATTGAATGAGAATAAATTGGTGGCCTTTATTTTTTTAAGAAATAGCCATGACATTATACGCCAAAATTACGGAGATTTCTGATTTTATTTCAAGAAATACCAGTTAAATTTGTTTTTCCACTTAATTTTGTTTATTGATTGGAAAGACAATTTTCAATTACTACGCGTACCTTCCTTAAAAGTCACAATTTGTCGAAAGTCGCAATATGTATTCCAGCACTTTTCAGTAAAATAATTATCGTAAGCTTTTTACCTTGAGTTCGTGAGTCTATAATTATTGTGTATAATGAGAGCTTTCAATACATTTGCTAATAGCAATTTATCTAACATTTTGGAAGATTTATTTATAGTAGATGTTAAACATCTGAGAAAAGCCATACAGTTTATCTTGCATTGAGTGCAAGAAAAGTGCTGCAAAGCGTAAGCCATTCAATTTTTACGGACATTGATCTTATTTTCAAAATGGTGGCCTTTCAACACTTTGAAATTAAAATGGCCCATTTCAGGACGCGTACGGCTGATTTCAACAAAACTTGATATTCTGGCAGTGTATTCAGACAGCAAGTTCATGTAATAAATAAAACATTTTGGTTGTTATTCCTAACTAAAATTTAAAATGTATACATAACTTACAGCTCCAGGGTAGAATCACGCCATTTCGACAGAATTTAGTATAGAAGTTGCTCCAAAGAAAAATCTAGATATTTGTGAAATTGTATTATATCTTGTTTTTCTCGTAGTATTAATTGGGAAACCAATATATAGTTGTTTAGTATTTTTAAAGATTTAATGTAAATGTGCGCAGAAAGTAGAACTCTTGGGTACAGACAGACAGACCGACAAACCAAAGCAAACGTTGTGACTTAAGTTACAAAGTTCTAGGAGATGTTGTGTCTTCCGATTATTTATCACAGACAAAGAAAAAAACATGATTTAATTAAACGACCTCCTCGCAACATACACAATTGTATATTCTGCAAAACGTGAGGATTCAATATACTCAAAGTGCGAAACACAATTTATACTTATTTTTCAAAGGCTCTAGTTGGTGGCTTACAACCTGTAAAGGAAACTTGGATGGATTACTATTTTTATCATACTCTTAATATAAACCATATTCACAAACTTGCGAACATACATTAAATCTCTCAGAATAAATCCGACATATCTATAATGCCGATTCTTATTTTTGTTGACCACCTCCTTTTATACGGGTAGTCCATTCCACACAAACCGACTCTACTGCATTCATTCCGTCTTCATCATAATCCCCGGTCGAATCGGTACCCATCGATGTAAGAAGAGGTATTGCCGACAACACTTTCCGACTCCCAGTATGTTCTTTCAATGTATCGCCTTGCACAAACTGCATGGGACCAATGCCATAATGCTTCATCGCGCGAAAAGAACTCTTCGTACAGGCCGTTCTCTCTTGCCGACGAGCATTTTGACCATAGGTGAAAACTCGATCGCTGTATCAGCACTGGCGACAACCAGTAAGCGATGATGCAGGTCACGGCTCCATGATCGTTGAGGTCAAAGGCTGGCCTTCGTAGTCATCTTCGTGGTATGACGAGAGAGCGCTTCTAAATCGATGTTCACTTCACAGTAAAGAGCCTAGCTTATACCCACAAAAGCCTTACAACATAAAATGTGTATGTAAAAATATGGGAGAACTCTGAGAAAATCCACTTACTCGTTCGTCCCAGAAGAAAACACGCAGATAATTATGCATACATAAATCTACGAATATTTTTTAATTATTTTATACCTAATTATGTCTTGGTATATAAATAGGTAAATAAAATATAATTTTTATTTATTTTATACATAATCATGTAGATATAAATATGGGAATAAAAATATTTTTTAAATTTCTGTATTTAGATGAATATACCTACAATCATATTCAAATTACATTGTTATGTAATATCGGCGAATATCAACCCCCTTCCATAAAAATGGATGGACTGGAACCCGCATGTGCCTTACAGATGTAACTATGCGACACTTTTGGGTAGTTCCCCGCGGATCAATAATCTACCATAAATATTTTTTTTTTAAATTCGCCTTGAATTTTTACCTTATATGCCATAGTTTTTGAGTTATTAATTAATAATAAATTGCTGTTTTTGTATCACAATGCATTAATTGCTTGAAAACGGTGGCGTTTAGCGTAGAAACCGAATACGGCCTTTTCGTTTACCATGTAAGGTAGATTACTAGGCCGCATGAAGAAACAAGAAATTTTCAAATGCACGAATGTGATTCCTACCATCCGTTTTTATGTAAGTGTGTTGATATCTGCACTCAAATTTTATGACTTGCACATCATCGTTCAATAATGCATTATTAAAAAACTCAGAAATTTATTTCTCATTCTAGATGTGTTTCGTACAATAAACGTCTGTTTTAACTACACTTTCAAGAGTGGTTACACCCTTCCAAGATAGACTAGGCTATAGGATCTGTGTGTCTATATATATATATATATATATATATATATATATATATATNGCCGAAGTTGGTCGGTAGAGTTCATTTCCACCCTGGATAGATATATAGATAAGAAAGATAGATAGACACACACATAAAATTTTATAAAAACGCTCCCCAATGTATACCGTAACGCTAAAAAAAAAAACCTTCGGAAATACAGAACAAGTGGCTTAAATTTAAACTAATATAAATGTATAATTATAATACCAAACTCGCAACCGCTGATTTTCCAATATTCAAACTCGGAACCACCTCGCAACCAGAAGGCAAAACGTTACCAATCTCGAACCCGAAGGTCGGAAGAGGTATGCCGGACAAATTAATGTTTTCGCAGTTTGTGCATACGTAATGCTGTTCTACGAAAATAACCAGGAGAAAAATTGTTTCCTGGAAGGACGACCGTAAATTTGATATCTGGAGGATACAAATAAGAGAATTTTTACTGTATGCCCATGCAAAACGATAGTCTTTGAACGTAACCAGTTTAATATTATTCTTAGAAAAATAAATTCAAAATGTATAGCTTTGGAGAACAGAACAGTACGCTGTAACTGGGAACCGGAACACAATAAAAGGTGCATGTTACCACAAACTACAGGAAATATTTCATCGGTGGGAAAAATCCATACAAAGTTTGCAGTTACAATGCACATGTAAGAAAACTTACCTTCCTCGAATTGCCAATTTCGTGTAAATCGGATTGCAGTTGTTACTAAATAGCTACAAAACAACGTCATTAACTGAACAAAATATAAAATGTTTAACTTGTGAAAACTATACTGTTAATGCCTACTAGAGCCGGTAAGATATAAAAAAAAGTATACCCTGTCAATGGTTCACCTATCCTCTTAATACGTTAGACATGAAAACATACCGTAAAACAATACAGAGTTGTAGAAATAATAACCAAATCGACTGTGGAATGTAGTTTTTATTTTTTCTTGCAAACTTTTAACATATAAATTATTATTTCATAAAACTGCAAAATTCCTTGAGGAATCGATTGCTAGATTTTTTGCCATTTAAGTTTATCTGCAATACGATATTGCAACGTGAATATTTCAGGTAAACAATGTTGTTTTTTTATAACAGTTTAATCAATTTTCCAGAGATCCAAGAAATAATGTTTATAAAAAAATCACATAATGAAAAATAAATGTTGACGTCATAGAAATAACACAATGGATAAAATTTAAAAAAAGTACTTGAATAAATAGCTATGTGCTGAAGTGTTATTCATTAATTTCTTTCATAATTAATGAGTACCTTCGCATGTTAACTTCAATGAACGAAAAATATGCAAGATGTGGTAGAGGAGAGAAAGAGGGAGGGGTAGAGTGGGAGAGGCGGAGAAAGCGGTTGTGTGTAAAGGGGGGGGGGGGGGAGAGAAAAAAAAATTCGTCACGAGTAACAAAAAATAAATATTCTGAACGCGTATTTAAATAGGCATTTGTTCCAAGAATTGTCGTTCTGTTTTTATTAACGATTCGCAAAAACATACAGACACGTTAGTAGCGAAGATTTTCCAATCGCCATATTGGAAGAGCCGAGGTTTTCAAAGGACAATTTGATTCGGTTTAGGTTGTATTTGAAGCAGTTTTCGAGAGGTTCATGAAAACACAAAACGTCTGGATTGACATAATACTCCCTGAAGCAATGAGTTTGAATAGATAGCTGTGCAAGGGAAACCCCTTCCCAAACCATTCTCTTCACTTCTTTTTTCCGAATAATATAACTAGATTGTTCTCTGAGTAGCGTTAAGAATAAATTATGAAATATTATTTTTACTAGCTGCTTAATGCTTGTATTTCTTTATACAGTACGAGAGAAATTTATTACAAGTAATTAACCGTTCACGGCACGTTTGAGTAGCCATCGTTACATTTATCATTCTCGTAACATCAAAAATATTGTTAAAACTCGTGAACAGCAATAACGTTCCTTTAATACAAGCAATAAATCGTTTCTTTTCGTCATGTAAATAAATTATATCAACATTTGTAGTACTATCATAGTTCTGTCAATACACTTATATTGATGTGATTTGTTATTAACACAGCAGTAGTGAAAACTTTATTATTGCAAGTTCTGAGTGGGACAATAAAGGGGTTTACACATTCAAAAAATTAAGTAGTACGTATGCAAAACGAAGTAGCTAGAAGACTCCAAAAACTGAGTTGGCAAAATAACGATCCTGCTGCCTAAATTTGGCAAGTATAAAAGTATTTTACAGTGTGCTATTTAAAATAAAAATAGAAGAAGATATTTATTTAATAATATTTTTGCAGTAGGTAATTGTTTTTGGAAGTAGGCCACCATAAATTTAAATCTTGAACGTTCGTTATTTCAAATCAAATGTCAAATATAACTTAAGACTTTGGTAGAGATTTTTGTAGTTTCCGTATTTTTTCTACTGCAAAACTTAAGCAGTAAGGAGTAGCAAGTATAATTGGATGGAAAAAATCTAAATTCTACTGCTAAGTGCAGAAATGTTTCATTGTTTAACCGGTCAAGTATAAACTTCCTGTGTAACATATAGACATAGACGATTGTCTACAATTGACATTAAAGGGTTAACAAGTAAAACGTTATCCTTTTGCTAGGTCAGTCCTGCGCTAGGCGGCGCCCATTACAGTTAGTAGTCCGTGCATACTTTTAGTATATTCGTTTTAGGTACCCTGGGTATACGACATTTTGCCAGAAAAGGTAAAAAAAAAACATTCATCTAAGCCCGTACATACTAGTTTTTATCACATTAAGTGTATAACAAGAGGTAACAAATCGTGAAAATGGCAACAAAAAAAAAAGCTATTTTAGAGTTTGCCTGTGCAGTTTCCTTAAGAGATAGAATAATAATAAAACTATGCAGTCATAATTTACTCTGTGGGCTTTTATCACGTGTAATGAAACCCCACTATTGCAGATCTAAATCACACAGGAAAGCGTAACGAAGGAAGCACTGTACGCAGGTTCAGCTCCTTGCGCGTAAGAGCGATGGGGCGCTGGGCGCGCTTGTTATTGTCGCCCGTATCGCTGTGCCTCGAACGCGAAGAAAAAAAAATCACGGACCCATGTACTTTCAACGGCTCTTGTGAACCGGGCGTGTCCTGCGGTCCCAGGGACAGGATCTGTGCTAATCTTGGCACGGACGACGCGCAAGTGCGAGTGGAAACTGAACCTTAGCCGGCATGCGTGCCCGGGCCCGCAGATGCCTCTCCGCTGCGAGCGCGGTCCACATACCTGTTGCTCCCCTCCATCACCGCTTGCAACCCCTGGGCACGCCGCTACGCTCCCCGCCAAGACCTCTGCTGCCGACCACGGGCAACTGACTGCGCACGCCAGCCGTCTGAACCGGCAGCGCCGACCAGCTGATCGCCCGCCCCTCGACAGGGAGGGTCTCGCCGTGACGTCACGCTTCACCATCCTCCCCCTCCGCCATGGCAACGTCACTCCCTTGACCAGCCACATGTGGCGCCATCCGAGCGCGCACCGCACCGCTCGTCTACGTCGCGTCAGCTGAGCGAGCTTCGGCCCGCGTCGGCTATCTCCGGAAACGACGTCCCTCGTGTGTTTCCCTTTCCACCGTTTGCGGCACGTTATGTAACACGGCCGCTGGTTAAGTAAGGATGTGTTGCCGACAGAATCGCGTAGCCCAGTCATCAGTAAAGGTGATTTCACACATGAAGCTATACTATGCTATGCTGTGCTGAGAGATATTGTGTTTTGAAATCGCAAGGTATGTTGTTAAATGAAACAGTTCACACACCACGCGATGCTATGCTACGCTATCCCACGTTAAATTATGTTATGCTAGAGAATTCGCCGGCCAAGCAAATTTTATCTCTCAACTCATGCTAGGCATTGAGCTACGCGTGCGCACATCCAACTACTGTTGGCGTCAAACGTTGTGAGGTCTGGTCTCCCTAGTCCTAGTTCACCTCCCCCGCTCCCCTCGCCGGCCAAGGTTGGAATGTNCTGGTTCTTTGGTGAACCGTTGAACGACGTGCTACGCATCCTGCGAACATTCGACTGACCACTTCTAAGAGTTTGAAAGGTACATCAATACGTCTATCGCCGACGTTTTTTTGTAGCATAGTTTGTTGCGCGCCAGTGTACATTACTAGATTTTCTGGGTTTAAGTCCCGGGCAAAGCTTGGATGTATTAATTTTTTCAGCTACACGTCTTTAAAAATGTATTGTCATTATTACGAAATTGTTACAAAGTTGAGTGGGGATAACCTAAATATCATAGTCAGTACTAAAAGTGAATATCCTATTTTTACTCAGTTTGTCAGAATATTTTATTTATTATCAAATGCTACCAGCAAAAAAGAAATTTAACATAAATTAAGAAGTGGTTTCACTGTAATTGCATAATTTTATTTTAAACTACGCATTAACATTAAAAACCAGTAAGCGAGACAATTGTGTGAAAATATGGTTTGCAGGGGTTAATTAACAATCGATAGACATATCGTTACGAAGTTAGTTAACTTATTTGTTCGTCAGAGTCAGAAGAATATTCGTGAAAAGTGGAATTAAAAATAGTCTACATATAATTAAAATCTTAAAATTTCCAAAACCTAACTAAGTTAGAGTTTCAAGCAATCTTAGTGTATGTAATTTGTTTATTTTGTCTTCTTTTTATGCTGGCGCAGTTAAGTAAATGTTTGCCTTTTCTACCACTGAAGGACAGCAAATATGCCTACATTTTAATACACAAATACAAAAACAGTTATAACTTTATCATAAACTATTGGTAACGTGAACTGACTGACTTAAGTATTATGACACAAGATGATTAATTGATTGATTGATTGATAGGTTTGGACGAGTTTTAGCATAAGAGGTTATCAGACAGAATGTGGTGTGGGTGAAATGAGATGGACATGGAGCAGCGCCTGAACGTAAGGGTGGGGGAAACGGGAAACCCCCGATATAACCCACCAACTACGAGAGCCACATGCAAAAATTCCGGTTGGCATCGTCAGGAACCAAACCTGGATTGCAGTGGTGGCAGGCGAACGCTCTGGCACTGCCTCAACCGCGGCCCTCGACATGCTGTGATAGCATTTGTGAACTGAATACCCTTTTCAAGAAGCACCTTTCAGAAGTCAAACCAATGAAAATAATTTCATCACATGAATAGTTAACAACACTAATTTACAAGTCTTATTTTAGAAAACTTTAAAATTAATCTTCATAGATTGTATAGACAAAGGATGATGAATGAAAATAAAGAAATCATTAGGCGTCCAAAACATAAAATTTTAAAATTGCAGTGACATAATCTGTTAACAGCCACCAATTTACAAGTATTATAATTTACAACGTAATTAACAATTGAACACAGTTTGCCAGTATATTATTAGGACAACATGATGATAATATTAATCAATAAACGACCCAAGATTATGATGAGACAAATAAGCATAACTAATTAAAAAATACTGAGGTACGGGTATTCAGTTGTAACCAATTATTACTAAACAAGACATGAGCGCATAATTTTATGATACACATTGTCCATAAGAATGAGCAGTGATAACATGATCATGGCGTGGGAAACAAAAAGTCAAAATAGGGGAAAATAAACTGAAATGTTAGGCTTAAATATACTTATTTACACGTATTCAGAATTAAAACTATCAATTGCTCAAATGACACCATGTAACATTCATGATTCCATTTGCTTTGACAAAGAAGAATGTACGTAACAGTATAAATCAATATACAAGCAAGATAATGTATGTAATACACTGAGGCGACAAAAGTCGTGGGCTAAGAAGTCCCCGGCGGAAATATTGAGCCATGCTGCCTCTATAGACGTCCATAATTGCGAAAGTGTTGCCGGTGCAGGTGTTTGTGCACGAACTAACTTCTCGATTATGTCCCATAAATGTTCGATGGTATTCATGTCGAGCTATCTTGGAGGCCAAATCATTCACTGGAATTGTCCAGAATGTTCTTTAAACCAATCGCGAATAGTTGTGGCCCGGTGACATGGCGTATTGTTATCCATAAAAATTCTATCGTTAACTGGGTACATGAAGTCCACGAATGGCTGCAAGTGGTCTCCAAGTAGCTGAACATAACACTTTCCAGTCAATGATCGGTTCAGTTGGACCAAAGGACCCAGTCCATTTCATGTAAAAACAGCCCACACCATTATGGAGCCACCACCAGCTTGCAAAGTTCCTTGTTGACAACTTGGGTCCATGGATTCGTGGGGTCTGCGCCACACTCGAACCCTAGCATCAGCTCTTACCAACTGAAATCGGGACTCATCCGACCAAGCCACGGTTTTCCAGTCGTCTAGGGTCCAACCGATATGGTCACGAGCTCAGGAGAGGCGCTGCAGGCGATATCCTGCTGTTAGTAAAGGCACTCGAGTCGGTCTTCTGCTGGCATAGCCCAGTACAGCCAAAGTTCACCGCACTGTTCTAACGGACACGTCCGTCCCACATTGATTCCTGCGGTTATTTCACGCAGTGTTGCTTGTCTGTTAACACTGACCTGTCTGTGCACACGTCGTTTGTCTCAGTCATTAGTGCAGGCGGTCGGCCACTGCGTTGTCCATGGTGGGAGGTTATGCCTGAAATGAGGTATTCTCGGCACACTCTTGACACTGTGGATCTCGGAATGTTGAATTCCCTAACCATTTCCGAAATGGAATGTCCCATGCGTATAGCTCCAACTACCATTCCGCGTTCATAGTCTTTTAATTCACGTCGTGCGGCCATAATCACGTCAGAAACCTTTTCACATGAATCACTTGACTACAAATGGAAGCCCAACCAATGCACTGCCCATTTATACATTTTTTACGCGATACTACTGCCATCTGTATATTTGCATATTGCTATCCCATGAATTTTGTCACCTCAGTGTAGTACAAGTAGAAATAAAAGTGGACACCAATTTTACAAACTGATAACACATGCTATGAATATGTCTAAACATAACCTTGTTAACAGTGTTTATTTACTGTTTTTGAGGATGCTTAGGGAAAAGTAAAACTATTCCTAGCTCACTAATTAAAAAATTGATTAAGCAAAACAAATTAATGACACTGTAGAGTACATGTATCAGCGAGATATAATCTAGTTTAAATATTTATAGTGGCTGAGCTAAGGAAGAGCTGTCGCTAACACATTCACTAAAAATTACTTGCTCACTGCAGCTGTCATGGTATGAATTTTGTTCGCTTTCATCATCTGTGTCGTCACTCTCACTATCCAGTTTGATTAGGAATTCATCTACTGCTAACTCCATGAGGCAGTCGTTCTTCCAGTACTCTTCTTCAATTCCTACAGCGTGTCTGCAATATCCCTTGCCTCTATTGTTAGCCTCTGTAAAACTTGCAGTGATAAATCTCCAGTCACGTTTATAGCTCTGATATGACGTTCAATATTAGTTCAGGCGGGTTCTATGGCATTGTAATCGCACATCCAAGTACAGTATGGCCATTTTTCTGGAATACCAAATCGACAGCGAATATTTTCACTCTTGGTCGATGGTTTTCAAGCGATTCAATGAGAGTAGCTTTTCTCATTGTTTCGTCACAAGAGGCCTCTTTTCCTTGTAGCCAGGCAACGATTTCTTTCTTCGCATCATATTTTGACGATGGATTTTCTACTTGCTTGGAATGATATGGTGCAATATCAATAACTATCAGGGAATTTGGTGGCAGATTTGGTAAAACTTGTTGAGAAATCCACTTCTCAAAATTCAGATCATGCATCTGCCCGTGATATGGTTCATACGGTATAAGAAGGCCACTTTCTGACAGGTCTGCGAAATTCAGAACCACCAACTCCGTAGCAGTGAAACAACTTTTACTATCATTGCTATAGCATTGTATCACCTGACTGGTCACTTCGTTGTGTATATTTTAGTGTTGGCACCGTAAGAAAGTAAATAGTTCATAAGAATACAATTATTTATTTAAATTTTAAACATAAAGTTGTATACTTTTTTTTACTAAAAGGAATTATTTGGTTTTTATAAACTGTATTGAGTATGTATGCCGATCATCTACGAAATATAAAAACATGTTAATTTTACGTCCTAAGATGTGTGCATACACGGCTTGGTGAACACATTCGATTCACAGCGACGCCATTGTGATTTCGCACGTGGTTTTTTTTTATCTTGCTATATTGGCTATTTATCACATTGTTTTTAGTGTTTTAGTGTTGTTTTTCATTTATTTAAGATAATTATAATATAGACATAACTTATATTATAGTGCTTTTTTTATTTGTAGTATAATTCCAACGTAATATTACGGCACGTCTGTTCAGTCATTTCTACTGTAGCTTTGCTTTGGGTTTAGTTTAATTTTTGTTAGCATTAAACTTTTGAATTACCCTGTATTTACTAGGAGTATTGCACATCACAGTTTTGTCTGTAGGTTAACTTTAATCGTTTATTTATATCGTTTGCCCATGTAGGTCTACTCGTTGGATTAGTTATAAAATATCTGCATACTCTTCTAAGTTTCTTATTTGTACGTTAATTGTGGAATAACCTCATTTTAAGTAGATTTACTTTATAGCTGTACCATAATCTGTAGTTTTAATTTATATTTCCTTTGTATTGCTAACCTATATATGATATTTTTTCCATTTTTAGCTATATATAGCTTGTCGGTATTTTCGATTGTTTTGTAATTTATTCCTGCTTTACTGTAACTGCACAGTGTTTCCGTTACTGTGTACGCTTTGTAGTGGATAGTGTCTCGTTAAGTTTATAGCTTTTAGTTTTCCTAAATTCGGTACTTCGGAAATGAACAGGTCACGGAATCCCATTACGAACTGGCAGAGGCAGGCAGATATTATTCGTGCGGCGAAGCAAGTGAAAGAAATGATTCGCACTGGCCAGCTGGAAAGATGTTCAGTCATCAACAAGACTGCAGAAATTCTGGGTATCTCCGCTCGAACTATCCGCAGGTAACTACAAAGTAACGTTGTGTGATATTTTATTGTTTTGATGTGGTGTCTTGCCTTGTTGACGTGTTATTGTGGGCCATACATAACCTCTAAACATTTATTAGTCTTAGCATATTTAATGACTAACTAAAAATTTACTAAGGGCATCACAATAGTTCTATTATATACTTAAAAAATGTGATGGGAGGACTATGAAGAAGAGGGGAAATTGTGGGGTAAAAGTTATATAAATTACATGTTATTCGGGTCTGTTAACCACGTTACATGCAAGAAGACCTAACCTAACTTCACAATATGGGATTGACGGAGGGGGTGCCGACACGAGATAGTCTGTTAGCAAAAGTATAATAAATAACCTCGTGTTGGTTTATCCACCCCCTGTGACGTGAAGTTAGGTTTGATTTGTTTGNTTTTTTCTATATTTTGTAATTTTATTTGTATTATTAAAAAATATTTACGTTTTGCAAATATATTAAATAGTTAGATACATTTTTCGATCACGTGTGTATGTTCCTGTATACCTATACTTATGTTTTTGATTTCTCCAGTTTTGTCTATTGTTTTATATTATCACAGCCCATTTGTATAATTTACATATATTTGCATAATAAATAAATTAATAAATTAAAAATAAATTGACTTTAATTCTGAATATATTATTTTTTAGNTACATATATTTGCATAATAAATAAATTAATAAATTAAAAATAAATTGACTTTAATTCTGAATATATTATTTTTTAATCATTAAGAATACATCTGTTTGTCTTGTGGAATATAGTTATTGTTACAAAACATAACTATTTTATAAATATTAAAATTAGTAACGGCTTTATTCTTGTTTAGTTATTGTGTTTACAACATAAACTAAGNATAACTATTTTATAAATATTAAAATTAGTAACGGCTTTATTCTTGTTTAGTTATTGTGTTTACAACATAAACTAAGTTGTAAGTGTAAAAACTTACCAAAACCACTGGTTTAGGGGTTTTGGCCGTAAATTTGGGTCAGCTGCCCCACTGTGCGCCGCCCTGCCACCCGTTCTTGAGAGAACCCCTGTGTCACCCTCCCTCCCCTCTCCCTGTCACACCTTCGTGGTTGTCACCCGTCGACCGAACGGGAACCACTGCACGGCCTGTAAATAAATACACGTCCCCCAGCAACGCCGATCACAAAGTACTCATTATATGCTGTTCAAGATAAACTGAACGAGTCGAGTTGCTGTAGGATGAACATCGTGCTCGTGGCAGCACTCTCTTCGGGATCTGCTCGCCCCTCGGGACCAGCGAAGGCGAGGACTTCTGCGAGTACGGCGGGACTACGGCAGCTTGGGTGCGGCGACTATTCCGCAACTCGTCGCGTCCCCAGGTGGCGGATAGGAGATCCCCAGGCTCTGGGGTGGCTGGGAATGCTCGAATACCAGCCCGCGGACCAACTGGCCGGTGCGAAAGCGCCGTCGTCATGGACGTGGGCGCCCGTAGCAGCAGGACGTACACCCAGTCGGTGGAATGGTCCATACGGTATAAGAAGGCCACTTTCTGACAGGTCTGCGAAATTCAGAACCACCAACTCCGTAGCAGTGAAACAAATTTTACTATCATTGCTACAACATTGTATCACCTGACTGGTCGCTTCGTCGTGTATATTTTAGTTTTGACACCTTAAGATAGAAAATAGTTCATAACAATAAAATTATTCATAAAAATTTTAAACATAAAAAGTTGTATACTTTTTTTTTACTAAAAGTAATTATTTCAAGTTTTTATAAACTGTATTGAGTATGTATGCCGATCATCTACGAAATATAAAAACATGTTAATTTTACGTCCTAAGATGTGTGCATATACGGCTTGGTGAACACATTCGACTCACAGCGACGCCATTGTGACTTCGCACGTGGTGTTTCTTTGATCTTGCGATATTGGCTATTTATCACATTGTTTGTAGTGTTTTAGTGTTGCATTCTTTATTTGAGATAATTCTAATATAGACCTAACTTATATTATAGTGCTTTTTTTTAGTATAATTCCAACGTAATATTATGGCACGTCTGTTCAGTCAATTCTACTGTAGCTCTGCTTTTTAGTTTAATTTTTGTTAGCATTAAACTTTTGAGTTAGCCTGTATTTACTAGGAGTATTGCTCATCACAGAGGTTAACTTTAATCGTTTATTTTTATCGTTTGCCCATGTAGGTCTACTAGTTGGATAAGTTATAAAATATCTGCATACTCTTCCAAGTTTCTTATTTATACGTTAATTGTGGAATAACCTCATTTTAAGTAGATTTACTTTACAGCTGTACCATAATCTGTAGTCTTAATTTATATTTTATTTGTGTTGCTAACCTATATATTAGCTCTATTCCATTGTGGGTATATATAGCTTGTCGGTATTTTAGATTGTTTTGTAATTTATTCCTGCTTTACTGTAACTGCACAGTGGTTCCGTTGCTGTATACGCTTTGTAGTGGATATTGTCTCTTGAAGTTTCAAGCTTTTAGTTTTCCTAAATTCAGTACTTCAAAAATGAACCGGTCACGGAATCCCATTACGAACCGGCATAGGCGGGCAGATATTATTCGTGCGGCGAAGCAAGTGAAAGAAATGATTCGCACTGGTCAGCTGGAAAGATGTTCAGTCATCAACAAGACTGCAGAAATTCTGGGTATCTCCGCTCGAACTGTCCGCAGGTAACTACAAAGTAACGTTGTGTGATATTTTATTGTTTTGATGTGGTGTCTTGCCTTGTTGACATGTTATTGTGGGCCATACATAACCTCTAAACATTTATTAGTCCTAGCATATTCAATGACTAACTAAAAATTTACTAGGGGCACCAAAATAGTTCTATTATATAATAAAAAAATGTGATGGGAGGACTATGAAGAAGAGGGGAAATTGTTGTGTAAAAGTTATATAAATGACATGTTATTCGGGTCTGTTAACCACGTTACATGCAAGAAGACCTAACCTAACTTCACAATATGGGATTGAGGGAGGGGGTGCCGACACGAGATAGTCTCTTAGCAAAAGTATAATAAATAACCTCGTGTTGGTTTATCCACCCCCTGTGACGTGAAGTTAGGTTTGATTTGTTTGAATATACTGCAATTTAACTTGCCAACGGTAGCAGTGCATAAAACTTTAATTTCCTAATCTCACCTGCAACTCTACACAGTACAATTAACTACACTTACTTTCCACGCAAAAACCAGAGTATAATTGACGTTATTCACCCTTGTGATTGGCGAATATAGGTCCTTGGAGATTTATGGCCTTTAAGACATGTCTAAGACACGTTGGCGTTGATTCGATTCATAGAAACTCGACAAACACTCTTATTTCTTCACAATAATAATATTTTAACACTTATCATTGACATAATTGCAAAGAAACACCCCTCGCACAATAATTTCACTAAACACTTCAAATGGAAAGAATCGCAATGAAAAATGCTAAATAAGCATTATCGTATTTAACACGATTCAGTTACCTGATAGAAAATATTTTACGTGTTTTACCATATAAACACACTAGTCTTCATAGCCTACTACCTCAAATCACATTAGCAATAACCATAATTTGCAGGTATTATTTTCTCGGTTTTCGGAAAAGCCCTTATTGCATATAATTAATTACCTCTGTGGTGTCTCATCTGTAACTACCATAACTATAACAGCAATTTGCAGGTTCTACAAGAAGGATGCAGAAAATCTGGAGACACCAGGGTAGACAAGAAGAAAGAAAAGAGTGAAAGGTGTCGGAGATGTTGATAATTTTACATGTGGTTTTATTCGTCGCATCATATACCGCATGTATGAAACAGGTATATGAAACCAAGTACATAATTGTTTCCTCGTAGGCTGTTCTGTTTTGTCTGGGACCGTACGTTTGCGAAAAAAAATGGTAATAGGGGTTTGATTTAGTTGGGTTACGATAGCTTGTTAAAAGTACTTTTACAGGCCTGTTAAAGTATTGTGACCTCAAAGGTGGCTGGATTTACAATGCCACGACGAACATGCTCCGATAATCCGACACGACATGTCCATCCGACAATTTCCGTCACCAAAATGTGTTCAGTGTTTACAATAAATACTCCGACAGTTCCCATCCGACAAGCGTATCGTAGCTGTCTGCAAATCTTAAAATGGCCGATACCAATACCGATACTGCCTTGACAAGGAAAAATTACATTATTGCAAGTTTCAAAAAATAAAAACCTAATTTTTAAACATTTACCTAAATAAAATTCTAATTGTCTTCGTTTTTATTGCTTCAGTGATAGGCCTAACTATTACGATAAATATAAATCCAGGAACCACATATTAAGCTTATGCATATTTATAAGACAAAAATAACCTCCAAAAGCATGTCATTAGCAATGAAACCCTTAAAAAAATCATAAGACTTTAAATAGTGCGTACATTCAATATGCCGTTTTAAGTTTGTAGTACTGTAGGACCTTGATGATGTACCGCCTCTCGAAACCAAACATTTCCAAATATTGTAAACAGATTTGCATTCTTGCGTGTTGCTTACGGTACAAAGAAATTCCACAAACCACTTTTTCTTCCAGTCATATCATTTGTTTATTGCTGGCACACGTAAATAATTTCACCGCGTTCGAACCCTAACCTAACACCGTCATGTTACTACAGCAACAGAAAACAAACCAACAAAACAAACAAAAAATAGGCAAACTGTCGGAATGGCATCGCTAGGTGGCAGTAATGTGCAGCATATAACCAACATTAAAAGCATACATAAGTTTTTTTTTATCTGTCGCCGTGTTCGTGGTTTGTCGTAAAACAATAAAGACAAAATATTTTTGGCGGTAATCGTAAATATTAATTATTGTTTATATTATATATGTGTTAGGCTGATTAAATGTTAAGTTTGGTTTATGCTGCAAGCTTGCCTCCGTAGATAAAATTCAGTAAACGCAAATGGTGGCTACTATTGTTTTGTTGTATACATGTTTCGTAAACAATCATGCAAAACGTGCCTAATTTTGCTTTTAAAATAAACACATCCAATTGGGTACTTTAGTAAAAACCAATCTAAAAATAGTGATTATTTTAATAAAACTAAATAGTGAGGAAAGCACTCCAATTATGGCAAGTTGAAAACAGCATCATCTTAAATTCTTAGGGCAAAATATCGGTTATAATATCGGCGATTTAAAAATGAATTGCGCACAATTCCGATAATTACGATATCGGCTGGTTTCGATATATCGGTACCGGTATTGGCTCAGTCCTACTGGACACATAACTTCGGCTGTGTACTTGGCAACATGTGCTGTCAGACTAACAATATAGTTGCGTAGAATTTCTATGTGTTATTTGTAGATCCGAAACATGTAGTCCACAAATTAACTCCATATCTGTTACTTTATCTAGACACACCTCTCTCAAGTCACAGCAGAAAAGTAAGCCACGCTTACATAATTGCTGTACATATTTAACATAACTATGTGGCAGTATGCACTGTTTATAACAGGTTCAAGTTAACTTTTTCGGTTATCATCGCAGGGTTACTTTAACTTATAACTTAATTTTGCATATTTTCTCATATAAAATACATTCTGCTTCGTATAATTGAATACAATTATGCCATTTCTAAAAACTGCACATATTTAATTTGACATGGAAATAATGCATGATGTGAAATCTCATAAAGAAACAATCAGAGAATGTGTGCACAACTGTGCTCACTTCATCGACTGAGTTATCTAGAAGGCGCAGAAAAGCAGGAATGTGTACCAATGGAGACTTTTGGTTCAGCTCGTGTTTTTTTTACAATGTCTCGTGCAGTATTTACTGTTCGGGTTGTGCAATAATTCTGAAACTGCCCAAATGAGTTATGTTGCACATCTCATAACACTGTATAAATAGTTTTATACATCAAAATCAACTATTGCTCGAAACGCCTATTCTCGCTGGAAAATTAAGCTCTATGCTTTTATCTGTTTCGTCAAGGTGATTTTACTGCTTGTCCTATTTCTTAACTCAATTACAGTCGATTCTTGAATATATATTTTTCACTCGACCAACAGACAGATACGAAGCATGTGGGAAAACATTGAATGTGGACTTTTATTTTAGACCTGAGAAATAACATTCATAACCTCGAAATTTATATTTGTTTGAATAAGCAGTTAGAAAATGTAATTGACAACAAATTATTAAAGTAAATTTATGGTTAAATATTTGCACAAATAAAAAAACTTTAGTTCTTGAAATTGAGCAAAATTTAATAAATATTGATTTTAACATTTTTGTTCATGCTCAATCCATTGGATACAATTGCCACAAATTATTTATTTACTTGGATTTGTACCAACCATTACATGTCAAGCCGTTTGGAAACCCTTACGATACTAACCAAACCCACTACGGATAGGTTCCTATAATAATCACGCCGTTAAAATACTGCGTCCATAATCTTACACCAAATTCGGTTTACAATAACAAGATCACAGATTGTTCTATACAGTGTTACAAATTGTGTCGAATATACTAGTTTCTAGTGTATTTGATTATGTGGTTTGTTCTCATTGTTGCCAACGTACGAGTGCAGAATAAGAATACAAAATTCTTTCTCACCGTCGTCAACCTACGAATTCAGTAAGCACGTAAGAATAAGCGTAGTCAATAAAACACAAAATAATGCTGAGTGATGTAAACAATACTATCGATAAGGTTGTAAGTAGCCCGCTAGGCTACCAAAAATATATGTAAGGACAGGAATTCAAGTACAATCACAGTGTAGTACTTGTCAACAGGCACATACACAACGTATCAACCGCGTGGCGGAAAATGTGTCGTCCTTCTTTGTGTGTATGTGCCTGTTAAGCACTGCACTGTGAGTACTTGAATTTCTGTTATTTATATATATATATATATATAATATCAATACTATATATAGTACCAATTGTAGACTATCTGCGTTGTTTTGCATTCACGTGTTAAAAACAATTGATGCATGCACTCTTTTGGCGTATGTACTATCTGCTTTGAATTGACATTATAGGAAAACAAACTGTTGGCGATCGTTGAATGTGGTCAGCAATTAGTATGTTTATATGGAGATTTTGATGGGAACACGCGGTAAAGCAAACAGAAAGCAAAATGTACTGCTTGCATGGCGACACAAGTTTGATGTAGTCATTTGATACTCAGCAACCTCACTTCCATAATAGAACGTTGATCTTGCAATAAATTTCTAGACAGGAAGTGTTTTACTACCTACATTATCTGATATTGCACATTTAATCCATATTTTTCTCATGCCTTGTGATTTGTGATACAGTCAAGGCCAGGTGACCTCATCATGTAACTGAATTGTTTCTCGTACAGAAGCAATGTACTTGCAGGCTGGTACTTGTCAACAAACAGCCACGCACACACAGGACCCCACACACTTTTGCATGCTGATGCATGTTTGTAATGTTTTTGTTGGGTAAAAGAAATTATTTGTCTCTGTAAACCCCTGTACAAATATTTTTTTTCCAAAAAATATCAGTGATCACACATTTTGTACATATTTACTTTCAGGTGGCAGAAGTACACGGCTTACTCTGAGGGGCTCATAGCAGAGGACTGTGAAAGAGAGTTGCAACATGATGGTCGTGTAAATGTGCAGCCCATCATTATTGAAGTGGGAGGAAATGTTTCGGACGACAGTGATGATGACGAAGATGATCCACTGGCAGTGCCACTTTCACCATAGAGTGTTTAATAGCATGTTGTAGCTTTTAATTAAGGTGGGCCCAGTTTGTATTCCTGGCATGGTCATCCTGTTTTCTTCATACGCTAAGTAAAATTCTTAATTTAACAACGTAAACACACCACAACAAACCAGTAGCCCCGTACACCAACCTACAGCAGAGTGTATTTATTCCCCATTCTGCTTTTTTATCCTCCCATCTTAACTTCTTTCAACCCCCAGGAACAATTCGTCTGATTCATGCCTGCATCTTTTGTGTTAAATATTTTGCCAGCTCATTAATCAGCACCAATGTAGCCTCTCTTTCTGAAAGAAAATAATTAATATCGACATCGCCACAACTTCAGCCAACAAATGAACAACCCTATGTGACTTTCCCATACTCTTGTGATAGCCTTCATTTTAGCTCCTGCACCATTCCTTAAAAGTACACTTACCTCACCAATACATTGGCAAACTGAACATATGTAGTCCAAGTTGCTATAACTGCCACTTAAAGCCTAACGTATAATCTCCAATGCAACCAGTGTAATACCAGCTAATAGCAACTTCATGTGCCTGGGGAAATCAGTTGCAGCATATGCATTCTCACCAAAAAATATTTCAATTTACTCCAGATACAACACAAGAATATGGGGAGAGCAGGGCTTCGTAAAAACCAGTGGAGAGAGTGGTTCTGGAAAATAGCATGACAGTTCATATTTAAATGTATGCACAACATATCTTCTTGGCGCATGTAAAATGTAAAATAATGTGTGGAATTGATTTGTAGTTGTTACCTAATTAAAATTTTTGTAATCACTTTGAGTTGACATTGTTTTCTTGTGCTTGTATGTGTTTTTAACTTGTTGCAATAAACGTGACATTTTAATTTTTCCAGTTGTGATCATTTATAAGGAAATATTGCGTTGTACAAAAGTATACTGTTAATGAGGCAACCAGTCATCTGATAACAGCGACAATATTCATCAGTAGTTAATGGTTTCGTGTTGTCTGCCTCATTGAGCTGTGAAAAGAGCTCATAAAAGTTCGGTTCCAAGACTACAACCTTCCTTGCATTTATTAGGTATTGTGCACCCTGCAATAATGATTGTTGCTTATTTTCTGTGCAGGTGTTACAAAATACCAAAATTTTACATCATTAAAATGACTGATTGTGCGGAAGGGCTACTAGAGAGGTTTTTAATTATTGAAACTAGGTTGACAGCACCCATAACTTCTTGCTGAAGTGGTACTGATTTTGCAACATTATTTCACTGGTACCAAAACATTTTAACCTAGTTATGGTCCAGTGCGGCAATTTATATTTTATTCAGAGCAGGTCTGTTAAATATGGTGTGTCCTTCAGTAGGTGCAGTTTTTCAATTCCCCCTCGCTTCACAATTGGTACACGACATAATTTGTACAAATTTATGCTTTTTGAAATTTGAGGTAACGCCTGTGATTCCACCAGGTGATGGGCTTCCTAAATTACGTGCATTAGTATTACATTTGTTGTAGATAAGCTGGAACTGTTTGTTTTTGCAGCTTCAGTATCGTTATGTTGCCTGAAATGGGGATGTACTTAAAATTAATTATAAGTATTTAATGATCCTTTTAAAATTTGCGTCACAACTCATATTTGTAAACAGGTAGTCTTTGGATTCGCAATTGATTACTATACCAGCGGTAGTCGAGTGATGCAGGACTGATTAATTTTAATATTAAAAGTGTTCAGGTACTTAATTTACGCCCGTTTTGAAAATGTAAATTTACCGGTACAGCTGATGAGAGTGGTTTGAAGCTGTGATTATCTTATGTTGAGGTCCGAGGGCTGCCTGGATTTTGTTATAGATGCATGTGGCTAATTCCCAGCATCTTAGTTCTGGCCTGTAGCAGGAGCCAAAAAACAGAGACGTGTTTTCTTATTACTTTCTGCCGGATGAAACTGGCTAAGCCAGCAAAATGTTGCGATTGCGCAACCACGTGAAAAATGTGTGGTCCTTCTTTGCGTGTGTACCTTTTGACAAGTACTAGACACTTAGTACTTAAATTCCTGTCCTTTTATATAAATATATTTAAAAAGGTAAATTTCTTATAATTAATGCTTGCTGCATTTTCAGCAATGGTTAATGACAAGTCCGGCAGGTCCGCAAGGTCAATCTGGACGTTAGCATCTGAAAAGCCTTATCAGCATAGCCATTGGGTTTACTCAGGGTACTCATAGTTTCACACTCCACAACTGCTCAATCTCATCTTACTTCACCCTCGCCAACACTGAGAATGATAGCTGCCATTCACCACTGAAAATTCATTATATAACATTTTCAAACAAATTTCTCTTGGAAAATTACAAGAGTATTGCGTCCAGAGTTAAAACTGTTTTCAGTTTCATTGGACATCTTTTGTTTGCTTTTCGTGTAAAAGGTGTTGATTTTTTATGTCTAGTAGATGTAGATTGGGTAGTAAAGTGGTTTACTGAGATTTTAACGTGCAGTAGTTTCAACAAAATAATAAAGGATAAATAACATGCTGTTATCACAGAAGCACAAATATACCACAGCACTTAAAAAACATAAGTACATTCTCATTACAAATAGGCAAGTCTGTTTAACCTTGGAGGTATTGTAACAAACGAGACTTATCTCTACAAAGAAGGCATATCATTTTTTTAGACATGAATAAGGTAGTGTTTTTTATGACTAAATATTGTCTTCATATTTTTACAGTGTTAAATTAGCCAAGACCTGTATTGTTTTCAAATATTTTAGTGAAATTTAAAATAAATTCAATATATGTTGTTTATGTAAAGTTAGCAATTTCAAAATCAAATATTTATTCCATGCTGAAAAAGTTATACATGACATTAACATGATGCTATATTTTACTGTTTTATTAGGTCCGGTTAAAGATATTTTATGTTAATTAAATCACATTTCACTTGGGTTGGTGTTGGATTGAAGAGAATATGTTGTACTTTATCATCTGTAATATTTCCCCATTTTCAAACTGCGTGTATGAGGAGCCAACATGTACACTTAAAATGGATTATATCGTAGAATGTGCATTCCTTTCTACCAGAAGTCTCACAGTTGCATATTCGACAGGATGTTTGCCACTAACAGTGATTCTGAAGGATATTTGTGGTATTTTCCTGTTGTGCTTCAAATGCAAAGTAAGTACAGGTGAGTGAAGATTCATTACATATCAATTTCACTGTGTGAGCACGCTGGAAGTTTCAAAATTAAGCAAATCTTTGTGCATTACTAATATCCAATTTTACGCTTAAAGAAGTTTTACTGTTTAGTAAGCAAAAATTAACAGTATTTTTTTTTGTAAACTTCTGAAAAGGGCTTTACTATGTATAATCTTTGTGTTATAGCAGTAAGCAAGTTCCCCCACCCACGCAGTGGAAAATGGTTTTTATAAAGTTCATATTAATAAGAGAATGGCCAATACCGGAAACATGCTGAAAGAGTGATATTTAATACCTTGATGATTAAATTGGTTTGTTTAGCCTGAACGCACTTTTTTTTGGTAGTTGATTAATTTATAATTACTGATTGATATTTTTGACATATAAAATAACTTTATTAATTAAAAATTTCAATACATCAATTTGTAGCTACTAAATTTTTAATTAATTATTAATATTTTTGCCCTTTAACATAACAATTTACTGATTAATGGTTTATGTACATATTACTATTACTACAATCGCAGCTACGTATTTCTGAGTAGCAAGTTTGCCTAAAACAACCCAGGAACAGTACATTGACAAGGGGATCAGCTGATAATGACAGCATGAAAATAAACAACATTGTTTCTATGTGGCTGATCAGATGATGGCGGAAAGATACGTAGTCAGATGTAAACAGTGGCGCTACTTTCGCAGACCTGTCAGAAAGTGGTCTTCTTATACAGTATGGACTATAATCACCTGTCGTCGAATTTCCCTTGTAAATTAACTGCCCACCCGGAAGAAAACCTTCTTGCGACCCGATGTGCACAACAATACGTATGTTTGCTGTATTACCACTTTCTAACAATCCTTCAATGTCACCTTCTTTTGCCAGCACTTCTTAAATGTTGAATTAGTATCAATCCACGTTTCGTAAATATAAAACATGTTCCTGCCTTCTCTTCTCAGCTGTTTCATTGTTGTCAAATACTTTCAACGCCACACGATGATATCAGTTCTTTCAATAAGAAATACCCGCTTCTTTTGTGATATTTTCCACAAGAAACCCATGGCTTTGAGCAGTCTTCGTAGAGATGACTGACTCCAATTCCACCCAATCGTTTCACGCAGAACTGGCATATGTTTGCCTACAGTTGGTACGATTTTCTTCAGGACGTAAATTTCCCTAATAGTAACCCTTATCACACGACTGTCAAAGCTATCGATAACAATTTTCGTAGTTTTTAAGGCTTGAAATGTCAGACAAATTTATACCTAAACTTATTTTTTAGGCACGTTGTTTAAGGTTTACTATACACAATATAAACATATAAATGTATACCGGTAATGTATGTCCCAAAGCTTCTGAACAATAAGTAAATGAAAGAACTAATTTCACTTCCCTCTGAATTTGTTCTATTTGAAATACGTGGGTTTATTACTATATTTCTTTGTTTGATATAGATAAATAAAAAAATATCAAAGCCCTTTTCTTTAAAAAACTATGTCTTAAATAAAGTTTCGATGTGCACTTACAGCAACACAAACTGTATGTGTAAAAGGGAAAGTACCACAAAATAATTTTCCGTTTAAAAATGTGTGTATGTATATATATATATATATAATATATATATATATATATATATATATATATATATATATAT
>NQII01000009.1:1298360-1319545 GCA_002778355.1 Clitarchus hookeri
AGCTCGCCCCATCACCATTCAATCGCCATCAACCACCCGCCTATACCAACAGTCGATAACGATCAAACTCGAAAAAAGTCACCTAATACGAATCTCATTGCTAACCTCTTCGCACAAAAGTATCGCAAAAATTCGCACAATCTTCGCAAATCTTCGTAAAATGATCGCAATTATTCACAGAATATTCTCACATCTTCACAAAACATATCGCCTATAACTAACCATAACCATACCAGTCGGCCAAACCAACCATCAGACCAGACCGACCAACCATACAGATTTGACCATACGAACCATCCATACCAGCTCACCATATGAACTAACCATGCCAGCCGACCATATGAACAAACTATACCAGCTGGTCATACGAACCGGACATATGGCCCATCTATACCAAAGAGTCATTCCATTCAGCCAGACCAACAATTCATCAAGACCGACTGGGGATACCAATGAGCAAGACCAACCATAGGAACCGACCACACCTGCCAGCCATAAGATACGACCATGCCACCCAGCCATACGAATGGACCATACGAACCATCTGTACAGACCAACCATACGAGCCATCCATACCAGTGGTTCACTTGAAACAGTCATACCAAACAACCATATGAACCGCTCATACTAGCCAGGCATACGAACGAACCATACCAAGTATCCATGAGAATTAACCATACGGGCCAACCGTACAAGCCATCAATGCCAACTTAAAATACGAAACAGTCATCCCAGTCAACCGCACCTCCAAATCATTCGAACCACCCATACCATATGACCATTCAAGCGGACCAGTCTAACGACTATCAAGATCAGCCAACCATAACAACCTTTAATGTCGACCAAGCATCCATAATGATCATCTATACTAGCCAACGACTGACTGCACCCAAGACTGGCCGCAATCATAAATGGCTCCTGACGAGACCAATTCCTGCCAAACTGAATAGAAAAATGGACAAGGCCTTCCATATGTACGGACAGTCGATGACAGCCAATCTCGTAGTAACATCTTCGCGCAAAATCTTCGCAAATCTTCGCAAATCTTAGCTAAAAGTGCACAAATCTTTGCAAATATGTATCACCTACAGCTAACCATACAAAAGGACCATACAAGTGACCAGACCAACCGACCAGATTGACCAACCATACATACCTGCCATTACTGGCCGCCCATATCAGACGACCATTCATCCATCCAATCAACTAGACTAGCCAACCACATCGACGAATCAAACTGGCCAAGGACTGGCCCAACCCAAGACTGACTCCTCCCAAGATTGACTCCTCCCAAGAATGACTCCACCCAAGACTAGCTACTACTGAGACCATCACCTGCCTAACTGACAAGAACACTTCGTAAAAAATTCGCAAATATTAGGGAATCTTCGTAAATATTTGCTAAACCTTCGCGAATCTTCGCAAAAGTTCGCAAATCTCTGCAAAAAAATTCGGACAAACTTTGCAAATCATCTCACCCAGAACTGACCATTCCAAAGGGCAATGCCAGCCAACTATATTGGCAAACGACTGACTCCACCCGAAAATGTCACCACCCAAGACAGACTTCTGCCGAGACCAACTCTCGCCAAACTGGCTATAACAATGAATGAGACCAACCAGCAACACCAGCGGACTGTACCAATTACCCATGCCAAATCTCTTCTCTCACAAACTCACTCGAAACAAGTTGCGTGGTACCTATTCTCATTCCTATCCTCTTTACGCGAAAGTTCGCAAAACACAGAAGCGCCTTCCACCGGCCAGTAAACGGGCACAACGCAGCTGATATAGGGCAGTATAGCCCGTGGGTGGTGTATTTGTTCGTCGGGCCAGTCGAACGAAGACCACTGAAGATGGGTGTGTCCGGGCATCGACTTCCGCCATCTTAATCAGCCTCCGGAATCATAAACAAGGTGAATGTGGCTGGTTAAATCTTTATAATTCAATATAAATTAATACTTCATTATATTTGTATAGCTTCCCCCGTGCATACTTCATAATGTTTATATTGAAATATTATTTACAACCTAACCTTAATGTTAAATAAACTCATTTTATATAGTGATCGTTACATTTCTTTTATCAATAACTTGCTACGATCCCATAGAAGGTATGATGATGAACAATAAAATCATATCATAACATTGGTGGAGGCTTGGTCCCTTCTTAACCTCTCGCTGCCTGGCATCACTTACTCTACCATCCACCCCCACATTTAAATAAATTCCCCACCAGCCTGCGCTAGTTTTTGTAATAATTATAACAAAGTTTATTATAACAAAATTTTAGCCACATCCACTTTAACATAAAAATTTTTGATCTTGCAAGAAGCAATTCACTTTTAGTAATGTACTATCAAGAATGAACTACTTTTAAATAGAAATTAAAGTTGACACCCCGTCGTCTTAATTTAGGAAGCAAATAGTATATACTTGATTATCAAATATTATTTGAACTTAAATAACTTCACAATTTTCCGCAATTTCCTAGCCACGTATTTATAATTATAAACAGTTTACCTGACCCATCTAATTCTATTAATTTCAGTCCTAAAAGTAAAATTGTTTGTGTGCGCTGAATATAGTTACTGAAAACGATTACTATGAAAGTAATAAAAAATGCCGAACCCATTTCAATAACATTCACTTTCAAAACAAGCTAATTTGATAAAATTTTAAATATTATGCCATATTGTAGTAAGATACTGCTGTGCGCAGATACAGTAATATAATTTTATTATGTTTTATCATTATTCAACATAATTTTAAGATTAGTTCCTTGATATGTGTAGAAATAAGTTATGGCAGTTTATATACGATTTTAATATGCTAACCGTAAGACAGTATTGCGTTATTAGTTGCCATATGGAAAGACATAGTTGCACGTAGTAAAGAGCGTGCGACGCGACCCACTTCTTGCATGGCGTGTCTTTTCTCCCCTCTTCCCAATATTCCCATTCCCCAACGCGTGCTTCTTTTCTCTCCCAGTCAGTTCTTCCCTCGACGACTGTCGTGCCGAGAAACTCCCTCCCTGGCGATCAGGTCGTCATTCTTTACATCAGCAACTTCCTCCGCGGCTTGAAGACCGACGATGTAAACAAGCGTGCAGAGCGCGCTGCACAATATTATTCCCCAACACCCACTTTAAACTTCAGTTTACTATTCTAGATTTGAGTTCACAATACTCCTAATATTCTCATACACTTCCCACAACCCATTGCCATACAGACACGGGGCAGAATTAATTATGTTGGGTTCACACATTATTGTGATTCACGGACTTAGCCCATTTCCCGGGGCTTTCGGATGTGCNGTGATTCACGGACTTAGCCCATTTCCCGGGGCTTTCGGATGTGCTGAATTGTGCGCCTGTCCTGAAGTTGATACGCAGACTGCTAAACCTGACGTGAGATGGAAGCTGCAGTGAGATGGAAGCTGCAGTGAGATGTTAAGGGTATTTTCTGCTTGCATCTGCCCCAGTAGAGTGTAGCTTTACCCATGTCGTCAAGCCTTACGTTTCACGTGAGATGCGGAGCAATCTTTGGGCCTCTGGCGGAGTGGTGACCCGGCCATAGGGGCCTGTATTCTGTGCTCTACTGGCCTTGATAGTGTTGAGGCAGTAGGGGTGATATCTGACGATGTTTTGGACATTTGCTGTGGGGACCTTCTATGCTACACAGTGCAGGAGTGTACCATGAGAGCACTTTCTTTTTGACTTCCCTGGTGTAAGTCATTGAGTGCAGATTTTCCCCAACTCCATGTGTGCTACCTCTTTGTGTGTGAAAGAAATATTGCTATTAATATTTATTTTTAATTCTTTCCCTCTCTTTAAATCTATTTTACTATCTTATACCGTATTACTGTCTTGATTAATCTGTGCCATTAAATATTGTCCAATTTATATTGTCGTTAATTTTTAATAGCATTTGTTCACTCAGATTTTATTCGCGCACACAGCTATCTATATATTACACTTTACTTTCAAAACTGTTACTTAACTACATCATTGTAACACAAGTTAGCATACAGATATTGCCAGAGAAATATTTTTACTAACGCAAATTCAGAAATATTAAAGCAAGTCTCAACATGCAGTTTCCGCAGTTGGACACACCCTCTCAAAAAAATTATTTTATAAATTAACTTACTCCACCATAAACCATAGCGCCCCATTAATCATTTAAGAGTAATTATAATTAAGGTTTTTAAACAAACCGTGAAGGCATTTTGTTAAGACATTTCTTAATGAGTTTCAGAACAACGTTACCACATGTAATGGCCAGCAGCAACCAGTATGACATCACGAACTCTCTCTTCTACAGTCCCTCCGGAGTATGACGCAAACAACAGCCGTGGTAGCAGCACATCTGACGTCATACGCGAGGCGACGTCAGGCGGGCACGTGATTCCAACACTGTCAGCTGTATCGTTCACAAAGTTCACGGGTAATATGTTGCACACCACAAATAAGCCGCCATTTTTTAAACATACCACTGACACTTTACACCCTGCAGGCAAACAATAATATTTTACACAAATAAACGTAACACGATTCACATACTTTACTTTAAAACATCAGCAGTTTCTCAACACTTAATATGTTTTAAGTTAAACAGTAAAAACTAGGAGGCCTCCAACAAAAAAAAATTTACATCAGCATAATATATACGAATAAACAAAATATTTTTTTTTGCAAAACAAATATATAAGAATTTTTATAAGCTTTGATATATAAACTTCATGTATAAATGTATAGTATATAGAGTCGACTCACAATTGTAACATAATCATACAAAAAAATGTAGTCATTATAAAATTAATTATGTCAGTTATTTCCATTGTATTTTTAAAAAATCGTTTTAGTACACCGAGCTTTATTATTATACAATAAAACCCATTTCAAATAGAATTTATACATACATTAACAAAAATTTTCTTATCGTCATTTCTTACTGTAATCAATAATAACTGTTTATACATGATGTAGAATCAAATCAGTGTACTAGTATATACTGTAGTAGAATATACATATCATTATGTTAATTTTAAGTTTCCTTCCATTCCCTTTTTACATATTGTGATGTAGTAGAAAAGCAGATGTACCTTAGTTTTCTTTTCATACATAATGAAAATTTAAATAATTTATTAAATAACATCCTACATTTCGATACCATCGAGACAGTTTCTGCTGTTTATGATCTCTATACCAATTCAGTTATATATGTGTATATATATATAATATATCTGTGTGTGTGTGTGTGTGTGTGTGTATTAGCGCTTGAAGATGGTGTATGTGAATAAAGAGTTGTATGACATGACGTAAAAAAAGGAAAGTTATAAGGAATAAAAGTACTTCTTGAAGGAGTATAATAAAAAATGTATGTTTAAAGGGGAAACCATACATAAACCACAGAAACAAAGCTGTTCTTGCAAGTAAAACTGGAAAAAAGTTTACGGAAGTGTGAAAGTGTAGTTATGTCACATTACTGTTCTGTCATGTTACTGTTGTAAATGTAAAATTAACGATTTGATAATGACAGCAGAAGAAATGATGTTTTAATGTTACATAAACATTATTCTTGTTTCAGCTCTTTAATGCGATTTTAGTGTTATAATAATACAAATTAGTAATGTAAATGTTGAGTTATGAGCGAAAATAATGTTTTTATATAAAAAAAATTAACACAAATAATAGTTATCTTTTGAATAGAAATTCCTTCATAGTATACACAACATTAAATACAGATGAATTTTTAAAAGGTTTATTAAATTTATACACCTTAAATACATTTAAAATGACCATTGCATTATACATGTCAAAAATTAACATTTGAAGTAGAAACGATGTCTTTGGTTAATCACACACGCATTAACCAAGTGGTAAAGATAATTTTTTTCATTTTCTCATAACCATGGTCAATGGACATGAGTCATTTTACCATTTAATGATTAATTTCTTTGTAATGATTTTCAAAGGCAAGAAGAGGACATCATATTATTTTGTAAGTGGACAGTATACATTTGTTCTTAGCTGTAAATGATCTATCGAATCGAATGTTTAGCCTGAACCCTTCATAACCATTTGTTCTTCCTCGTGATATATTATCTTTATACTATCGTCACACACTCTTCAATGTCGTATACATTATAGATAGGTACATTCGAGGTCTTCAATGCCCTTCTGCAATGTTCGTCCTGGTATTGTTCTTGTTTCGAGTAGGTACATTACTATAACAATATATTATATCTTAGAGACCCACGGTGTTCCAGCTCATCTGTAAGTTGGTTTCTTAAATTATTTTTCATAGCTGACAGAAACATGCAAACATCTTTAGGCATATCCGGATAATTATTTGTGACATATGTCTTCAGACTGCCATGGAAAGCAGATTCCTTCAGAACGAATCCACTAGTATTTGGTTTGCCTAGATGCCTAGAAAATGGGCAGGTTTTCGAGCCGAGGTGTACATTTTTCGACATGATGGTGATATGCCTCACAGCACTCTTTTTCTTCATTGTTTGATTTCACGCCCAAACTTATGACAGACATGAGTCAAACAAGCCCATTCTGTCTTCTTCGTGGTTTTTCTACTCTTCACACGCCGACGTGCATTGCTACTTCTACTGATGGTCTCACCACCTTAATGGCATGATTGACCCAATTGTGGCAGCGAAATGTTCATGCTGTCCACATGCACATCCTCATTTACCAATGGTGCCATCATTGCATTATCACTAACTGTGCTAGGTATCTATGACATATTTACATAATCATAACACACTGCAGTACTTACAAGTTTCATAGAGACGACAATACACCTTTTTGCAGGTGGAGGATGAAGTCCTTTACATATTTTCAAATGTCTCTAGAGATTATCAGTACGAAAAAACAGACGAAGACACTTATCACACCTATATTCCATACGGGACGGGTTGATCTTACATTTACGATTTTCATGTCTAACATTACTGCTATTGGCAAAGGCTTCATCACAGTGCGTTCATAGAAGTCTTGACGTCATTGACTTAGCTCACGATGCTTATGGAGCTGCTGTAGGTGGCTCACACGAAGTCGATGGCCCCATTGGCACTATGTCCAAACAAGGCAATGGTGGTGCTGCAGTAGGTGGTACGACATCCGAAGAAAGTGATGGTTATGCTGCTGTACGTGGTCCACCTAAATAAGCTTATGCTAATGCCAAATACACCATATACTGTGGCACATCCAAACATTTCGATGTCTCTGGAGCATTGGAAGACATCGTGGATGCTAAATAGACATCGACTGTAGAAACTAGGTGAGACGATTCATTCTTCTACTATTTTGTCGACGAACTGATTTACTGCAAGTTGCTGCATCTCCTTTATACATAACCGCCACCTCTGCATCCCTCCCCATATTAATTCCTTCCCTCTGCACCTCTCTCCGCCGTCCAACCCCTCTCTGTTCTCCCCATCCCTTCCAAACGACACACTCTTGGTTTCAACCTGAAGGCATGCATAAATTCTCAGGTCTGTCTGTGCGAACCCTATCAGGTTTCGACCTGTGTCAGTATTACTGCAATACATAAATAGGTAATGTAGCATTGGTTTGAGAAATTTGGATTTTTTTAAGGTTCTGTAAGAAAAATGCTAGTCTAAAGAGTAAAGGTAAAAAATAAAAATTAACAACAAATAAATGGTTTTATACACACAACTTATTGTACAGATAGATACATTAATGCCATAACACGAAATAAAATTCAGTCTCAGTTCGTGTTTTTTGAAAAGACTGTTCTTCGAAACCATCCACGCCATGACTATGTGTAGTCGTAGACGTCCGATTCTTGGTCCAAGGACGAAGCACACCATTTACGCAGCAGCTGAGCATTCCTCCATATGCATGTCTAGTCAGGTTCTGGCCTGCCGCATACAAGTCGCTGCTGGCCTTAAAATTTAATTAGCTTGCGCAGCGAAAGACAGCTGTACTCGAACTGCACATCGATGATTCCCACTTGGTTTTTCCACAGGTCGTTCAGCCATTTTTCTCTTTGTGCCCTGCCATGTAAATAATTCCTTGTGGGTACTGCATCAGCAAGTCGCGCAGCACGTTTCCTACTTGATGTCCCACTCCAGTACGTGATAGTACTTGGTCAGCCAGTAGTTCATCGTCTTGCTTCTCTCGTCCAACAGTTTCCTCGAATAAGGGGAACATAAGGAGCATGTGAGCGTTTTTCCATCGTCATCATAGGACATTGCGATCTCCTTGAGCACGAAGCCACTCTGGCTCTGAAAGCATTGCAGATTACAATACATCATGATCCTGCCTATGCTCGAAGACGACTAAAAAATATCGTGTATGGCACATCGTATTAATATCCTCTGAAGCGTTCACGACTATATCTCGACAATTGTATGATGCGAGCCGGTCGTGAAGTATTACGCAGAAAGTGAATGTGTCTGCAGGAATATTTTCACACTTAGTGAATTTAGTACTACAGTCGCTCTCATTCGAACAGATACACTCGTCCTGTTTACTCACATCGAACTCTATGAGCGGGGCCAAACACATGAAAGTATCAGCACATCAGTAGTGTATATATGGCAATTTTGGGATATGGATAGACAGAGCAGCAGCCAGGAGCCATCTGTCATCTTGGTTTATGTCACAGCCGATGGCTAAAATGCTCCAATTTTTCTTTACAATAACATGTAAGGGTTTTGAAAATGCCCATTTCGTCTTCAAAATTACCTTTTTTTTTCTTCCCAAACAACATAACATTTCCAAAAAAGGGTGAAAAAATTCTTGCTGTTCAATGTGGTTGAGAAACCGCTAAATGGGGCTGAATGTACGCAAAAGTTGTTAAAACTTCAGCCCCAACGAGCAGTCAGTAGGATATAAACATAAAATAACCCCCCTCCTCCCGTTCTCACAACCAACCACTTCAACACACTTCACCCACCCCCACACCCATGCTGGGACCACACTCCCTCCATGACGCCCCCATATACAAACCACCAGTACATCAGGACTCCATGCAGGCCACTATCGGCACCGGCAGCAGTTGGTTGATGCCTGCCACAGCTACTCCCATCGCACCAGCACCACGACCTTAGATGCACGAGGTGATGTACACCAGCTCCTTCGAGTCAGGTATGGTGAAGTGTTATCCCAATGCCATCCCAGGATCCCGGCGAGTTTAGTACTGGCTGGGTGACCCATGGTATGAGAATGATATGAAAAACATATAGGTATGCGATGGTGTGAACCATGCTCGCCTCTACTACATCCTGACGCCTGCATACAACCCGAGCATCATGAATGCCGAAGGCAAGTCAAAAGTTTATTTTATGGACAGGATCCAGTGCGATGGTCAAACCTGCACAGTGTTCAACATGAGGTCGAACGTAGACCTACCATGCAGCACTGATGAACTGTTAGATCTGAACAAATGTGAAACCGTCATCATTAAAAAGGCATTCAGCATATGGACTACGAAATACGATGAGAGGGGCAGGAAATAGTGCTTCGCTTCATCGAAGAATGCGATGGCGAGACGCATATTCTCATACCAGACGAAGTATTGGTCCCATTCGTAGAGCATATGTTGATGTGCGAGGTTAAGACGAGCTCACCGGATTAGGATGGGTAAGAACAGCGGATATGAAAAAATACAGAAAGTATGGAAATTAATAGTGAGGAGTGCTAAAAACCACTTTTGACAATGGCGAAAAATTATTTTATGTGCAAAGTGTAAGCAGATGCATGATATAAAGTGTTCAGAAACACATTCGTATGTATGCGTTTGAACATAAGCTATAAGGAGACATAAGAAAATTCATAACCCAAAAAAATATTGCAGATATAAAATATTATTAAGTTCAGTTATCTTGAGGTGTATATGGAAAAAAAAACCAGTCATATTCTGTATTGTAAAAAAATTCTACAGGAAAGACACTCGATAATGTTTAAAGTATTGATACATAATTTATAAAGATATATGTACATATAGTGTATATATATATATATATATATATATATATATATGAGTTCATGTGAAAAAATACCCATGAAAAGTGTATTATTTCTATAAAATCATTTGTATAAACCCACGTTATGAAATATTTTAAGTGTTAATCTAAATACATACAACGAGGTATATGTATGAAAGAAATGGTAACGGTGAAAAGAAAATGTCAGGTCCGAAAACATTTTTGTCAAAATGGTAACTTACAGGTCTGCACCTGCATGGCATCAGGTAACTGGAATCTTCACACATGCATGTACATATACGTGCTCCCAAGTCGTTTTCTCACATCCGCACCTGCATGGTGTCGGGTAACCGCGAAGCCTGCATGTGTAGGAAGTGCAGTGTTTGCATTTTCACAGGTCTGCACCTACACAGTACCAGAGAGGAATTGGAGTCCACACATGTGCATGCGTACGTGCTTCCAAGATGTTTTCTCCATCTCCATACCAGCACAGTGTCGTTTAACTTTGAAGTCTGCACATGTGCTTGCGTAGGAAGAGCTATGTTATCATTTTCACAGGTCTACACCTGCACAGCATCGGGTAACTGGAGTCCGCATACACACACATGCATTTATATGTGCTTACACAACATTTTCTTATGTCTGTGCTTGCACAGTGTTGGGTAACGGTGAAGTCTACACATGTGCACGCAAAGTAATTCCATTCCCTGCAGTCCATTATGGCAACGTGTGTGCTTGCTAAAATAAAATACACCATGTCTTCATTGTTAGCAGGAAAAACTGTTGTAGGCCGCAATTGAAAGATAGTGCATATTCCACACTCACAAAAGACCACGAGCAGATTCTTTAGTTCGTATAGCCAGGGGGGAAATGCGAAAATCTCCAGTGCAACATGCTGGTACCATGGTCACTTTCCATGTATATTGGTAGGTAGCCACTAACCCAAAAGCAGAATTAAATGATAGATGGTCTGGGCATAGTACCTTCATAAATGTTGTAAGGGCGAATTTCATGCAAATTTGCCCGATGTCCGGTAGCCAAACAAAGGTCGAGAGTTGCTCTGGATATTACGTCTACACCGAATGATAAGGCTGTGATGGGGGCGGCTGCTTCTGCACTATCTCGTACCTTGCACCAATCATGGGAATGTGGAGTGACTGGAACGGAAGTGGTACAGCCCTTGAAGCCCTCCTTGCAGAACAGGAAGTCGCGAATATATTCGTCCTGGAGCTGGTAGGCCACAAGACTCTTGTACATGTACCAAACTTTGTGCTGCACGTACATCAGCAGGAACTCATTTGGCAAGAAGGCAAATTCGTTTTCTGGATTCAGGGCTTCAAGCGAACATAGTTTTCTGTAAGCAATGATTGCTGAAATGTTTTCTGACCACTAGGGCAGCACGCAAACATTTTCAGCTTGATGAAGAGAAAATTCCAGACGAGAAATAAACTGTATACTTTAACTCTTTCAGACCTAGTTTAATTTAGAGTTTCGGGTGTTGCAAACAAAAAAATGTATGATGCATTCTGTACTTAATTAGACACAACACTTGTTTCGTTGCCTTATCCAATGAACTGTATGCCATATGTTCGGCAATAGTAAAATTAACCAATTTTGATGACGTAGACCAATAAGATGGTTTGCGAATAATTTACCCACATGTAATATTATTGGTCATTGAGCTTCGCAGTGTGCAGTACCGACAAAATGTTACCCACATGTGCATAATGTACACAATTGTGTACACTGGGTCTGAATGGGTTAGGGTGAGCGACTCGAGCAAGTAACGATTATGGCAGCACTAGAGAGTAGACTGGGTCCCCAGGTCTTTGATATTCTGGAATATGCATTAAATTGCAGGGGGCTGATAGGGTGGATCCGAAAAAAACTAGCCAATATGAACATCGGCAGGGGTGGAATGGAGTGAGGCGATGGGATGTTCGTGCCTTTGAATATACATGGTTCATACAGTTTTGAAGAATGGGATGGAGGAAGAGGGAAGGGATTAAGAAGGGGTTGTGGAGAGAGGGGGTCGCATCAAGAAGTATAATTGAGGCCGATTATTAAGCAAGGGTAGAGCGAAACTGCCTGATTGGTCCAGCTATGGTGAGTAATTGGCAGTAAGAGAGGGGGTATAGCACACTCTCTTCTAGCTATTAGATAAATGTACTGTTCAAATAGCTATGTAAATTGATATTCACTTGTCTGAAGCATTACTAATTATTGTTAGTCTTAAACCAATTGAGGCTTCATGACAAGCCGGGATTATTCTATGCCAGGTATTCCGAATACCGCAATGGAGTCATGCTGTGTACTGTGTATTTTAAAAATAATCAATAGAGGACTTAGTACTCTTTCTTCACTGCAGGCATATGTGCCAACCCTCGGTGCCTTATGTATTCCTGATTATACATGGTAACTCCTTTCCCTGAAAGGAATCACATATCTGCTTACAGAAATTGTGTAGACCGTTTTTTTTTTTTTCGAACAGTTTAGCAATGTTCTGTTCATCGCATTTCTTATGGCACTTTGTGAATTGTACGGGCAAAAAATATATCAATAGAACTGGAATATAAAATTATCGATGCACGAAATGATTTGATGGTCTGAATAAGAAGATAATAAGCAATATAATACTGATATGCATAAGAGACAAATACAAATTGTCGCTTGATATGCCTACAGCATGTGCAAGTCATGATGTGAATTGTGATAGATATATCGGTTTTCGAGTTCCTGTACTTACCTGTGTAGTTTTTTTTACAGAGCATCTATCATAGTAGATTTTTTACACACAGCAATTTTGGGTTATTCTTCCCATACAGAGTACGACTCAGGAGTGGATAGATTTGGGTAACTGTTAATATCAAGGTCTTGAGAGCTGACGAGGGTGAAACGAGGTGAGTATGGAGCAATGTCAGAATGCAAGGGCGGCAGATCCCCGAGAAAACCTGTCGACCAGCAGCATAGCCTGGCACGATAACCACATACAAAAAGCCAGGAGGGAATCTGGTTCGCTTAGGTGGGAGGCTAGCAGCCTCACCACAACACCACTGTGGCCCCCTACGACCAAGGATTAGGATAGATCGATGCTACAGCCTCTGCTTAGAATATTTATAAATTAGTTTAGTTTTTCAATATTTTATTCCCTAATTTTTTTTAACTTGCTGATGGTGCTACTTTCTTATGTTTATATTTAACAGTTTTTGTTGTGTACTTTATGGTGATAGCATATTTGGATGTTTTCTTCAGAATCCTATGCAATTTAAAGTTGTGCATATCCACTTTACAGTGTATAAAAAAATTTAGTTTAATTTTTAGATTACCTACTTGAGGGGTTATATTTCGTCGTCTTATATAGGCCTACATCTATAGCTACATCGAGACTGGATGGCTCAGTTGATAAACTTTTTTTTCCAAAAGCAGCAATGCTCGACAGCATTAAACAGTATGGGCTTAGAATGAGAAGCGTGATACTTTCGCATGTGGAAAGGCATCTTGCAATGTGTATCGTTCTCCTTTCACTGCCTGCTAAACATTATCTGCCAACACTGCATCGGAGTTGTATTGAGGCCATAACTGAAACAACATGGATTGGATAATTATCAAATCAGACAGATAATGCCATGGGCTTTTTGTTGCTTTCATCAAGACTTCCATGCAGCTACTGCAACAAAACTTTCGCCAAAGCTAATGAAGCACGAAGGAATGAAAAAAAAACGCATGTGTAAGAAGTACTGTCCGCCTGGAATATCGATGTGACAAGTGCTCTTAACAAGTTGTGTGCAACGAGAATTAAAAAAGTCATCTGAATCAGCCTGAACAAGCTCCAGCATCCTCCAATGTTGACAGAGTTGTCTAACCTTCCTCTTTGCAGTTTACAGTAAAAACAGGTCCCTGTGCTATTTCGACTGATAAATCATAAGCTACACCTACCAATTCGTCCGACCATGCATCGCAACCCAAGAAAGTTATTTGTGAGATGAAGCTGGAGGTAAATGAATTTTTCCTGAAGGAATCAGCATTCAGGGGTCTTTTTAAAACATAAGTTGCTCCAAATCTAACAACTTCGTCGAAATATGTTTGTTCATTTCGAATGTGTGTGAAACTAAATTTAAGTAACCAACTTACAGAAGAGGTGGATAAACAAAGTTCTCTGAAATACAGGATGATTCACGAGGAGTTACCATCACTCACAAGGCTTATTCCTTGCATCATTTGGAGCAAAATATGTCATAAATGTGGGTCCTATTCCCAATATTAACAGAGTAATTCGACAATCATCATACCCACCCTACAGTAGAAAAGAGTTTCCAACACCATTTCATCATCAATGTGTGGTGTGGTTGGTGTCATACACGATCAGCTGATTGGGTCATTAATTTTTCCAGGACGCTTGACTGCTGAGGTGTATCTGCAATTTTTGCATGAAGAACTGCCGCTATTACTTAAGAATATTCCATTAGCAGTGAGATTTCGTATGATCTTCCAGTATGATGGTTCAGCTCCTCACTTCCACCATGCTGGGGTTGAACACTTACATGTGCATTTCTCTGAGAGATTGATAGGACGAGGCGGTTATCATCCCTAGCCTCCTCGATCACCAGATCTATCACCACTTGACTATTGCATATGGTGATGGATGAAGGATATTATTTACCAAACGACTACACAAACACATGAGGAACTACTTGCGCGTATCATACATGCTGCTACAGAATTTAATGACAGCCATGTGCAGTTACACAGAGCAACACGTGCAGTTCATAAGCATGCGGCCAGGTGTATAGAAATATACGGGAATTTTTTTTTTTACATTTTTTGTAAACTTGTTAGACTCAAGTGTGATGCTAAACTGTAAAAATTCGGTGTGATAATACTTCAATGCATTTCTGAAAGGGTTACTATTCTATTCGTCATTTTTCAAATGTTTCTAATTACTCTGTAAATATTGGGAACAGGACCCACATTTATATGACACATTTTGCTCCAAATGATGTACGGAATACGCCTTGTGAGTGGCGGTAACTCCCCCTGAATTATACTGCATAATATATGGTTGGGATGTAGCTATAGTAAACTAGAGCCATACGATGATGAGCACAAAAAGAAGGCATTCAAGACCTCGAATGTACATGTGTATAATGTTGATGACATTGAAGCCTGTGTTGAAAAAAGTATAAGGAATGGATTCGGCGAGGAAGAAGAAATTGTATTGAAGGGCTGTGGCTGAACACTCGATTCAGGGTTATCACATTTTACATTCCGTTTTTAAAAAGTGTATATACACAAGGGGGCGAACAGGCATGTGAAAAGCCTATGGATCGGTGACGATTATGTCTTTGATAAGCCTACAATTCCAAGAAGTTTATATGTGTTTTTATGCAGCCTCCATCATCACTGTGATTGTCAACAGTAACATCGTTTCTTACCTACACCCCACATTGTCAATGCCTACGATGAGTACGAAAGTTGCACTTGCCAACTCATCACCATGGTGTAACAGTGCATGCGCTATCGCCTCCCACAATGCACTACAACTGCATGATGTCGTGTGTGGATGTATAGGCAGCTGGGTTCTTGTTAATGAGCTTAGTTTGACATTGGCCGAGGTATAAGGTAGATTGTTGCAGCAGGTGACGGTAACTGGCATAAATATTATGGAGATCCCTGTCATGAGTCCAGCAGAAGCAGTAGCCCTATCGTTCAAGGTAGGTATGATGACATCGACTTCTCTAGTTGAGATGTCTTCACCATTTTCGACATAGTCGACTTCACCTTTGGACGAACTGACAGCATCATGTCTTACTCTAACTGTTTAGCTGGATGGGAAAATTACCCGGCAATAGTTAACAAAGTTTGTGGTGGCTGCGCATCCGTCGATAGTTCGCACCATGGTAGGTACTGTACAGGTTACAGCACTGGACCCGGGAAACACAAAAACTTTTAACTAAAACTTGGTACATGTCAAACAAACACAACACACATGATGCTAAACATCCCGCCCGCATTGAAATATTATATTTCAACTAATTCACTGGCAAGGGACATAGCTACACAAATGGTCTGGTAATGGTTCCTGATGAGGTGAACACTTGAGCCACATGCACGACATATTCAGGGTCAGGAAAAGTTTTCACAACACGACCCAGACGCCAGTTTATAGTTGGCATGTTAGGTTCCTGAACAAGGACAAGTGTGCCCACTTGCAGGTTATGCACATCTTTCGTCCACTTGTCCTAAACTTGCAGCTGATGAAGATCATCCTTGTGCCAACGTGACCAAAAGGACTGATGAAGATGCTGCAGAAGTGCCCACCTTGAAAGACGATTACCTGTAACTGTAGTCACATCCTCTCTGAGGTGGACTTAAAGCTAAAAAATGGCTTGGGGTCAGAATCTGGAGGTCCGAAGGATCCATAGACAGAGCACACAATGGTCGCAAGTTGAGGACTACACAACAACAACTACTACTTTTTACCTCACTTAGCCTATCGGCCTTCCGAGGATTCCATTCTAGTGTTTTAAGTTTTGTTTTAAACTTCTATTTGTCCTGTCCAAACCACTGTCCTTTTTACCCATTAACTTATTTGTTTACATGTACATTCGTATCCATACATCAACCGCTATACCTGCACATAAATGCATTCATACACACAAACATCTTACAATACATCAATCATATAAATCATAACAGTAACAGTAATAATAGCAAAACCAATAACTCTAATTACAATTAATTTCATCACCACTACACTTAATACCGCTCTATCTTAGTCACAATTATCAGATGTGACACATCCCCTCCATTTTTCTCATATTATAATTTTTATATAATTACAGTACATTAGTCATTTTTATGGTAACAGTGGCAGTATCAATAACTCGAGTTACAATCTGTCACTGTTAAACAGTGGATCACAATTACAGTCATAATCAGGCAACCAATCACAGTTTTGTTACAGTCATAATATTTCCCTTTTATATCATCTTAAAAATACCACAATATCTCTCAGCAATAAGTCACATATATGATCATGATCAAACCTTCAAACACAGTCTTGGTCACAACATCATGTTTCCCTTTTCATTTCATTTATTTATTTACCTAATTAATGCACCAAGCCATAATAACAATGACAGCAGCAATGCTACAACAGCAATGCTACAGCAATAACCTGTAACATAAATTACAGTCCTAATCAATCCCTAGCAATCTTAGTCATAATCACAACAACTTCCCTCAAAACATAACCCTATCTCTCATCCTTTCATTTCCTTTGCCTAAATGTTATAGTAGTTCTCTCTCCAACCTATCCCAGATCACCAGTTATTGTTGGTTTTTTAGTTATACTTCTTCAATCTTCTTTCTTCCTCACTTCTTCTATTTTCTTTTTATCCTATTTTCTTTCTTTATATTATATTCACTCTTTACTATATAACACATTCCCATCAGTTTTCTAAGTCATCATTCATTGTCTTAGTTATAATGTACATATCCTTTACATATTCATTAATTGCTTCTGTTATTTCATTATCGTAAATCTTGTATAATCGTAAAGTCCATGTTTCATTCTTCTGTCTTAGTTTATTCAATAATTTAGCTCTTTCCCTGTTAAATATTCGGCATTCATATAATAGGTGATCTATATCTTGTGCATTCTCTTGACATTGGCAGGTATCATCTTCTATTTTGTTAATCTTTTTTAAATATGATTTAATTTGACAATGCCCCGTTATAACTTTTAGTGTTAGTATTTTAATTTTGCTATCATAATTGTACCATTCAGTTATATCAGCTATATATTTCTTCAAATTTAATGCTGCTGTGTCATCACGTGATATGAGGACTACGGTAAAAGATTATGAGAGGTTATATAAATGTTTTTTGAATTCTTTAAGGCTTAAAGGTAAATCTCCGTTGTTTATTTGTATCCATATACTGTTCCCCATTGTTATTCTCCTGTAGGTATCGTTACTATTTTCCAGTNTCACTCCACCACCAATTTGTTTGTTTATTTTCTCTGTTATTATTTCTCATAATATTTTGTTGATTTTTACATATTGCAAGTTGAGGACTGCCTCAACATGAGTGAGCACAGTGTAGAACTCATAACTCAACAATTGATTCCCAACAACCTTGGTTAGGTGTGACTTGATTGCCGCCTTGACACCAGCTTCCCACAGTCCTCCGAAGTGAGGGGCTCCAGGTGGGTTGAAGTGCCAAGTGATTTGGTACCTGCATAATGCTTGTTTTAACGTCTCATCTTTGCTTGTGCTGAGAAGGAAAGTATACATTTCCTTCAGCCGGTTGCTGGCACCAACAAAGTTTGTCACGCAGGCACTGAAGAGATCTTAACACCACCCACGACGTGCCATGAATCTTTGCAGTGCAGCCAGAAATGCGTCCGTACTCAGAGACGACACCAATTATAAATGCAGTGCTTTTGTGGCAAGACAGACGAACAAAGATATGTATGCATTAAACATCCTTGGGTTCCTGTCTCTGACCATTTAATGGTAAATGGACCAGCATAATCCACTCCGGTTTTCAGGAAAGGCTTGGCCTGAGTGACTCTTTCAGCTGGAACATTTCTCAATATTGGTGTTGTATGTTGTGGCCGAAAGCGAAAACATGTAATGCAAGTGCAGCCTTATTCTCACTACATATCTGCCATTGACGATCCAGAAATTTTGCTGGAGTACTGATAACAAGTGTTGCGGACACCAGGATTGAGCAAATCTCTATCCAGTTTGTCAATAATCAACTCAGTCAAGCCACACTGTTTTAGTAGTGCAGGATAGTAGTGTCACATATGGGGACTCTGACACATTTTTTTTTTAATGAGAGCTGTGCGGCTGCGGCAAGGAGTCACTTACTGAGGATGGACTAGGACGAGCTCGGAAGTTTTCGACTCGACTCATAAGGTGCTTTGAAGCCCTGGACTCAGGATTGTGGAATGTCCCGGAAGGTGTTCAGCAGTTATGCCCACTAGCACTTCAAGCATATGTTTTATTCTGGTAGCCATATTGGTTTAATAGGCTTAGGGTATATCAAATCGAAAATCTGTATTTAATATTCAATTAATTTTTTTCTTTAAAATAAACATTTTAAGTTAATTTTTGTAATTCATACCAAAATTGTGCATAGGGTACAGCAGAACCATGCAAAAATCTCTCATGCAGTTACTAAATATTCGGCCTCCTCTCTTGAAGTCTGATAAATACACGATGTACAAAATTACAAATTATTCTCTGCCTCGACTGTTTTGTTGACACAAATACGGTACACAGATTATTTATATGTATGTATATGTGACCAATTCAAGCCCATAATGATAATAGTGATTATATGCACAAATGCGATATAATCATGGTATGGATCAGCATATACGAACATTTACAAAAAAGCATAGTTGTCTATGTTTGAGAACCAATAGGTCCTTGAGACTTAGAATGTACGAGTGCAGGTCAGGTGATAGTCTTATCTTCCGTGCTCTTCTCAGATATAAATCCTTCTCTGCAATCCCAATTCTCTCCAATCTGCACCAATCCTCACCAATATTTAGCAATCTGCTGCACCAATCCTCACCAAACCTCCCCAATCTTCCGCATAAATCAGAACCAATCCTCAACAATCCTTCGCACCAATCCACAACAACCCTCATCAATCCTCCGCACCAATCCCAAACAATACTTCGCATCATTCCTCAACAATCCTCCGCACCAATCCTCAACAATCCTCCACACCAATCCTCAACAATCCTCCGCACCAATCCTCAACAATCCTCCACACCAATCCTCAACAATCCTCTGCACCAATCCACACCAATCCTCAACATTCCCTCAACTGACTGTAGTTCGCATTATACACGAACCATGACAGACAAACATATGCTGATTTTCACACATTTGTTGTTCCAGCTGCTCACTTTCTCAATCACAAAAACGTTTTTGAATCGCACACAAATTCAAAGCGATAAGATTAGTGTATGATTTTTTTTTAACACGAATCTCGTAGTTCATGCCGCAGCAAACCACGCGGAAGCACGAAATGCGCAGCATGAAATAACTTTTCACAATCCAAAAATTGAACATAGAACGAAACTACTGTAATTTCCGTGGTCACACTTACGAACCAGCGCCTGGAGGACCAAAAGTTTAGTTGGATGGGAAAATTTACCAGCAATATTCGACAAAGTTTGTGGTGGCTGCGCGTCCTTCGATGGTTCGCACGCCATCTTTAAACGACAACTGCCGATCGCAGTGCGACAGTCGGTAGTATACAGGCTGCAGCGCTGGACCTGGGAAATACAAAAACTTTCAACTAAAACTTGGTACATGTCAACAAACACAACATACAACATGCTAAACAGCCACATTTGTTTCTTCTGCTGTGCCTTTCATTTCTTTGACTGTCCCATCTCTGGCAGAGTTCGGTTTATATGCTGTATTACCTCTGCCAGAGAAAACTCGAAGCTGCAGCTACTGCGACAAGGTATTTTCGCACCAACACATCTTACAACAGCATGAGGTTCATGGCTGTATGAAGAATTCCAGCCACATTAAATATATATGCTTACCGTACAGATTTATATTCTACTGCAACAATACTGACTGCAGACATGCAAGGTACTGCAATGCTAAACTGTGGGCCTCATCAATGCTTTGGTGCCGGATCTGAAATATTGAGTTGTTGCAGTCTCCATTGGTGGTGTGATGGACGGCAATTTCGATCATATGGCTCCTCTGCCACAATCGGTTGGGATCAGTATGAATGATAAGTCTGCCAACTCATCACCAGGTGCGACATCATATAAAAATTCTATGTGACACTGGGCGTAGGCACATAATCTGATTTTAGATTCATATCCGACTGAAAAAGTACAATGTATATTAGAGGTCGCCCAATATACCTTTCCATGTATAAAGGATTTTTAAAATTCTAAGAAACAATACATTTATAACGCATTTTTATATACATAAAATCCTCTTAAAAATTCCTAAAAAAACATCGTAATTGTAGATATGACATGAAACAGTAATGCATTGGTTATAAGGTAATGAAAATATAAATAAATTATGGAAAAAATGTAAAACAATATGTTTGATAAATAAATAATTAAATATTGGTATAAGGAAATGTGCTGGTGTCGATTTGGATGATTCATATAAAAATATTAAATGGGGTGGGGGTGGTTAGAGGGTAGTG
>NQII01000009.1:1319562-1360770 GCA_002778355.1 Clitarchus hookeri
TGGGGTGGTGGGGATGTCATTTGAAATTCGTAATTTCAAACGACATTTTTCATAAAATAACCTTGAAAAACTTAGTAATTACATACAGGAGCAAACATGGTATAGCATTACACTAGGTAGCACACTGAATGAGAACTTTAAACATTTTAGAAAATTTTTTAGTTTTTTATTTGAAGAATGCTTCCCAAAGAAAGTGACGACTTTGAAAGCACAATCTACTACAGATAGTAATTGGATAACTAAAGGAATTGACATGGTCGAGATGACCCAGGGCTGGTTAAGTGTGGAATTGCCCAGCGCCATAAGCCAGTGAAGAGTTGGTGATGTGGGTTGTTCGGTTGACGGCCCAGGGAGCCCTGGAGTCTTCCATCAGTTTGCAGATGAAGTTGTCACGTACTTAATGTTAACCTATTTGCACCGTATAACGAGACTGTAGGCCGTCTCGTACACCTGAAATATACTAGAAATTACGGGAGGTACTACAAAGGGTGCAGTGCCCTACTTGTCCCAGACGACAATAATCAAGGCGCATTGAACTTTGTAAAGCTGTTTATTCTTTGTGCTTGATTACATGTGAACAGTAAAAGAAAATGGACCTAGCACTTATGGCCTGCCTGACCTTACGTGAAAATGAGCTTGGTTTTATGTGGATACGCGGTAGCTTTAAGCTCACTGGTAAGAGTGTGGGTGGTTCTCCCCTCGGTACTTAAAAGAAATGTTCTGGTTAATTAAGTAATTATTGCAGTGAAGTGATAACAGCCTAAATGATGGTATCGAGGGGGCTCGCGGAGCGGGCGACCAACGCCGCCGTTCTTGCCCGACTGCTGGGTCAAACTGGCAGAGTGACATCGGCTTCCATCACAAGTGACGAGAACCGACGTCAAATGCTATATTGTAAAACATGACATGAACACTATATAATATTATGGCACTGGTGAAAAATTTTATGAAATAAACAAACACATTGGTGACACTCTTGTTGATTAACAAATGTCTGTTAAGTTTGAGGTTTGTGAAGTTGACAGGGAGTGTCACTGCACTAAATTACATGTTACAAAGATGGAGGCCTTTATAGGCAATGTTCCCTTTTGAAAGCATAATAGCTATTTTATAACTAAACATTCAATACACTAAAACGTTTTCTTGTGGAAAGTGTCTGTATTTCACTTCCGGTGATGCATTTGTATTTCACTGGCTACAGTGTTTCTAGGTGGCAGTCTCCTAAAGGGATGGACGAGTCCGCCTGGGAAAAGGGGTGTAGGTTACCATGCTGGATTGCTCTTAATAAAATAAAACACACCCCTGACTGTAGCTGTGAATGAGGTGACATTGTTTTATGTGTTTGGAAAAATGCTGTGCACTACTGGTTACACTTTGGGGGATTTAGCACTTCTGCTTCGGCCTACAAGCCAGTGCGACACCACTTGGTGGTGCATCACGTCGTATTGTCACGGCGCGAGCTGCTACGATGTGACGACCAATTGCCCGTACTCCCAACGGCTGTAGCTTTGGAGTAAACACAGTTTCAGATCGCCTAATTATTTATTAAAAGAGTTAACTCTTTTAATAAATAAGTAAGGCGGTCTGTTGAGTTACATAATCCTTGTTGGCAAGAAGATGCAAGTTCTGTTCTTGTCAACCTGCACTACGCACTCTTGGCCTGATGTGGTTGGTGCGGCCCGGTGTAGCTGGTGCAGTTGATGTGACGGTGGTCAGAGTGGGCACAAGGAGCTCGTGAATGTGTGGTTCATGTAAGAATAAAAGTGTCAAGCCACAAAATAATTTTATTATAAAATATAAGTTTAGTAAATAAAACACTCCATTTCCTGAACTAATACTGTAGATACAAAAATATATAAAAACTTTTGAAAGTAGCTAAACAAAGATATAATAATATATGCATCTAAAAATAAGTGTAAAACAATGTGGTAAGTTATACAATTTGAATCCAATAAAAATGTCAATGTTAGGCATAAAGTGTAAATATGTGATTCTGAAGGCATCATTATTGCTGATGCAAAATCCACTGCCAATTTTATAAACTGCTTCCACAAAATCTTTTAAAATCTCAAAATATTCCACAAAATAAATAGCAATGGTCAATCAATGGGAGTACACTCTCAGTGATGTTTCCTGTTACTGACTACAAGGCTAAAAAATGTGTTAATGCATTACGAAATTCGAACTCGACAGGAATGGATGGAATTCCTGATAATATACTTAAGATGAAATGCCACACTCTGTTGAATCCTCGATTTTTTAAATTAATGAGTCATTTGAAAGTGACTTATTTCCAAATTACTTAAATTGCTAAGGTTATACCTTTGTTTATAAAGGAGAAAAAAGTAATATATATATATATATATAAAAAATTACAGACCAATTTCTCTTATAAGTGTGATATCTAAATTATTTTAATTAGTAATGAAAAATCGATCTATAAAGCATCTTGACATGTACAATTTAATAAATGCATATCAACATGGATTTATGAAATGGTGACATGACCTTCTCGTACGCCTAAGCCCATTTTGCACGTCGTTACAAGCAGGTACTGTCCACTACAAGTATGCGCTCGTGTGTACATCAAACACATCATCTATGTGTTACAAAACATTCCAGCAACCTGAATGCGCGTTCGTGCATAGTGACCCATTTTGACACATTCCAACCCATGCGCTAACGAGGGAGACTGGAAATAGTAACGAGGGAAACTGGAAATAGTATCAAAACACTGCATTTCTGCCAGTGTGGCGAATTTCACCAGAGAACAGTATAAATGGGGACATCAATCAATAGGTTCCTTGCAGAAATAAATACTGCATGTATAATTTTGTACCAGACATTGGTCGTTTCATGTAAAGTGATATATTAGTTTCAAAAACACTGGAGATGTGAAAATTAATAAAGAAAGTAGGTGCACGATTCACCTATTAATTAATATGACGTGTTACAGCACGTGAAAGTGAAATTCATAGCAACTAAAAATTTGATATAAATGGTGCGTCAACATCACAGGTAGTTCGGCTCAGTCCACCCCTTTGATGTCATCAGGCTGCCCCTTTGGGTAAGTGCGACAGCCGAACATTAAATACAATTACAGCAAAAACTAAGAGATCAATCAACAGCAATAGGTAAGATGTGCTACAAATAGAATAACATAATTTCTGGAATCATCAAAACTCTCACCAAACATATTTTTAAATCTCCGTTCACTTTCGAATGTACCCATATGGTACATAGCCGGTTCTATAAGTAAAAAGAGGGATTTCACTGTAAATTGTACAATGTAATATGTCAGTTGTATCTTAGTTATAAGTATTTAAGTGCCACATTATTTATGCTCCATGTTTTATGCGCCACCCGATCGTGAAATTCTGTTCGGGTGTTGCCATGAATTTCAGTCATCATCAGAGGTCTTGCAGGTGAGGTTCGCATCTTGCTGCTCGGGGCACTTACTCTTTGTTTACCTGATTTAACTTGCAATAGTTCATTAATGATTAAACCTTCATTTCTAGCCCCGAGTCGTGCCCACCACTCTTACGACTCGGACTGGAGAGTTTTATTAGTTTCAGCCCTTGATGGCAAAAAGTCGTTAGCTCAACAGTAGAGCTGAGTGCACCGTTTTTGCTTATGTAATGTGGAGTTTAAGTATTTGTGTATAGAGAACTTGGTATATTAAAACTTTTAACTATACAGAATGTATGACTTGTCTCCATTATTTCACGAACTGGCCGCTTCACGATCATATCTTCAAGTGTTCATGTATTCAAGTGTTAAATCTCTGGCGGTATAATAATCGCAGGGTGTACTAACGAAGGAAGAGAGACTGAAAGAGCATTTCTGGACATTGTCAGGAAAATAAAAAAAACGAAGGAAACATATGTACTTGACATATTCTCTTATATAAGCAGAGCATTTGACAATGCTTGGTGGCCTGAGGTGATCTGGCAACTCAAGAAAAAGGAAAGCCCCAGAAATCGCTATGGTATGATAAGATTTTTCTTCAAAGAGAGAGTAAGTATTTATGTAGATAATGGAGTGTCAAAGGGGTGTCCACATTGATAAGTCCTTGGACCATTCTTGTTAAATACACTCTTTTGACGCCCTGCTTCGAGCCAATCTTCGAAAAGGATGCGATGTATTTGCATATGTAGATGATGCTCTGATTGTAATTCCAGCATGGAACAGAAGAGAATTTGAGTCAAAAATAGAATAAATTTTAAGGACTGTAGAGGAATGTGGGAATAAGGTGAAAAATTAGTTTTCAGTTGAGAAAACTAATGCAATGATTAAGAAATGGAGTCTGCAGATATCACCAATCATAATATTAAAGGGAAGACCCGTTAAATTGAAAAAGTAAGTTAAGTATATTAGAGTTATACTTGATAGTAAGCTTCGATTTCAAGACCACAGTGAATACCTCATGGATAAAGCAGTGAGCCCCTTCACCATGATCAGAGCAGTGTCTACAGCATCCTGGGGCTTGGTATTCAAGACAAGAACCAATAGCACAATCACCTTGAGTCAAGCATCAATTAAACTTGTCATGACAAGCTTGTAAGCTTTAATCTAGCTTGCCATGCAAGCCAACGAGTTTGACTGAAGCTATTTAGTCTCCATGGATGAATATTGTAGCAATCTTAATTAGTTACACTTGCATAAAGCTTGCCTTAGCAACCTACAAGCATAACTCAAGCCATCTTCAATCTTTCCATTAGCAAGTATGTGCCAGTCATGAGAAATTTGGCTTGAATCAATCTTGAATCATACATGATATGACAAGCTCGCTCGGCAAGGCAAATTCAAGTAAAATGACAAGCTGGCTGCAAGTTTAAATGCTATCTGAGAGACTCTACAATGGTGTATTCTTAGGAATTGCGTTATATGGAGTACCTATCTGGTATCCTAATACCAGATTGGTACATACAAAGAGACTATGACTGAAATCCCAAAGAGCAGTGTTACTAGCAAAAACAAAGGCAAATAGAACGACATCTACTGATGCCTTGCAAGTAATAGCAGGGACAATTCTACTGGATATCATAGCAGAAGAAAGAGGTTCACTGCTGGAAGAAACGAAGGGAATTTCAGCATCTTTGCAAAAAAAATATATTGTCACCATTAAATTACAACTGGTTATCACCTTAGTCAAATAATAATAGGACATGGAAACTTTAAAGCCAAATTACATGGATTTAACTTAGTGCACTCTCCTCTTTGTCCAATCTGTAGAGTTGAAGACACTGTCCAGCATGTGACTCTGGAATGCCAAAAAAATTAAGACATTATAATAGAGTTACGTAGAAAACTGCAAATAGAAGGAGAAGAGGAGCTAAATATAACAAGTATTTTATCTCGTAAATCAACAGCGAGATATTTTGGAAAATTTGCAAAGGACATCATCAATAGATTAGATAAGAGGGCACAGAGAATTCTCCATAAAGTATTTTACCCCTGGAATTGAGAGTATAAAACCGCTATAGAAACCGAAAAGTGGGAGTGGATCCACTTCCCGGATTTGATGAGTAGAACAGCTATATAAACATTTTAGTGGTGGCGAACCCACTACACAACCTAGGAAACTTTAAAAGGATTTATCAGCAGACTACTGATGAGTTGGGGTGGCCTTGCCCCCTTTCTCTGATGAACTGAAGATAACATATATGACGACCTGGCAATTATCAATGAACTGATGGAATGGAGTAACAAAGACCAATGCGAGACAACAGGAAAAATAACCAGGTATTATGCAGACAATAAGCAAAGGAAACGGAGCATGATCTAGACAATATTCATGATTAAGGAGATACTACAGGGGGAGGGGTACCGAAAAGATGTCCAGAGGCCTCCCTCTCTGCTGGATGTAGACACAGAGGGATCGAATCGAACGTAGAGTATCAGTTAATAAGTGAAGTAGTTAGTGCTGCTTTATAATGGCATAGATCTAAAGTAGAATAGATCCTGGGAAGTATGGAGAGCTGGGTTAATTGCAGGTTAATCACGCCACTACTCCAGACTACCTGAAAGTAGATGTAATAGAATTAAATCAAATTGTTGGAAAACTGTGTGGTCCCAATAGCAAGCCAAATGCCAAAATAAAGAAATGGGAAATTAATAGGAAAATGAAACACTTATACCCCTGCATTACGCAGAAAGGATATGTGTGGGGGAGATAAGAAAGCATGTCCACCTGACGTGAACCACGCGTTCACGAGCTCCTTTGTGCCCACTCTGACTGCCACAGTCGTTTCAACTGCACCAACTACACCACACTAACTGACTTGTGGGCCAGAGAGAAAATGCTACAAAGTGTATTTCATAAGTGTACATAATGTCAACAAACATAAAATCATCAAAAGTGCAATACAAATGTTTAGGAAATAATGTAAAAGATTTTATAATTATATTTATGTAAATCATTATGTTTTCTTATAATTAATTTAATTCATATAGCCTTTCATCACATAATCATCTTCAGTGTAATTTTTGTGTTTCATAATTTTACCACTTGGCTTCGGCTTCGCGCCACTTGTGGCGGAAGCCGACTCCATTCGGCCCAGTTCATCGCAGCCCCTGAACGAGACCAGAAGTGTAAGTTTCTCGCTCCACGAGACCCTCAGTACCGGCATGTTAGGCTGAAATAATTTTCACTACAATAGTATCCAATTAATTAACCGGAACATTTATTTTTATTTGTTTTAAGTACTGAAGGGAGAGCCACCGTACTCTCACAGGAGAGTTTGTAACATAATCGCGTTTTTCAACTAAAACCAAGTGTTTTTCGCCGCATATGGGACGAGGCCATTTTTGCATTTAATTCATGCATTATTCATTTGTAACAAGGGCAATGAATAAACAACTCACAAGTGACACAGTGTTAAGTCATTGTAGGGCAACCTCATTAGCATCACCAGTGTATTCATTTGTGTAGTTCAGGCGTACTAGACGGCCGGCAGTCTCGCTATTGTATAACAAAGTGCAACAGTAAGTACGACAGATCATCAACCAACTGACGCAGGGTTCACCAGAGCCCCTGGACCGTCAACCGCACGACCCTCAATTCATTAGTTATCCACCGAGCTATGGCGCTGGGCAAAATCTAACATCCAACCCTCTCTGGTAACCGATGCCACATTACACCTTTAGTTGGGCACGTAAAAAAAAACCCACAGCAAATATGAAATATATTTTTGCTTCACTGGGCATGCCACATCCTGTTCGCACACAGAACAGGTTTTCTTACTTTATTAATGGGGCAGAATTTACAGTGCTGACAAACAATGCAAATCCACACGACCCTAACAAACGCTGGGGCGCAAAACGAAGAAATGTGGGCAAGAAAGACTCTCAAAAATCTGGCAAAAAGCTAAAAAATGAGCCATGGCGAGGTTAGCACAGCACCAACGTACAAGCCTGTAGTAGAGCCCGCCGCCACAACGCCCAGCGCAGTGCCACTCTCGACCAATCAGAGTGCAGCCAAACAGAACGCAGCAGCTCGCGAACCGAGGCTACAAATACGAACCGCGCCCGAACATTCTGCCAGTGAATTCGCAATTCGCATTCGAGCATTGGACTTCGTTGAGTGTGCGTCTCGTCTCTTCGCGTCGTTCCCTTGTTAGATACATAGCTCGTGGACACGGAGATTACTTGTCGGCCTCTTAAGTCCACCTTAAGGAGTCATCTTGAGCCTAGCCCAGTGGGGTCAGCGATGAGTATCTCCACAGTGTTTTAGTAACTCTATACATTTATTGTAATTTATTTAAATAAGTTGAACACTGTGGTGTTTTTCCACCACAACCCCACCCTCCCGATCCTGTAAGGGAATGTGACACTGGCCACGGGGGATGGTCTTCAGCATAATGACAACCTCATAACTGCCATCACATTAAACATCACATCCGGCGCAGACCTTGTCAACTGCACAAATAACAACATAAATGTAAGACAGGAGCAATTCTCACCGGAGACCTTTTCCCTACACTCTAATATCTCCGACAGCGAAACGGAACCAGATGCAATGGACACCGATTTGGCCACCAGAGTGAAAATCAGTTCTGAGCCATGGAAGGAAACTGTATGGCGCAACAACAAACGCCAGGCGCATCTGAACTCCCAGATGGAACGAGAAACGCTGTTTGAGATCAGCAGCTTGAAGCGCCCTCGCGGAACACAACAGCAGTCTTTTGTCTCACAAGTGCTGGTTTCAAACAGGTTTTCCGTCCTGCGGGAAGAGAGTTCCCAGCACATCCCTGGCCTTTCAGGCACTCAAAATAACATCAACCACCAGCCGTGCACTTCCACAAGGAAACTAACCTTCCGATTGGTCGTGCGATAAATCAATTGGCACACCCAAACTGCAAAGCAACTCCATGATACCCACTGCACTGGCTTCACCTTGTCACTCTCTCGTAACGGCCTGCATATTGTTGCAGCCGACGAGCAGAAATACAATTTGGCCAAGTCCCTGCTAACATAATCGCAAATACCCTATTTCACCTACAGTACCACCACGGAGTCGCCCCAGAAAGTGGTTTTCGACCTGCCAGGGGATACCGACCCAAAAATCATCCTAGAAGACCTACAAGTTCGCGGTTATACAGTATCTGATGAATACCAGTTTCAGGCCCGCAGACCCGACCCCTCCGACCCCACAAGGTTCTGTCTGGAGAAATTGGACCTATTCTGCGTGACAGCCGCAAAAAACAACACCATTCCACCTCTTCTCTCTGTCACCCGGCTCAATATGACAGTCGTCCACCCGCACCCATATGGAAAGCGGCTGTCCGATGTTGCCCAGTGTCCCAACTGTAATGCCCTGGACGACACCAAGAATTTCTGTAGTTTGCACGCAATCTGCCCTCACTGCGCCGGACCACACAACCTTGCTGGCTGTCAAACATCAAAAGAAACAAACCCAATATGCTGTAATTGCGGGGGAACCCATCTGGGGTCCTCTAAATAATGCCCCAAGGTCCTGGAAATTGTCCAGCGTTGGCGGGCAGCAGCTGAGTGTAAAGTCACTACCAGGGCTCAAACACACATGGTGGCACCTGCTGCCCCCGCTCCAGCAAAACACTTGTCTCAATACACCAAAATACTGGACGCCAGAAATTTTCCATCTACTCATTCTTACGCACAAGCAATCAGGGCTCCCAACAGAACTTTCACAGTACCCACATAAACACCCATTGCGCCCCAAATTCACTCTCAGGCACCTCCCCCGTCCCCCTCCCACCATCTTCTCTACCATCGGGCAACCCCCCACCCTCGTCTTGGCTGGAACGGGGTCATCTCTGCAAGGCCTAATGGACGTCCTTAAGTTTATGCGGGAGGCGAACTTCAAGTCCGCCCATACATGATGGTAGCTAATAGCACACCCGACCCAAAAACAAAATCTATGCTTCTGCTGGAGGCTCTGACTATGTTCCAGGACGCTCCCTGAATGGATCACACCTCGCAGCAAGATCCCGGTACCCTCTCTATCCTTTACTAGAACAGTAACCGAGTGTTCCATCAGTTCTACGAACAAGAAAGTTTACTGGAGACATACGGCAAAGAAATAGCCCTAATACAAGACACACATTTAACCTCGCGAAGGCGTTTTTCAGTTAAAAACTACGTAACTTATCGGTCAGACAGCACCAAAAAAGAAAGAGGCACTTTAATATTAGTCCATAATAAACTACATCTTGTAAATTCAAATCCTAATTGCGAGAACATAGAATCAACTTCTGTAAATATTAACACAAATCACTGGCATTTAACAGTCACCTCAGCATATCTCTCCCCTACAAAAGACCTAATAACAGTGGACCTAGACAAAATAACCAACCGAAACTATCCATATATCATTGCAGGTGATCTAAACTCAAAACATACTGACTGGAACAGCAGAGTATCTATCAAAAAAGGGAGAATTTTACTTACGCACTTGCAAGCAAATAACTATATAATCTCCGCCCCGGACCGCCCTACGCACCTCCCGAGTCAAAGTAGATACAAACCAGATGTTTTACATATTCTGCTGACAAATATCCCCAATCCAATACTAGAATTGCGTCCCCTGGATGAATAAGACTCCAACTATTTACCAGTCTCTCGTAAAATAGGCACCAATGTAGTCAAACATCCAGATACAATACTTAGTAAATTTCCACTAACAAACTGGGACAACTTTAAAGTAGATCTAGAAGAAAAATATTCACCTTACACGACATAGAAATCAAAAAGAAAAAGGATATAGAGTCAGCTTTAGATCCGTTTCAAAACACCATTAAAAAGCAATTAAAGAAAAATACAACTTTCCTCAATAGACGCCAATTTTTTAAGCAAAATTTTCCGGACAGAGGCATTTTACTAGCAGAAAAAAAGACACGCCAGACACTTGTATCAAAAACACAGAACTGATCTCTTAATATCAAAATATAACAAACTTAAAAAAGAATTCGGAAACAAGGTAGATAAACTTATAATCACAAAATGGGAGACATTTATCACAGAACTTTCCGACAACATTCATAACTTCTGGCAAATTTTGAAAATACTCTGCGGGAAAAAAACCGAACCTAGCTTCTACTCCCATTTTAACGACCACAGGCCTAAAGTATAACCCAGTAGATAAGGCTTAAGCAATAGCCGACTCGCTAGCAGATCAATTCACACCAAAGAACTATATCGGAGACCCCGACTTCACAGGGACGTAATCACAACTACAACTAATTTCCTAAACAATAAAGTCAAAAGAAAGCCGCAATACATTACATTTCAAGAACTAATGCTTGAAATTAAATCAGTTTAAACAAAAAAAGGCCCCGGGGGAAGATAAAATTACATATCAAACGTTAAAAAAACCTACCCTTCCCAGAGCTTTGTTTTATACTAAATATATTTATTCTCATTTTAAAACTTAAATATTTTCCTTTAAACTGGAAATGGGCGAAAATAATTACAATCCCTAAACCAGGTAAAGACCCTTCTCTACCCCAAAACCGTCGCCCGATACCTCTTCTCAGCTCACTAAGTAAAATATTTGAAAAACTCCTCATAAGATTAAATACTCATGCACAGATAAAGAAAATAATATGATCATAGATACCCCGCTGTGGTATTTATTTGGAAATAAAGACTATCTGATTGAAAAAACATTTTTATTATAAGGACAGTGAACTACAGTACAGAAAAACACAACTACTCCAAACTCTTTTCAGCGTATGATGGTAGAGTGCAGCACCTCCGCGTAAGCATCCAATAGGGAGATACTTATAGAATTGTGCCACAATACGCACTTCAATACCACCAGTCAATTATATAAAAACAATAACTCTGAAATAACTGCATATACTTATCAAGAACATAATATGTAAAAAGCATTACTTTAAATAACAATAAGAACTTTAGTAGCTCTACAGAATAAGAAAAATACAAAAAAAATAGCAGAAACAGAAATTACAAATTTAGATAAGTCCAAGCTTCTGGCAAAAATATTTAAATTTTTGAAAAGGTAAGCCCTTGGTCATCAAATCTGCGACCTGTTCACTTGAAGCAACGTACTTAATCTTAACAATTTCTTCAACCACTAGATTCTTTATGAAATTATACTTTACACCCACATGTTTTGACCTTTTGGTCTCGGCAGTGTTGGCCATTTTAATAGCTGACTGATTGTCTTCAAAAAGTAAAATTGGGCCTAGCTCCTAACTACACATTCCTTCAATTAGTTGCTTAAGAAAGAGACATTCAGTAAAACAGACTGTCATTGCTACATACTTTGACTCAGATGATGACAGAGATACAACCGATTGTTTCTTGGATTTCCATCCTACAACGCAATCATTCAACTTCACAATAAATCCAGAAATGCTTTTACGATCGTTAATATCAGATGCATAATCGGCATCAGCAAATGAGGTTAGTTCTAATTTTGAATTTGTTGAACTCTTAGTAAATTTTAATTTCAAAGTTTAAGTTGTACTCAAGTACCTTAGAACTATCTTTAGTTCCCTAAAATGTGCATCAGTATAATGGTGTTGAAATTGGCTGAAATATGCCTCAGAATAACATAAATCAGGTCGTGTGCCTAACATAATGTACATGAGACACCCTACTAATTCACGATAAGGTATATTATGTTTTTAATTCTCGTTATCTATTGGTAATTGCAACCCAGCCTGAATTGAAATATTACTACCTTTGCATTCTGTTATATTAAATGATATGAAAACTTTTTTAATTAACATTTGTTGAGAAAAAAAAATACCATTATCAGATTTTTTAATATCTATTCCAAGAAATTTGAATTTATCCTTATTTCCCATATCTTTCATTTCGAATTTGTCTTGCAAAGAATTTTTTTATCTAGCAATTTCTTTATCACATTTTGAGATTAAAATAGGTCATAAACCCAAATAAGTAAAAACTTTGAATCTTTCATGCATAAACATGGGTCTACTTTACTCCTGATAAACCCTATCTCAATTAAAGTTATATCTAAACATTTGTTCCATAATTTAAGAGAGACTCTCAAACCATACAAACATTTATGCAACAAACAAACAAAATTATTAGCTACATTTTCTAAACCTTCTAGACGTTTCATATACACTTACTCCTCAAGATTACCATTTAAAAATGACGACTTATCATCAATCACGTGGATTTGTTAATCAAATTCAACTGAAAAAACTAGAACTCTGAGTGTTACCATACGTGCTACAGGAGCATACACATCCTCATCAACTGAAGTTTCTTGTTGAAACCCACATGCAACCAACCTAGCTTTCTTTACATCTATACCATCAACTTTCTTCTGGGTAAACACCCGCTTAGAGTCTATAACATTCACATTAGGTGGCATGGTACAAGTTCCCACATCTTGTTCCTTGCTTGGTTCTCTAGTTCTTCGGTAATCGCCTCTTCCCATCATTCCTTGGCTTCAACTGCTTCCTCAAATGATGTAGAATTCCCCATAGGTAAGGATCCTACTGATAAGGCAACCAGTGTGGTCATATCAGTCTTCAAACTTCGAAGGCAATCGAGGTTCCCTCTTCGATCTTCTTGGTTCCGATGTCAGTTCAGTCACTGGTGAGGTTCTCGTGTGATTCCCGTCCCCGGGGACGATTTGGTTTCTTCAGCTTCATCTTCGCTTGGAGTACCAATTACCTCCTCCTGTATAAATTTTGAAGTTACATTGAATGTGACTGAGCGAACAGTAATCACTTTCCCAAACTCAGCGTCCCATAAACGATAACCATTGGTAACATACCCTATCATAACAAGAGGCTTACCGCGTTCACTTAATTTTCCGGCACGATCCTCCTTTGGTATATGTGCATACGCGATAGAACAGAAAACTCGCATTTTTTCCAGCTCAACTGGATGCCTGTACCATAACTCTGCTGGTCTCTGCTGGTTGGATAGTGCAGATGTAGGCAAACGATTAATAATGTACACAGCCATTCGGATAGCTTCACTCCACATTGTTTTGTCAAGGCCTGAGTCCAAAATCAAACATCTTGCCATATTCAATGATGTTCTAGTCGTCCTTTCACAAATTTCAGACTGCTCAGGATTCCTGGATTTATTTGGCTTGAGCTGAATCCCCTTCTGCTTGCAAAAATCTCTTAACTCAGAGGAACTATACTCATCTCCCTTGTCTAATCTAAATCGGGAAATTTTGCAGCCGAACTTCTCTTTCGCCATGGCTTCATATTCAACAAATTTGTTGAAAACATTCCCTTTATTTTTCAGCATGTATACACACGTGAAATGAGAATAGTTATCAATAAATGCCACATAATACCTGCATTAGTGATCACTTATCGGTATGATTGGCCCGGTAACATCACTGCTCACAATTTCCAAAAGTCGCGTTGCTTTCTTGTAGTCCGGTATCGGGTTGAATGAGGAGCGAGTAATGTTTCCTCTGAGGCATACATCACACATTGTGTTGGTTGGGTATACTGAAGAATGTCCCATTCTTCGATAAAGTATATCACTAGTCATAGTCAGATTATCAAAATGATTCATTCTTTGGTTAAATCTTATAGTATACAAATTTCCAAGTTTCTCACCTTGAATGTAGGTCACACCATTCTTCCTTTATTTTACTGTCCCACACTAAAAAATCGCAGTATGTCCTTCATTTTCTATTTTGGGTACAGAAATTAAACAGCACTGCAAGTCATCGCACAATAAAACGTCTTTCAATTTGATGGGTTTGTCACCATTTGACAATAACAAAGTGCCATGCTTTGTTGCCTTTAATTTATGATCTTTCTTGACAGCATTTTTTAAAACATTCACATTTTCTACATTTGTTAGTAAATGAGCGGCATCTGACCCAATCATATGATGTGTACATGCAGAATATGCCAAAAACATAACACTAATGCCTTTGTTTACATTAACTTTATCATAGCTTACTGATACCGTAGCTTCTTCTTCTTTCACTGTTGATAATAACGCTATTTTTTCTCTATCATCTCCATCATGAACACAAAAACACTTATTTTTGTACCCGTTATCACGACCACCACTGTTATAATTATCCCCCNTTATTTTCCCCCCCATTCTGGTTCGGTCCTCGATTTGGGCAGTCAACTTTCTTGTGCCCACGGACTCCGCAAGCATTACACTTGAAAGGAAAGTCTGTAGGAGGTTTTTATATTTTTGGTTTGTTTAAGTGCTGGAAATTATACCATTTACCTGTGCCCTAAAGCCAGACGCAAAAAAATGCTACACCTTCCTGCGTCCCCGTTTGTCCTTTTTCTCTCAACTGTCGCTTTTCTTATTGGATCAGTAAATTTTTTACGAACTCGATTGTCACCGCTTCAGATGTTTGCGAAAATAGGATGTCAATCGATGTGGTAACTGCCTGATAAGACATCGGCATAGCGATAAGAAGCTGTGATAGTATTTCTTCGTCATCGTAGGTAGCACCTGTTGAACGTATCTCTTGCACTTTTCGTAAAAAGCTATCCAAGAAATCGGCCAGACTACCTCTCTTGCATCGCATTTCCTCCAGTTCTCTTTTTAAATCCACTCTTGCTGGCAATCCTTATCTCGTATATGTACATTTCAGGGCTGAAAACATATCCCTGGCTGAAGTTTTCGTTTTAATGCTCCCACCATAATGTCTGTGACAGCTTGCACGATAAGGTCCCGCGCCTTCAAGTCCATTTACTTGAAATTATTTTTGGAAGTTTCACTGCTCCTTTCACTTAAAGCTTCCAGACATTGTTCTCTTTCCAAACGGATTTTCAATCTAAACTCCCAGTCAGAAAAACCAATGCCGTCGAACTGTTTTAGGCTTGGAGGTACGCTGTTTACCACTGCCATGCTTGCTACGAGAACACCCCGCTTCACACAAGAAATTCCGGCATTACACAACGTTTTCTCTTCCTTAACTAAAACACACTTTTCCAAATTCCGTACCTGGGCCCATAACCTAGTATCATAGATACCTCGCTGTGGTATGAATTTGGAAATAGAGACTATCTGATTGAGAAAACAGTTTTATTAAAAGAAAAATAAACTACACTACAGAATAACACAACTACTCCAAACTCTTTTCAAAGTATCATGGTAGAGTGCAGCACCTCCGCATAAGCAACCAATAGGGAGAGCCTTATAGAATTGTGCCACAATACACACTTCAATAAATAATACCTAAATCGCAGTTTGGTTTCAGAGCAGGTCATTCTACCACTCATGCACTTACTAAACTTATTACCGAAACAGTAGCAGCAAATAATGGTAAAAAAAATACACAATCGCAGTTTTTCTGGGTGTAGCAAAAGCCTTCGACAAAGTTTGGATACCTGGCCTACTAAAAAAACTTATTAACTTCAAATTCCCGGACTGCTACAGCCACCTACTTAAAAGTTATTTCACTAATAGAAAATTTTACATCTCAATTGATAATGCCGCATCTCACACACGCACTTTACGAGTGGGTGTTCCACAGGGTTCCGCTTTATCTCCTATCCTTTATAATATTTATACAGCTGACATCCCTAATAATCATGCTTAAGTTCAATAGTATGTTGATGATACTGTTATCTTTCCCCACGATCAGTTCCATCTTTTTCATAAGGACATGTGGGGCACGAGGCCAGGGCCTCCGGCCTGATGGAGGCCTCGAAATGCCGTCGTCGTCGTTTAACTTGCAAGTTAAATTTTTGTAGTCATCTTGACATCAGGTTGCGGTAGCATGCGGAAGTATATTTACGTCAACTTACCTTCAACTTGGTTATCAAGACGATGTCGATGCTGTCGATTAGATCGGGATTCCCCTGATGATTCAAACTTTAACGATTCGTTTTGTTTACTTTCTAACTTAATATAAATTATAAAGTATCTTTACGTAAGTGTTGTGTGTAGTTTTGTTGTCTTGTTTAATTATGTCGAAAAGAACATATTCAAGTGGTTCAGAAAAAAGAAAAAACTTACACCTTCGAATGGTGAGTGTGTGGAAAGAAAGTGGCTCCTATATTCGCCGTCAAAGAGATCTGTGTATTGTTATTGCTGCCGTCTTTTTAATAATAATGCGGGAAATAGTTTGAGTTCTTCTAGTGGATATAAAGATTGGAAGCATTTAAGTAACTTATTAATGGAGCATGAGAACAGTTTACAGCACAGGCAATCAATGATGAATTATGTTGCAAGAAGCAAAACTACTGGACGAGTTGATAGTGGATTGCGTTCCCAATATTGTGCACAGGTCAATTATTGGAAGAATGTACTTAAAATAATTGTTGGAGTTGTGAAATTTTTGGTTTCAAGGGGACTTGGGTTTCGTGGCGATAATGAAATTTTGGGGTCTCAAAATAACGGGAATTGTTTGGGATGCTTAGAGATAATAAGTGAATTTGACCCTTTTCTTGCTGATCATATGCAAAACTGCGGAAACCGTGGAAAAGGAAGTACATCATATTTTTCTGCAAATATTTGCAATGAATTTATTAATATAATTGGGCAGCAAGTGTTAGCGACTATTGTTAACGAACTAAAAGCAGTGAAATACTACTCAATAAGCATGGATTCCACACCAGATCTCTCCCACGTTGACCAACTGACTTTGCCTATTGAGAGATTTTTTGCAATTTTTACCTATGGAGGAGCATAAGGCTCAGTATGTAGCAGATACCGTTTTAAACTTTTTGGAAAGCCTTGATATTCCAATAAAGGACTGTCGCGGGCAGAGTTACGATAATGCATCAAATATGACTGGGAAGTATTCTGGTCTTCAGGCAAGAATAAAAGAAAAATGTGAATTTGCAATTTTTGTCCCATGTGCCAAACATTCACTGAATTTAGTAGGTGTTCAGGCGGTTGGATGTGTTTAAGAAGCAGTGGCATACTTCCAATTCATCCAAACATTGTTAAAAATTTTCTCGGGTTCGAACAATCGATGGAAAATTTTGACAGAATGTTTAGGTGCAAATAAAGTTCTGAAGTCCCTCTCTGAAACCAGATGGTCTGCACGCGCTGATGCTCTTAACGCTTTGCATAATGGTTACAGTCATATTTTTAAAGCTTTAACATTAATTGCCAGAAACACCGATCAACCAGGAGAAACAATAAACGAGGCTCAACGCCTTGCCAAAAAAAATTGAAACACTGGATACCATTCTCCTAACGGAGATATGGAATGACAATTTGGTAATTATCAATAAAACAAGCATAAGCTTACAGAACAATAAATACCATGACAAGGGTCGTTGCAAACAAAACTTTTTGCATCTCTTGCCAATTATATCATTAGCGGACGCAGTAATTTCAATCAGTACGAATCGGCTGCCAAAGAAAAAAATCCAAATGCTCACTATAAAGATAATTCTCAAAGACAAAGAATTGGCAGCACACGCATCACTTTTTTGGAAGGACCATCAGAGACTGTGCAGTTGAATGGCAAAGAAAAATTTCGTATAGAAACATTTCTTCCTATAATCGACACATTGGATACTAATTTAAAGAAACGATCGGAATCATACAAGGAAATTAACAAACGTTTTTATTTTCTTTCTCAGTTAAAAACAATCAATTCTGACTAGTTGACAAATAAATGCAAACAATTTGCAGAATTCTATCACGAAGACATTAATGCTAATGAGCTCAAATCAGAATGTTTTCATTTAAGGCGGTACTTGAAAAACCTTGCTAATGAATCAGCGTACTTGAGTATCTCAGTCTTACATCATCAAATAAAGGCAGATAAATTAGAAGAAATTTTCCCGAATGTGTAAGTTGCTTCAAGGATATTACTTTGCCTAATGGCCACCAATTGCAGTGGAAGGCGATAATTTTCACGGCTAAAAAGAATAAAAAAATGATTAAAAAAAATGAATTACGAACAACTATGTTACAAGAACGACTTACTAATTTGTCAATCATGTGCATAGAAAGTGATATCCTTCAAAAATTGGACTCTGAGGACATAATATAAGATTTTGCACAACAGAAATCTCGAAAGAAACCTTTAACATCAACGTAAGTCCAATTCCCAAACCAATAATCACTTCACTTATATTTTATTTGTATAAAGCTAACCATAGTAATCAATAAAGTCACTACCTGAACAAAAGTACATTCTGATGTTTTCATTTACGTTTTTTTGGCTTTCTAAAAGGGCTCCAAACTCTATGTGCCCAAGGGCATCTGCATGGCCTAAGACGGCCCTGCCAACAATAAATCAATAGATTATGTTATCTTATACGCCCAACTACATTTAGACGAGCTGAGGGAATTTTATGAGAAATGAAAAATTAAAATTAATTCGGAAAAATTCCAGGCTCTATTTATAACACGGAAAAGGAAACCCAAAAACTTAAAACCACTTAAATACAACAACGAAGTAATACCCTACTCCACACAAGCCAAATACCTTGACCTAATAATATATGAGAAATTAAGTCGGCATGCACATATAAAATAAACACGAAAACTAGCACTGGCAAAACTTCCGCAATTATACCCACTATTAAAGTCACCTAGACTCTCCCTGTGGCTGAAACTTTTACTATAAACTTCCCTAGTTAGATCGATGCTAATGTATGGAAATTAAATCTGGGGAAATGCAGCAAAGGTATTAATTCAATCATTACAAACAGTGCAAAATAAATTCTTAAGAGTTCTGGGCGCATCGTTCTACATGTATTTTAGACTTGCACGAAGCACTAAAAATAACTTTCATTGGTAATAAAATAGTCTCGCGAAATAGCAAATACTGCGATAAAATCGAAACCCACAGTAATAAAATAATTACAATACTCGGTAAATACCTCCCTGACACAAACACCCGACTTAAACGTCCTAAAATGCCCCGTTTATAAACCTAAAAAGTATCAAAATGTAAGAAAACAATTTAACAAAATAAGTTCGTGCTAGGGTCGCGCCAGTCACTCTGCCTGCAGCTCTCGCTGCGCTCACATCTCTCCCGCACCACTTTTAACCTGCCTTGCGACTACAGCGATTTTAGCACTCATAAACGCGACTACTTATTTATTTTATATTTAATTATAGTTCAGTTAAAGCACCTTCTCCTTAACTTTTTTAGAGTCACGGGATTATTATTATCATCATAATTTGGCCGGGGAATTACATTCCTTGTCCAGGTTTTTAACTTAACCTGCTTGTTATCAATTTTGTAATAAAGTAGAGCCACTTACATAGGCAAAGCTGCCGCCCTCTTCTTTTCCGTTAGGTCAGGGGGAGGGGAGGGGAACATTATGGGGTACCGGGCTTGCTGGGGAAACTCAGTGAGACCATTAAAATAGCTGCGGAGGGAAACCTCTGAAACTACAAATAGGGATGGTGCAGGGAGTTGGGAGGGGGGGCATATCTCGCTTCTTTATAGGTCAGATGAAACCTGTAGGTCAGATGAAACCCCCACTGGGTTGTTAAAGGCCCCTCACGGGGCCTGAACTACCTCCGCTCTGAGCTTCGACAATGATGAAAAGCGGCGAGTTTTGCCAGTCTCCCCCAAGAGGCCATGGAGGCAACACCTGTTGCTCCAGAGGCGGACCAGATCATGAACGCGATGAAAACTGCTTACAGTATCAACACTGAAATATGTGGAAAAAAAAAAAAATAAAAAAAAAAACCCCCGAGCTAGCTAATGAACTAATACCTTTAGTGCAATTGATTTTCATTTGGCCAACACCGGGCCTCTCCCAAGTCAATAAAATTACTGACAATCATACTGCACTTGAAGATGGTAAATAATGATGGCCATGCTTGCTCACAACAATAATGCAGACATATTAAATAATTACAATACACTACTACACGCAATTCTTTACTGGAATGCAAGCATCCTACACAATAAAAAGAACGAATTTATTGATTATTTGTCTCGTAATAACATAAAAAGCGCGGCAGTAAACGAGACCCATTTTAAGCCTAACCGTCGATTCTCTGTCCCAGTCTACGCCACATACAGACGTGACAGGGCACAGGACATAGGCAGAGGAGGCGGTGTAGCCATTTTGATCCATTATTCAATCGCTCACCATGACATAATGCTTCCAGATGTTTTCACACTGAAAGAAATTGGTATATAACTTAAATTAGGACAACAAAAAACGAAACTGCTATCACTCTGGTAGCAGCAGATTTAGACATCTTAATTAATAATATTGACCCTGTTATTATTGTCATTGGGGGATATTAATGCCAAACATCCCCACTGGCATTCGCGAACTAGAACAGCCAATGGGGTGCTGTTACAAAGACATCAGACCAATCGGAACTACCAAGTAATGGCACTAAATAAGCAAACATTTAATCCACAAAATATCGATCAACACCCAGAAGTGCTTGATATTGTAATAAATAAACCGTTCATTACTGGGTTTGACCTCAGGATTGAACAGGATCTCTCTTCTGATAATTATCTAGCTTCACATTGATTTTCAACCACTACATACAGAAAATACAACCCCAAGGAAAATTAAAGTATATTATCATGCAAACTGGCCTACATTAAGAAATTATATTATATTCATGCTAATTTACCACAAATAGATTAATACTCCATATGAACAACTGCCCAGTTTAACGAAGCAGTCTCGGTCCTGACTGAAACTATTACAAAAAGCACGGCCGATCACATCCCACAGAAAATAATTACAACAAAACTAGAAACTTTCCCACAGTACATACGGGATATAATCACGCAAAGAATCACTTGAGGCGCCAATACAAATGCTACAGAGATCGCCGAATTAAGGCCCGCATTAACGAACTGCAGGGAGTGATCTCGGACGAAGTAACCCTATAGAGAGCTTGTGTCTGGGAAACAACTTTTGTGAAATTAAAAACAAACACAAATAATTTGTGGGGGCTAACTAAGAGCATATTAAACAAGACAGATAAAGTTCCGCTATTAACAAACAAAACTCGGATAGTTTCTACCCATGTAGTTAAAGTACAAGCCTTCGCCAATGTGGTGGAAAATACTTTCCAGCCAAATCAGGAACTCGGTGACAACCAAGATTTGATGTTTTGCTTTGTAAGTTAGGTGTGAATTTTGTAAACGTCGACCCATAAGCAGAATGGATTCAGCTTTCTAATACCAGTATCAGAGGGAGAATTAACCCTGACATACAATATTCAATCTTCTAGCTGAAACATTCTCGTTGAACCTACTTCAGGCACATCTTAGATGCATCAAGTTCTACGACAGTAAGAGGACCTGTGCGTCAACACCCTAGTGATACCTTCAGGGTTGAAATGAATTTTAATACATAAGCAAGCACTCTCTGAGGCGGTGACCAGGAAGAAAACCTAGAGAGGCTTGCGAGGAGGCTTGGCTCACAATGTACAACAAATGAAACTACTTTAGGCCACTTTAGCTATTCTTCACCTTCATGAATACTGGTCGTTACTCCTCCACATGGCCACGATTCCTTCTCAGATGTTAACCAACAACGCCCAGTCCACCAAAGAGAAAGAAAGAAAGAGAGAGAGTGAGTGTGTGTGTGTGTCAGTAACTCTTGGGGCGAGAGTTCTCTTGAAGCACAGTCTGCAGCATTATCAGCAGAAGGCACATGTCTCAACTGATCCGTAATCATGCTCTCTTAAATGCGAGCGACTCTGTTTCCCACAAAAGTTTTCAGACGATGAGGAATCCTGATCCAGGCAAGTACCACTGTGGAATCACACCATGCAGTAATACAGATAATGTGGATACGTTCTGAAAGGGTAGACATCACTGACTCACGTAACTTAACGAGTAAATGTGCAGTTCGTAATTCAAGTCGAGGAAGAGTGACTGTTTTTAGTGTTGCAACACAGGATTTGACCAGAAGCAGGTATGTATTCACCTCACCTTGATGAGTAGTGCAGGTACACAACAGCTGTGTAACCGTCATTGGACGCATAGCTAAAACCAGGAAGCTGATATTCTGACTGTGGTGCTGACACAAGACGAGGTATGACCAGTTTGCTGAGAACACCCAGTTGGCATATAAAAGCCTGCCAGTCTTCCAGCACATCTCGAGGTTGAGCTTCATCCCATGATACCCAACAGGAGGAAAATCTTAGCTCGAATGACAACTGGAGTAAGCCACCTTAAGGGGTCATACAACCTAGCAATGTCTGACAAAATAGTTCGTTTGGTAACTATTGTGCTCGCTGATTGATTACTTCACTATTTTCTTGAAAACTCAGTGTACTCTCTCGGTGATTCTCTGGTACTGCATCTAAGACAGCGAGGCTATTACTGGACCATTTTCTTAATTCAAAACCCCCTTGCTTTAGGAAATTTATCAGTTCCTGCTGCAACTTGAGGTCTTCTGAAACTGATGCTGCACCTGTCATGACATTGTCCACAAATATGTATTTCATCACCACTTTAGCTGCCTTGGGATACATGCCACCTTCCTCAAATGCAAGCTGTTGTAAGGCTCTCATACCCTGTAAGCGATAGTGTCGTTGGAATTCACACATTGACTGATCAGGGGATTCATGCCACATAATTATTTGACAAGGTGCATCCTCTGGATGTACGCACACATGTCGATACATTTTACAAACTTCTGTGGTCATTACAACAGGATGAAGATGGAAATGTGTAATAATGTCCACAATGTCATTCTGAAGTTTAGGCCCTGTGAGAAGAACATCATTAATATATTTCCAGAAGTGGACGCCGCTGAAGCATTAAACACCACTCTTAACTTGGTTGTTGAGCTGGATTCCTTCAACACATAGTGATGTGGGATGTAATAACTGGTTCTCAGGACATAACTACCCCCTGGGTATCGCGAATGGGCTTCAACAAAGTGGCTCGCATTCAATATCTTCTGGGCTACAGTGTTGAACAGAAGGTACTTCCTCGCTCTCCCAAAACTTGCAAAAATGGTGTCTGTTAGTGAAGCCTCAGAGAGCATTAACAGTGAAACACCACCATTGGAGGCAGCAGCTGCAGTCTGACTGACTTTACCCATAAGAAAACAACCATAAATATACCATGAAGAGTAATGGGAAACCCACATGCTGGTTGGTACCATCCACCATCAAACACATCTGGATATGCATCACCCAAAAGATAGATTGTCCCTAGAGTATCAAATGATGGGTCAGATAGTTCCAAATGACAACAAATATCCCTCTTGAGGTGAGGAAGTGGGATGCTGGGTAATTTTGAAGCTTTAGCATTCAAGACTAGTGCATTGGTGAGGCCCTTCACTTGTCGCAGATATCAGAATGCAAGTATCAGAACCATTGTTTGCCAAAACAATAGACTGAACCAGCCTCACAACAGGAACATGAGTCCTATGGCATTTCAACCCTAGCTTACGGACACACTTTTCATATATGAAAGAGATCTGGGATCCTGAGTCAAGCAACACTCGAACATTCTGCATCTTCCCACTTGCATCCTTTACTCTAACGACTGCTGTACCTAAGACGACACATCAGTGGAAGAGGTAAGTGAGACTACAGCTGCAGTATCCTCATTGGGAATGGAAGTGACTGCTTCTTGTTGGCTAGAAATATCTGGAGTTTGCTCCACTTGATATGGGGAGATAGCAGTGTGAAGGGAATGGTGTCTCCTTATACAATACATACAGTTTCTTCAACTAGCAATCCTTCGCCATGTGGCTCTGCAAACAGTTTAATAAACACAACATCTTTCGTCGCATAAATTATATCCTCTCATAAACTGACTGACCATTGAATTTAGGACATTTGTGAATTCGGTGCATACCCTCACAGGTAATGTAAATATCTTGTTCCACAGTTACCAAGAATTAAGTTTTGATGTTTGTACCTGAAGTTAAAAACTTCTTGGCTCTTTACCGTGCACAAGTGGACCCTGAAGATGAATAGTTAGCCATCATCAATGCCTTACAATACGATTCCAAAAATTCGAGAAGCTGATCAAAGGTGGGCCTCTGAATGGTGTTACGAGTTATTTCAAACAGGACTCTTGTATTTGGATAAAGCTTCGGTAACATAAGGTTTCACAATACAAAGTTCCATTCACTCACTGGCATTTTTAAAATTCTCATGGTATCCAAGTTCTCCTTGAGAATATCTACTGTATTCTGCAATTTGTCAGGAGAGACAGCAGCTAAGCGAGGTAGTTGCATTGCATTTTACCAATGCATCGTGGTTATTGCTGACATTCTGATATATTTCAGTTAATGTTTGCCATGCTAGGTTATAATTTTCCTCAGGCAATGGGAGTTCTTTAATAAGGTTGTATGGCTCACCTGAAACTGATGTCAGGAGATACGGATGCTTCTCCACTGCGTCAAGGGCCTTCTTATGTACCAGCAAGGTGAACAAATCATAACAGGTAGGCCAGTCTGTAAGCAACCCCTTAAAGGTAGGCAACTGCAACTTTGGTAACTTTACATTGAATGCGGCTCTGACGAGATGACATTGCTGTTCTCTTCCTACTTCTTGAATGCCAAGTTTGTTTAAAACTCCCCGTTTTCTATAGTAGGCCTCGTCAAACTCCTCCAGCTCCCTCTCGCTGGCTTCAGACTCTTCAACTGATGCAGTTTCTTATGCTTGAACAGCAATTTGCAGATGATTTGCCTAGGTCTGTTTTTAACTGCTGCAATCGCGTCATGTTGCCTTGAAAAGGCCCGCCCGACTCGGATTGTCGTCAACTTCATCGCCTAAGGTCAGAAGTCTGTTTATACGGCACTTCATGAAGCGCAAGAGTGTCTTCAATTGACATTGAGACATTTTAACAATTTTACGCCATAGTTCGAAATTGCCGGCCCGGTGAAAACATAAACAATTACGGTTATGGTTGGTACACCACATGGCTAACCTCAAAAACGCTCTCGTTCCCCGCGAATCGCGAAAATGATAAATACAACACTTATTACGTAACAGAACTATGGTGTTTAAATACAGTAATATCTGTATAAACAACTGCAATGGCGTGCTACAAAGTAGTTTCAGTACAACACAAAGCCTGATTCTGCACACAAAGGATTACCGAAAACACGTCCACTGTTTACGGTAATTATCAATTAAACTCTGTTAAGTGGCTCGAATAACGCATATCTGGCTCAAAGGACTATAAAATGTTTCCATACAATATCCTTGGCAACACATTCCAGCTGCGTGACATCCAGCAATATGGAGTAATGGTAACTAACTGTTTTCCTTCATAGATGGCACCTCAAGTCAAGATGGCCACCGGGCTTTGCACTCGCAACAGTTGGTATTAAATTTTAATCCTAGTACATACACTAAATGACATAAATCTTATCACCAGGCAAGGACAAAAAAACTGCCACAAAATTACAGGCCAATCAGCCTACTCAACACACATTCGAAAGTTGTTGAATACATTATATTAAGATGGATTAACTCTGATCTCTATAGTAGCAATATACTTCAAGAAGAAAAATTCTGTTTCTGACAAAAATCCCTGGAAAACACATCAGCTTGTACGAGTAAAGGAATACATTGCACATGCTTTTAACTTGAAAGATAATTTAGTTGCTCTATTCTTAGACATAAAAAAAGCCTTTGATAGTGTATTTCATGAATGCTTAATAGATAAACTATACAAAATAAAGCTCAATGACTGCTATATCAAACTAATAAGCAGCTATACTTACACCACAGAATTTCCACAGTATCATGCGAAAGTGCTAAATCAGGCACAAAAGCCATCTGCAAAGGGGTGCCACAAGGCAGTATTTTAGGTCCAGTATTATTTAATATACATACATATTTATGAGCTACCACACCACATATTTATGCGATTTTAATGCTATGTGGACAGTTATTTTAAGTAACTCCCACAACTTAAAATTAGCAACCCAAAGACTACAAAATTACAATAATGACTTCCAAACCTATTACACAAAATTATGGATAAAAATAATTTTAGGCAAAAGCGAAACTATTGTCTTCACCCATAGAATAATACCACTGGTGGAAGATCGCCCCCAAATAACACTGTTTGGCAAACAGATGCCACACAAAAGATGTGGTGAAATATCTAGGTGTCCATATAGATGGCAAGCTAATTTGGAAGGCGCATATGAAGCGAAATGTGTCGGTGCCCATGCTAGGCTCTCTGCACATTACCCAATATTAAATCCACGAAGCACTATAACCCAAAATAAGGCTGCATTACTATATACAATTCCAATACGCCCAGTAATAACATATGCTGCGCCCACCTGGGTACATGCAGCAAAAATGTACACAAAGCACCTTCATATAATACAAAATAAATGCCTGCAAATAGCTGCAGACACGCCTCGATACTGCCCTGTCGAGGATTTTCATTAAAACACTGGATGAGCACTTCATTAAACAAGCACAAAAATTTTACTCTTGACTGCAAATTAAAAGATGTCGCCTCGGGGACTATAATTTGGAGGAAAGACAACAATATAAGTGGTGAAAGAGCATATTGACACACAGGCCACCATAAATCATCATAGGCCATCAACTTGCATGATAGTTACCACACTTACATAACTACTAAGCATTATATCAACTCACTTAACTACGGGCAGTGAGGCTGGCATTGCAACACACAAGGCTGCGAAGCAATATGTGCTCCCAGAAAACAGCAAAACATACGCTGTACAGCCTCTGGCTCGATGTCGGCCCTGTGATGCTCACTGCAATCACACTCATTTAAAACATGTGCTGAGACACTTTTCTCACCAGACAGATGTATGTATGAATGTATCTATTATATATGTATGGCCCTTCGTAATCAGGCGATTAGTGTAATGTATGTGTGTCTTACATCACAACACACACAACACTACTACACATAGCTACAAATTAAATATCAAACTAGGTAATTTACTTTCACTACACTTCCCCCACCACCACTTTTCCTTTCTCTTATTATATACATTTTTTGCTTGGAAACAAACTTTTTTTTTCTGTGTTCCAGAGAGATGACTAGCAGTCCTGTCCCCTGCCACCAGGGCCATGCTGCTGCAGTACGACCCTGGTCACAATCCTGCAGTGGTTTGACATATGTAGTATCATTCATTAACCTCACAAAGCCCATCTTCGCGAACTAACAAACACCTTACTTTGCCCACCCGTAATCCAATAAAGGACTTATTTTTTTCCTGCGTGACTGTTGCACAGATTTTCCCAGTGCCCTCTCCGCTTTGCACTGGTTTGCTGTGTTCTACCAAATACACCCTTACTAGTTTGGGGTGTGACCATGGGTACGATTGCAGCCATGGCACCAGACAACCCTGCTTTTAGCCGCAATGCATGCACCCAATTTTTATAACTTGAACCAGAACTAAGGCATGTAGGGCTTACCTTGAGATGCATCCCATTCTCCAACCGTCTTAACTACTAACATACATGCCGGAGGGCTCACAGAACTGTTAAGGAGCTCATGCTGGTGTAGAGGGATTTTGAAGCTCGCCAGAAAAAAAAAACACAGAAAACCAAGTCCGAGACACGAAACAAACACGAAAAATGAGCCAAGAGTGGCCGTAGTAAAAATACATTAGATTAAACATATAATAACTCCTACCCACAAGGAAATTTTTCAGATACATAAAAAAATATAAAAAATTACATAACAAATCTGACTATTGCTCTCGGAATGCAGTGACTGGCTGGTTTACAAAAACCTACTATGTTCTTCTGTGTCATCCAGTTGTGTGTGAAATTTTGTCTTTGTCTCAATGTTCGTCTGTGTTCTTATTTTGTGTTGTCGTAAGTTTTTTCTTCAGTTTTTTCATATGGGTTCAAGAAGTGTTGCAGCTGCAAACCAAATTTCTTGCTCATCTGCTGCATACCTAAGTTCATTGAAGAAATTAAGTCATTCTTGATACCCTGAACTCCTAAGCTAAGTGGTGCTGACTTGACGCTATCGTATACCAGAGCTGTAATGTAATGATTATAAATTGCCCGGCGCCATAGCTCTACGGTGAGCTAATGAGATTATTTGGGTCGTTCGGTCGGCGGCCCAGGGGTTCTGGTAATACACCGTCAGATATTAAGAAATTGCGAGCTGTATGGCCGCTGCGCACGCCTGAATTAATAACGCACTCAAGTAATATTCCATATTTTATTAAACACTTTGATCAAACACGTGGTCGTATAAACACACTGCTGGATTATAATTACTTAAGACGCGTGACGCTGCTCTCTCCTCGGTGATATTTAACATAAAAATACTAGTTGCTTCGTGAATGATATGATGATGCGATTGCTGAGTGAGGTTGCAGCCTGAGAGGCTGGTACCGAGGTTCTTGTGAAAACGAGAGACTTACCACGTCCGCTCGCGCCGAAGTGATGTTGCCTACTAGACTGAGCAATGCATCTGCTCGTGCCACCTAAGCACGGCCGACACCTGGTGGTGGAGAGATGAAACAAATGTTACTTAAAATGCTAATGAGATGTAAACATGACATACCTTATATAAACAAAATTTAACACAATAAACATAATAAAACACAATTACCCTTGTATTTACATAATAAAACACCATTATATTAATATTAAATATAAGTATTGACTCGTAGCAGCCACTGCATTGCCAACTTGAAAATGTCACATGTCCCTGGCTGGCTATGTATGTGATGACTGTTTTGACACACGATAATTATGGTATACATCAATACTGAATAAATACTAAACACTAATGCACTATACTGACGAAACTATATTGGTAAATAATAATGATTAAATTGTTAAACTGAATAATTAATGACATGGTGCACTATCACACATGGACAAATACACTTGATATACACTGAACACACTATCATTCTTGCACACATGTGCGCTGATATGGTGCATCTGGAGTGGAGGACACTACTGCGGCAGTTACAGTGGGCACAAAGGTAACCGTGAACGCCTGGTTCACGTCAGACTTTTATAGTTCTTTAAATGTACTGTTAACAATGGGTATTTTTCTCTGATGCCACAGTTTGAAAACTAACTGAAAGTGTAGCAGGGTTGAAAACGCTCCGCAGGTTAGACACATGGGCGAGTAAATTCCATTCTGCACCTGATACTACTTCTGGCAGATTGAGTTAAGTTGCAGCAAAGGTGACTGCCTGTTTTTGCTCAAGTGGATGTTCAAACATGTGATATGTTGAATTCCATCTGATTGGTTTGTCTTGAACAACCTTATGCTGGTTTACATTCAGAACAGACTGGGCATTTGTTAGTTCCTAGCATGATTTGCTCAAATGTTTAAAATGACCAATGATGTGGTGGCAACACTGAAAAGCTGGTTATCTCGGCACAGCATTCTTCCTGTGTGTTTGGTTATTGATTTTGCTTTTGGATCACCAGGTCTGGAAGGGGGAGGTTTGTGATATAAATGATTTCAGTGTTGCTTGAACATGGGCTTTTGTGGCTATTGGTTTGGGTGTATTAGAAATTCTGAACGAACAGGTAAGCTGGGATTATCAGGGTCAGATGTAGAGATGGAGATGACTGGATAAATATAGAAAAAGTAATGCTACTGCTGCTGCTGGGAAGTAAACAAGGTTCACGAGTGTTGTGTGACAAAGGTAATGAAGGCAATGTACAACCACTGTTACTGAGTGAGGAAATTGATTCAATTTCACACACTGGTAAGTCACTAATAGCACGGTTAAGTTTCCTCTTCTTTGCTTCTTGGATGTATGTAGGTTTCCCAAGATTTTTTTCATGTTTGACGTTTTAGAAGCACCTCCTCGTGAAATTTTCACTTTACATATATGGCAAATGGCAAAATTTTTGTTACTTTGATAAATATAAAGGTGCTCCCAAACTTCACTCGACATGTTTGTAAATAAAAATTTACACATGCTGTGGTCCTGTTCGCTGTTGTTTACTAAAGCATTTTAAATAGCACAGCACATGCAAATCACCGTTTTTTATTATCGGTACAACAAATACTACGACTAGTACAAGTTACTCCTAGTTTCAGAACGATATCACTGGAATAGTAATATTTTAAACTTATGTTGCTGTGTTTACATTTTGCAGACAACACATACCACACAAATGGTATTAGGAAGTATTCTGGTCGATTCATGCTAGCTATTGATTACTGAACATGCCTCGTATTTTTCTCTCTCTATTTAACGGCAACACAGCCATTGTTGCCATTAGCGTAGAGCAGCAGTATCTCGTGAATAAGGTTATCAGAGGTTATAATGCTAACAAACCATGCCAATTATGAACATGGTTTTTGTATGAATAATGGCAGTAGAGTTTTTAAGAGGATTTAATAACCACAGATTTTTAAAGGTATGTTACACTGTTGTATTACATTATGCTTAATAATAATCCTATATATATTTGCTGCGGCAAGGATGCAATGTTCAATATGTACGAAAATAAATTCTTTCACAAAATGTTCTTTTGGTTGTTTTGTGTGTACGATATTGCGCATGTTGATCAAATAAGTTTTGATGACACTTAAAATTGTGATGCTAATTGGTCATGCAAAAAAAAAAAACTACTTTATTTTTCGATTCTCTATTCATATTGCAGAATCGATGGGTATCAGGTTATCAAAGAATCGACTTTCCTATCCTGAAGTAAAACACCTTTTTTACACTTTCCGGGGAACAAAAAAAATTGATATATTTTTAGATGAACCAATTTCTAAATCAACATAAACACCAAAATTTAACGACTGTATGAAATTATTATGTACAACTAATTCAGGTTTTGCCCTTTTTGAATGTTAATTTTGTCCATTTTTTATCTTCATCATATTATGTGATATACTTACCATCACTTGAAATTTTGGAAGAACACAAATTACAACTTGCATAATTTTTGTTATAGTCAAGGATCCTGAAATACTTCCAAACTTCTCTTTTTCACTGTTCAATAAACATACACAAATGCATTGTATTAGCAGGTCACATTATTTATTATAATTGGTGATGAGTAGTCGCTTTATTTTTTTATCTGAATTGAAAACCTGATTCTGATAAAGCAGAAATAAGATTCTGAATTTGTTTCTCGAAAGCAATATCTGGTGGCGACCAATGTCAAGTCAGAAACATTACATCATATTGCGTATTTGTTAAAACAGCTTCTACATTTCCTATTTACATAACTACTTTTTCCACGACAGTTTTTCAAGATCACGCAGTGAAAGCCAAAATCTATTATGTATTATTGTATTACTATGAAACATTGTTTTACCTTATGAAATCCCCCAAAACAATTCACAAATTATCTGAATAAACAAATTTTTTTATAAACAATTAAAAAGAACTGATATTATATTGTACCAACTATTTGTTACCAGTTAACTGCTACATTTTCTTTTATGTTGCTAATGATCCAAAATGGACTTCTGAGAACATTTTGCACTGTTTTCTCATTTGAAAGTGACAAAATTGTATACCATACACACTGCTATACAGTTAAGTATTTTACTTTATACCTAATTTTACGTTTACCCTGATCTTCCATCATAAAAAATGTAGGAATAGAAAGAAACGTAATTTTAAGAAAAGTAGAGTTATCTTGATTTTCAATTTTTTAGATTCCGCCAAGAATCGAAAGAGCTGAGAAAATAAATTCCCCATCTCTAGTAATTATTTCGTTGTGCTGCAGTGCAGCTTCAAAAGCACTGTTTGTATAGTATTTTGAATATGAAGTACTTTTAATATGGAATATATGATCCCCTTCAAGTTTTTGGAAAATATATTTAGCATGCCAAATATGAGCATGTGTTTACGTTTTTGTTTAAACAAGAGAATAAACATATATACCTTACTGTCCCAAATATTAAGATAACTTGCATATATGCTGACCTATTAATTTTAAGGTTCGGAATTTGGAAAAAAAAATGTTCAGAATCATTGAAAACATGAAATTTATTTAACAAACACATGTTCATTATTAACTACTTATGGCTGACACCTTTCTTGCTTTGTGAACAGAAAAAATTAAACAGTATCTCAGATGTATCCACCATAAGTATATGCACTTCAGAGTTAAAATTTTAATTCTATAGAATTATAATCCTATTCGAGAACAGTTCACTTATCTCCAAAGATCATCATCTACGGACTTGCACATGGCGGTAGGAATAATCAATTTGCAGTGAAAATGTTTTCTTTCCACACACCATGGATAAATATCTCTTACAGTACAACATCTATGGAATTAAAATGTAAACAAAGTTTGCTGCCACATATTTCCTAACAAGATGTTCTCCAATCAAATCATAACATTCCAATGTTGAAGTAAAACATGATTTGTTCTGTATGTTATTTATGCCAGTATGTTTAATTAATAACTGGTAAAATTTTTTTATGAAATAAAAACTACTTTTAGTTAGAATAACTTTAGTAATTTCTGTGAGATGCCAGCATACAAGTAGAGTTTTGGATTTTGAAACAAAATTTTCAGAAAAAATTACTGACCTATATTTAGAACAATATGGTAAATAGTTTTTAATTTCTGGTTGTGCATCCATGTTTACGATACCAACAGCGTGAATTACAGAAACACACACAAAACACACTAAATATGAAAACATAATAATACCAACAGAAACTTTGCAATGGGATGATGCTTCAATTCAGAAACGAGATTATTTTAAGGTCCATTTGACATCAATATTTTAATATGGCCATCCCTATACCTGTATCATTCGTCAATAAACTTCTAAGAAGTTTAGCATAAAACCATTAGAGCCCAATAAATATCCTTATATAATTTCCAGTAATGGGCACATTAATCCTTAATGTTATAAAAATTACTACACACAGAAATCCACAACTTCCAATCCAAACTATGGCTTTATTTGCTATTCTTCACCATTTACAGCAATGCTGAGCCCATATACAAACATTCTATGCTACAACTTAAAAGTTTTTTATTTTTCGTCTTCATTGTATAAAATCTGATCAAACAGAAAAGAATACTGTACAAATACTGTGATCTTAATCTGTTACACGTAATGTTGCATTATTTACATACTACAAAACTAAGACTAATGGTCGGTTCACAATCAATTTTGTGTATGTAAGAGAATTTAATACAGAACATTTACAAAAATTTGTTGTTCTTAGTGAATGTACTTGTATGATGTTCAAACAATCGTATACGACTAGAAATTAACATGACTTTAGTGCAATTGTGATTTATTAACACATTATATTTAATTTCATTTGTATACTTATTCTGTCAGTTCTTACTGCACAAGATTCATCAGTAATATAACACACAAACAAGATAATGCAATGCAAAATTTAAATACAATTAATTATTACAGTGGATTCTAGATTATTAATTCCCAGTTTATATATTATGGTCCCGTCAAATTTTCCACAATCACAGATTGTTTTCCTAATACATCTGTTAAAAACAGATGGTATATCCACCAAATATTGCAAGCATCAATAGTTTTAGACTACTTTCCGAAGGAAAGAAAGGCTTACAAAATCACTTTCCTATCTGTGATTGTGTCTCCCCACCATCCCTCAATTTTTGAATGCGTAAACCGAATTTCACCAACTTGGTAGACACCTAGTACTAGCAAGGACATCCAACTTTTATAGTTTTACACCACACTGGGCACTTACTTTCAAAATGGTGCCCATTAAAAATGTAGGGTAATGTCATATCTTGGAAACCATTCAACCAATTTAAACCAANTCTTGGAAACCATTCAACCAATTTAAACCAAATTTTGTATGCTGACAGAACAATATGAAAGCATTGAATTCAGATGTGCATATTGCTGTTGGTCTACCATTTTTAAAGACAGCATGTGAAAAAAATTAAGGTTTTAAGTTATATCTCGAAAACTACTCAACCAATTTTCACCAAATTTGGCACGTAAGTAGAACTATGATAGGCTAGCAATTGAACTTTATTAGGTACTTATTTCCAAATGATGGCCATACAAATATTTTTGGTTTATTTGGTATAACTACAATACCGTTTGACCAATTTCAACCAAATTTTGTACGCTGACAGTATCTATTACAAGCATCATAGAAGCCAAACAATAACCACTTTTGTCTGCCATTTTGTAAGATAGCACTACATGAATTAATTAAGTTTTTGTGAAATATCTCGGGGAAACAATTGACATGTTCCTAGCAAATTTGGCAAACAAGTAGTACTGCAGCAGTTGACATGTATAAATATGTTAAAAGTATTTCTCACACATATTTTCAAAATTGAGGTCATGTAACTATTTTATTTTTATGTTAAATTGTCAAAACCATGATATTAATTGCAATGAAACTTTCTATGGTCTGCATATATTACAACCATCAAATGTATAGACACGAAATATCTTTTGTCTGCCCTTTTGTAAAATTGTATCACATGAATTAAAATTATGATATATCTCCAAAAAAACAACAGATTTATACCAAATTTGGCAAACAAGTAGCACTATGGCAGGCCATGTAAACTGATAAACTACAAACGGGTCAGACACAAATGTTTTCAAAATGGTGGCCATATAAATACTTCAGCTCAACATTTTTTATCTACAAAACTACAAAAAAAAATTTTAACTTAAATTTGTATGCTGACAGTTCCAGTTATATTCATCAATATTTTCTATGCAAAGTCTCATTTTGCCACCATTTTGGAAGATAGTCCCACATGAAATAATACAGTTTTTATGCCATATCTGAGAAAACAACCAACCGATTTCTTCCGAATTTGTCGAAGAAGTTGTTCTGTGGTAGACCATATTAATTTATATGTTTTAAGTGTGAGTGTCTCTTAATTTCTGAATGGTGCCTATACAAATATTTTGTGGTATGTCTAAAAAACTATGTAACAGATTTGAATTTAACTGTATATTGTATCCATGATAATTATTGAATGTGCTAATACATAAACTTTGTGTCCTACATTTATGAAGATCATCACATGAACAATGGAAGTTTTATGGCATATCTCGAGGACTAATAAACCGATTCATACCAAAATTTCACACGATTATTTATACAGTAGAGTAGGTAAATTAACACATGTTAAGTGTGGCAGGAATGTTTTATTGGGGTTTATATAAAAATTTAGATTAATTTGTTATATCTATTAAATATTTCAACAAAATTTTGTACGCAAACAGTATTAATTAGAAGCATCATTTATGAGTAAATTTCCGCTTTTGCCCGATTTTTTTTTTGCAAAGTAGTGTCAGGCGAGTAAATTGAATATTTAGCTATGTTTCCAGAATAATTCAACTAATTTCCACAAAATTTTGCACACCTACAAAGCCATGTAAAATATTGTGATATTTTTAGCATATCTATTCAAAAATTTCAATAAAACTTTTTAGGCTGATAGTATCTATTACAAACATCACATATAGAGCCTCTTTTTAAGCTATTTTGTAACGTAAGCCCATTTAAGAAAAAAGGTTTTAATGCCATAACTTGGAGACCAATCAACTGATTTCCACCAAATTTTCACTCAAGTAAGTTGTGGTAGACCATGTAAACTTTTGTGTTTTTAGTGGCTCAGACACTGATTTCAAACTTATGGCCGTGTAAATATTTCAGGTCAGCGAACCCTGTCATTCAAAACATTAGACTGATTACATCCGAAGTTGATACCCCGAATCCTATCCTACCTCTGTGATGCAGTTCATTGCAAGCTAGTTTAATTTTATGAGTTTTTCTGAATTCAAATCCTGGGTAAGCTACTCGTGTATTTTATTTTAATTGTTTTGGTACTGTTTCACATGCTTCTGGTTTCAACTCTAATGATATTGCTGTCAATGAGACATCAACGCCTACCTACCATCTCAGCTTCACTAAAATTTATCTGCACCCATGTAGAGGAAAGTATGCTCATTAGTTATCAGTAACTTCTTCCTTAACACTATGTGAATGAAAAACAATGCGGATAGTCGACAACTCATACTATCAATAGTAGTATTTACATCCAGCAGCCTTTTTAGTGTTCTATTGACTACACTTATTCTTCTTCTTATGCATTTACTGCACACTCAGGTAGGTGACAGTGAGAAATAATCTGTTATTCTTTCTCTTCTTAAGAAATTATTGCACTCGTACATTGGCGACAATGAGAATGAATCACATAATCTCACACATTATTGTACTATCTATGATCTTGTTATTGGGAAGTATTGGTTGTAGGTTTGGTTAGTATTATAAGGGTTTGAAAATGGCTCGGCAAGTATTGGCTGCCAAATTGTTGCAAATAAATATGTTATGGCAATTTTAACCGAGGGATTGAGCATGGCTCTGCAGATGAAAGAACACCGAACAAAATCATTAAAATAAATAAAAATTAAATTTCGCTCAATTACAAGAACTAAATTTTTTATTTTAAAGTGAATATTTAATAATAAATTTACTAGAATAAGTTGTTTTCATTGACATCTTTAGGCTGTTGGTTTAAACAAACATGCATTTAATGGTTATGTACATTATTTCTCAGGTATTAAATACAAATCGGCATTCATGGTTTTCCTGCATGCTCCATTGTTCTTTGTTGGGCCAGTGAAAAAATTTTTTTCGAGTATGCACTTAACATAAAATTTTTAAGTTTATTTAAATGAGTCAAAAATAAAAACATGTCTTCTTAGAAATAAGATAAATTAGATATTTTTCTTTTCCCATCAGTATATTTGTGGAGGGCCTCACCTACATAACATAAAATATTGCCATTCCCTACCCAAGTATGTGATGACCACGAACCATTTTGTAAAAATACATTCTGATATGCACATGTTCATTACATACATGTTTTTTTATTGTAAACCGACCTCAAATTTACAGCTATGCTCATAATCTCAGCTATTAACAAAAATGGACTGATTTACAATTACAAATAATAGAAATATGGTGAGTGCTTGACTTCAGCACAAGAAAGTTGGAAATTTATTTTAATTCTATGACAAAATTCAGACAGTATAAAAAAATCCCCATAACTTTTTTTCATGTACCATATTCACCCAAAAAAAGGAATTTTACTTTTAACAGTCTACAAAATATTATAAGTCGCCTTACATCCAAAACTAAAACTTCTTAAACCATTCTGTTTACAAAACATGTGCATAAATGTTTGGTTTCGGAGTGAATTTGGGTTCTAGTATTGTGTAACTGTTGTTTGAATTTCCCGCCCCAGTCAACTGGTGGCCATGTTGGTGTACATTGTCATGTATTGGTGGTAGTGATTTTTGCAAAACAGTTATGGCTATGACTCCACCATCAAAGGTGTGAATATCAGTTTTGGGTTGAAAAAACAAATTTTTGTAATATTTTATGGTTCTCCAAGCCGGATTTTTGTAATAATATTGTGGATTTGGGGGTTATGTAAGCAAATGCAAGTGAACTAGTGTGCGTGACGTTCATGCCAGGCCGGCGCATTACGAATCATGGTGTGGCAGAAACAGCTGAAGATCCGGTTGCGAATTGTGAAATGCCGCATTAATTTACTGCTTACACTTGTGGATGAGGTAGGTAGTGATCAAATGTGAGTGGGGTTTTTCATTGCAGCCTGCCAAAACTTGCAACAACTAAAGGCATAATTTGAAGAAACCCACTTCCAGCTGGTCATTCATCTTCAGAAACGGCCTCGGTGTCAGCAACTGAATAAAGTGAAAAGGAGTTGGAGGAATTTTACATGGCTTATTATTGAATACATTCTTTGAATCAGCATGATAATTCACTCCAGAATCAAAATGTCAATACTGGAAAGGTAGGTACTGTGAAGCTCCAGAAACTTCAACTCCTGACCATTAAAGGGTCTGTGACTGAATGGATTGCCCTTTACGACTTGTTTACCTCTGGCCCACAAGTATCTTTTGGTTGTTGAAAGGCATCAGTACTTACATCTTTGGCACAGAGGTGACTTAAGTCTTACAAAATCCCTCCCATTGTCAGCGGACAGTTGCAAACTTGCACAGAAAACATTTGTTGACAGATACCAGAATGTATGACCCATTGCATCCACCTTCTGGAGAATATCATATATCTGCCACATATGTTGTGCATGTCTTCAAACAAGTTGAGACATATGGTTGCCATGATACGTGAGAATCTGGGTGCCATACGAATAATGAAATTCCCAGTACAGCAGTGGAGTTTTATATTAAATATTGTGTTGCCAAAGCTTGATCAGGATACTAGAAATCAGTATGAATTGGCTCACAAGCATGTTTGGTTGCCTACCTTTGACCAACTTGTAGATTTTCTAGACTTAGTGTAAAGCACTGATGATAGCTGGCTATTCAATTGTTGCAGGGACATGCCTTCTAACAAAATGGGCAGATCCATCTGGCTAGGGTGTAAAATCTGCATTTTTGTGGCATCAAATGAGTGTGATTGCATTGTTTATCAGGAACAGCACAAAATCTACAGAAGTCTGGCATTCTTGAGTCAATCACCTGAGGAGAGAACAAAGGTTGTGGTTCAAAATAACCTGTGTTTTAATTGTCTGTACCACCACAAGGTATGTGAATGCCCTTCCAAGAAAACTTTTATGGAGAGTCGCAAATGCCATAATTCAATGCTCCACCTCACACATTCAGATTCCACCAATGTGCAGCAGCAGACACCATCAGGTTTGTTACAGGAGAATGTAGCAACATCAGGGCCATGTAAAAGGGAGGGATCATCAAACAAAAAAAACAGTGGTGCTAGGGACGGCAGATGCGCATGTACAACCTGCTAATGGGAACTTTCAACAATTGTGTATGCTGTTTGACTCTGGATTGCAGTTGTCATTAATTTTGAATGATTGTGATCACATGCTAGGCTTAAAGCAGCAGAGAGCATATGTTCCGCTTGTGGGTCTGGCGAATTCCATACAAGCCAACAAGGATCTAGTTACCTGTAGATTTGCGCCACAAATAATCAGGAGTGCAATGTTACTACTGAAACATTGGTTTTGAAGGAAATTGCTACTAATTTACCAAGTGTTCCTCTCCCATTCAGAATGAGCACTATATATGATAAACTCAAGCTACCAGATCAGGGGTTTGACCATCCTGGACCAATTAATATGCTGTTGCCAGCTGACGTGTACCTGGATCTCTTCGATGGTGGGCAGTATCTATGAACTTCAGGATATCCTACGGTCTTTCACAGTATCTTTGGCTGGGTACTAATGGGAAGGGTTGGCAGTCATAAAACGTGTTCCATTGTCCACCAATTACTTTCTTCACTTGTCAGCCCACTCTTACTGAAAGGTTGGGCATGTTTTGGGAGAGTGAAGAATTTCCATCTCTAAAGCATCTCGACCCTGAAGATGTTGAATGAGAACCATTATGTGAACATCCACTCTCTTACTTCAGATGGATGTTATGTGATGTGACTTCCCTTCAAGGAGTCAAAACTGTTTTTAGGAGATTCACGTACTCAAGTAACTACAAGACTGCATTAACTATAACACCGCTTAGGCTGCCACCCAAGGCTACGACAATATCATCATCAAATTATGAATGAATATCTGCAACTAGGACACACGCATTAGGTGAACTCTTTGGTTGAAATGCCTTAGTTCTAATATCCCTCATCATTGTGTTTTGAAGAGTAGAAGTTCAACAGCCAATCTGAGGGTTGTTTTTGATGGTGCAGCTAAATTATAAACTGGGAAATCACTTCAGGATATGCTGATGATTGGTACAAAGTTTCAAAATGACATTATGAAAGTCTTAACAAACTTCTGTATCCATCCAATTATGCTGACCACTGATATTTGTAAAATGTATCAAGTGCAGGTTCACCCAGATGATAAACAATATCAAACCATTTTGTGGTGTGAAGATCCAAACCAACCAACACATTTGAACTAGACACAGTCACTTATGGAATGTCTTCTGCACCCTTTAGAGTCATGCGTGCTTAAGACAACTGGCTGCAGATGAAGGAGCAAGGTATCCCACAGCTGCAACAGTTGTACTCCAAGAAATTTTTTGGACGACATTGTAACCGGTGCTTTATCATTTACAGAGGCACTAAAGTTACAGCAAGAATAGATAAGTCTGATACAGTATGGAGGTTTCGAAGAGCAGAAAAAGTCAAGTAATAGGCAAGCATTGTTGGAAGCAGTTCCTGAAAATTGTGAAAGCCCATTAACATTTGAAGAGAACTAGGAGGTGGTCAAGGTCCTGGGGCTACAACAACAAATGCTTTTTATTGCTCCAGTCCCCAACTTGTCACCCATCACTGGAGTTGTGATTTACTCTAGATATAAAAGTACTATACTTTTGGATCGTTGCTAGGTCAAAACCACATCAAAGCTTTTATTATAATATATATTTGGACTAATTTCAGTCAAAGCAAGCCTCATGGAGCTTCCAAGTCTGCAAATCTCCATGGATGCAAGAAGCAGGACCCCCACATGGTTCTGCTACCGCACCCTTCACAGCTTCCCACCACTTATGCCCCAATGGGTGTGTATTCAAGATTTTTCGACACTTCTACCCCATTGAGTATATGTCTTGTGCTTCAATGCTTCTATCCACCATCACTCCTGCTTATGATGTTATGGATTAATCAGCCACAGTTCCACCTGCCAGCCCGCAGAGATGCAGACCCCCGGATTACGAGGAGAAAGGCCTGGACCCCGACAAGCAGAGAAGGCTTCACTAACATTCTCAGTAATTTTGTTATTATTTAGGCCCTGCTCATCTTTTGACGATTAGGGCATTTCCATGTGCGATTTTCAAACACACTGCCTGTACGAGTGCATCCTACGAGTAGCAATAACCCCAACACAATTTTGGGTAAGCTGAATTTTGAATTTGGGGGG
>NQII01000009.1:1361752-1422114 GCA_002778355.1 Clitarchus hookeri
ATATATTTAAACACTTTTAAATAACTTTGATGCATGATCTTGTTTCTTTGTGTGTAAATATATTGTTTTGAATATTTTTTTTTTGTTTAGTAAGTTTTTTTCCCCATCTAGGAACGGAACCTCATTTATCACATTAAAATAAGGGTTCTACTTTCATACATTTCAACTTTCATACACAAATTTAGGAACACATTGTGTATGAAAGTAGAGGACTGCCTGTATAGTGACTCAGCCCCAAGACACCCAGGGACACCAGAGAACATCCTCTAAGTGTTCCTGCCCCGCGAGAATGCCCAAAGTCTGGCACCATCTTACAGCCATTACAGTCTGGGCCCCTACCCAAAGAACTGAACTTGTCCTGCTAGGTCAGGAGAGAGATACCCCTTCCGTAGTTGAAGTTGTTCCATCCAAGTATAGTTACATAGACAAACTGTGCGCAATTTTACAGCCACTGAAGATCTGATATGGAGAGATAACCCTTCCATTATTGACGTTTCCTCAACAAATATAGCAACACAGCCAGCCATGCACAACCTTACAGCGACTTAAGGCCTGGTTACCCTGTCACCTGGAGACTCCATAGCAGATTCAGAGAGTCATAGTTACGCCCGCCTGGTTCTTAGGTTACAGTGAAACGCACCAACAGATGCTTTCCCGTATCACATTCATCCAGGCCAGGGAAGATCGCACCAAGAGAGCCATATTGTCGAATATCACGAGGATATATGATTCACTTGGGTGGCTAAACTCACTTGTTACTTGAAACTCTGTGGTTACTAGGCTTGACATGGGATGAAGCCCCGTCTCCAGATGTACTTGCAGAATTGTAACAGTTCACCAGCCAGCTGAAGGCCCTCGGCAAGCTCTCCAAATGTAGACTTATATCAGCAATACATGAGCCAATTAACCAGCTCCATGGGTCCAACGATGCCTCTAATTATGCCTGTGTAGCTGTAGTTTACCTGCAGACATTCAAACAAGATGGAAAAAACACTCATCTAATCCTTGCCAAATCTCACGTGTCACCATTAAAGACCATCTCACTCCCTTGACTGGAGCTTCTCAGTGCACATTTGCTCGTCAAACTGCTGAAAAGATTTATGAATACCATTTCAGAACAAATTTGTATCAACTGTGCCACTGCATGGTGTGACTCTGTTGTGGCCCTAGCCTCCAGCACTCCACCTAATTGCCTCAAGACCTTTGTGGCAAATAGTCTCTTCCACATACAGGAGACTAAGTTACTGGTTCATTGGAGAAATGTTCCATCCTCAGACAACCCTGCAGACTGTGGATCCAGGAGACTTCTGCCACATAAATTGTTCTCTCATCCCCTGTGGTGGACAGGACCTTCAAGGCTAAGGGTCAACTAAGCATCATGGCCCAATGAAGCAGTGAGCAATGATATTGAAAAGGATGACCCAAAATTATGGTCAAAGAAAGTTACTTTACTTGTGTCACAGTAGTCCTGACATAAGTGACATCATAGATAATTTTTCTTCCTGACCAATGCCCCAACAAGTACTAACGTATCTCTTGCGCTTTGTCTCAAACATGAGGGTACCTGCTCAACAGCTTCATGCTGATCCACTCATAGTAAAGGAATTTAACATTGCGAAGATGATGTATGTGAAGCAATTTCAAAGGGAATGCTTCCAGACAGAAATAGACTGACTGCAGGAAAGGACTGTCGCTCTAACATTCAAAAGTTGAGCACTCAGTTGATGGGACGGGTATTTTGCATGTAGGTGGACAACTACAAGATTTAAGTCTGGCATGTAATCAAAAGCATCTGATTCTGTTGCCCGAGAAAGGTAATTTGACTGAACTGGTTGTTGATTGCCACCAAATAAATCTTCATGTAGGGCATGATGCTACTAATGCTACAGTCTGCAGTCAGTTTTGGGTGCTTGCAGGGAAAACAGTAGTTAAGACTAAAATCCACAAGTGTGTCAGATGTTACAAATTTAAGGACACCAGTGCAAACCTATGGATGGGAAATCTGCCACCAACCAGAATCCAGTAGGCCAAGCCATTCCTAACTGTAGGTGTGGATTATGGCGGTCCGTTTCAGGTAAAGCATTCTCAAATGCAAAATAGCTATACGTGAAACGAATTTTTGTGCTTGTTCATTTGTTTTGGCACAAAGGCAGTTCAACTTGAACTCGTTTCCTACTTGAGTACACCAGCTTTCCACAATGCTTTCTTCAGGTTTGTTTTCAGGTGCGGACTTTATTAGTCAGTGTTTTTAGATTGTGAAACCAATTTTATTAGGGCGTAGCACTATCTTAGAGAACTCAAAAAACATTTGATGACACCCCACAGCCTGTTGCAGAACACCTAGCTACTCGTGGAATTCAGTTGAGCCTCAATCCCCCTTCTTCACCACATTTTGGTGTACTATGGGAAGCCGGCATCAAGTCTGCAAAGTTCCATGTGAAGAAGGTCATAGGTCAACAGGGTCTCACATTCAAAGAGCTTTCTGCACTCTTTTCACAGACTAAGACTGTTCTTAACTCCTGTCCTTTGTGTTCACTCTCTTCAGACCCAAATTATATTGAGGCATTAATTCCAGCTCACTTTGTAATTGGCACCACCATAACATCAGTTCCGGCTTCAAACCTAATGGAGTCTCCGCTGAACAGACTTGAACAATGGCTGCTGATACAAAGAGCAACTCACAACCCTTTTGACAAAGATAGCATTGAGAGTACTTGCACACATTGCAGCACCATGTGGTAAGTGGACAAAGAACAAAGGAGACCTCCATGTTGGTGACTTCGTCCTCCTCAATGAAGACAATATACCACCTCTCCAGTGGCAGCTAGGGCATGTCCAGACATTGCACCTTGGACGAGATGGAGTGGCTAGAGTGGCCAATATAAGGCAGCATCACAGACTGATCAAGAGACGGGTTGTGAAGCCATGCTGATTACCTGTTAACTAAAAATTGGAAGAAACAAATGTGTACATATACTGTAGTGTAGTGCAGTTAATTGTTACTTTTGGTGGGCAGAATGTTTGGTTCCGGAGTGAAATTGGGATCTAGTACAGTTCAATAGTTATTTGAATTTCCCACCCCATGTGGCAATGATGGTGTACACTGTGCTCTAGTAGTGGTAGTGTTTTTTGTAAGGCAGTTATGGCTATTACACCGCCATCGCGAGGCGTGAATATCGCGTTTACGTCGAACAAACTAATTTGGTAACAAAAAATAAGCTCAATTTTATTATTGAAATGTCTGTTGCATTAAAAAATATATTTGTCAAAACTTCTCATGGTGCAGACAATGGGCATGGATGCATTTCAGCACAGATTTTCAATAAATTTTTTTTTTTATATATATTTCAACACATTGTGGCCTTGCTGCTGATCATGTTTCCAACAGTTATGAGAAAATTCTTAGCCTAACAATGTTCATAAAAATCATTAAATTTTTGTAGCAAAGTAAACACACATACAGGTGTGTAGACAGGCCAATGAGTTCTGTGTTATTCACAGTCATTCACTGACAAAAACTTAAACAGCCATTATGGCAAATAGACAAACATCACAGATAAACTGATAGAAAGATACCAAACATTTGTCAATAAAAAGAGTACAAAGTAAAGCCAAAACATTCTTTCACTTCTACAATTCAAATGTTTATATGCTGAGTGTAGTCTGAATATCTGCATTCATTTGTTTATTTATTTCTAAAATTGTGTTCATTTTTTAAATATCAATTCACAGTGGATAAAGTATGTAAGGGAAATGAGGAATACATGCAAAAAATTATTTTTGTAAAGGTTAAAAGTGTAGTTATGACAGAAATTTCTAATTAATTATGGTAAAATATGTTGGAACAACAAACAACTGTACTGCAGCCCATAAAATTGCATTACTGATGCAAATGTTTGGTGATGGATGGTTGTGTGGGTTGGATAGAATAGTTGTATTGTGAGATAGCAATTTTCTAAAAGTTGCAAGAATTAAAAATCAGACTGAATATAAGGCAGTCGTGCTGGTGACAAAAAAAGGGTGATTGCACCATTTTAAATTAAATACTGTAATATATATATATATATGAATAGAGGGGGTGTTTTACATCCTGGATCTTATTTTCAGGTGAATAAAGTACGTTCTACCAAAACATTTAATTTGAAGTTCTATGTTTCTGGTAGCACTTTCAAATAACACAATATAAATTTCATCTGCCCTGATACAAAAGGTACAATAACAATCTACTTAAAAAAAAAACCAACCTTAACAGTAAATATAAACTATAAAAAAAATTACTTCTTTCCACTATGAAAACAAAATGCTGATATTTCCCCTTATTTTATTTTGTCATTCTTCCATTATTACTTGGACTGAAAAACAATATAATATTTACTAACAGCCTAGAATTTGGATATGTGCAAAAGAAATGCAAAGACAATTTACAAAAGCTAGAAAAAACCCTTCAAATAAACCCCTTAAAAAATATCAGACTCTTATAAATGTAATATGGTAATATTGTCTTTCGAAGACCACTACTTTATAGTAATGTAAAGAAAAAGAAAGCTTCTATTCTGCAGTTATAAATATTATATAATATAATAAGTATTATAATTGATAATTTTTTGAAAATTTTTGAACATAATATACATTATAGACATGTTATGGTCTAAAAAAATGTTACAAATCTGTATATATAAATTCAATTCTTATGACATTTACTAGGTAATGACTAGCCTATTAAGCATATAACGTATAAAAACATTTAACTAACACTTTCTCAACATATACATGACAAAACGTACGTTTATTTTCTATAATATAGTATATTGAAAATATTAATGTACATATTTAGTATTACATAACAAATATTAATGTAGTTATAAATAATGGAGACTACCAGAATAAACAAGAATGGCAAATCTAATATACACTGTTAAATTTTGACAGTGACACAAACATTACATTGTTATGTTTTTGAAGAGCTGATTTTACTACACTGAACATCACAAAGCATCCTAGGTGGTTCACCTTAATATCTATAAATTATTAAAATTATATTTACTTGACATAATGTGTGTATTACCATAATGTTTTTTGCATGAGGTGAACATGTTCAAAATTTCCTCTATGCATTTATTTCATAAATTAATACTGGTGAATAAAAAAGTTCTGATAATCTCTATCAAAATTAATAATCATGAGACCAAATTAAGTTCAATTATTGTGCATGACACATTCACATTACAGATTTACATGTAAAAACAAGACAATAATGTTAAATTAATTAATTCACCATTTGAAAAAGCTTCTATAATAAAGATTCAGGATTAAGGCCTGTATAGTATCAATATACCAAGTAAGGAATACTTAATGTGATGTTCATTCACAAGCATGTTATGCAAATGATCATTTACATGCATTTTATGCTAATGAGATAATACACTAACCATTCAAGGTTTTGATTTCCGTAACTTATGTAGCATAATTGATTTCATTTTACAAAACACCCTAATTCTAATACTAGTGTACACAACTTCAAATTATGAGTTAATAAATTTAGGTTTGATGAGTGAAAATGATGCACAGAGGTGAAAAATGACAGGAGCTTGTGATAATAATGGGCTCTACACCACAGGCATCCAAAGTCACACATAACATATGATTTTATGCCCAGGTTTGGGCTTGTGCCATAAATAACTCAGTTCCCTCACCACATGAAAATTATGCTTCAGTTATTACAGCTTCCAAGGGTATACTGCCCTTGTTATGTACATCCAGCATACACGTGAACACGTGAACAAATTTTAAGCCCTAAAATGTTTATTAACCTAAGATACGCAATTTATCAATAGGAACTAGTAGAAAGAAAAAGGGGAGTATGGCATAAGGGGATTGGGGATAGGCGCCAGGCGCTGACCGGCATGTTGTGACGTCACCCAACCGCCATATTTGATCCAAGTGACGTTGACCTTGACCTATAACCTTGAAAATAGAAAACCTAAAAAATTGAGGAAAAGTTATAAAATCCCAAAAATTTTTTTTTCCATTAATAAAAATAAAAAATGATTTAAAGATGTAATGTAGGAGGTCCAGGGTTTGATGACAGATGCATCAACTAAGGTACCAACACGACTGGCCCTAGCCAGGTCGGCAAGTGTCCATCTCGTCAGTCATGTAAGATTATGACCTTGACCTTGACCTCAAGGCAAAAAAAAAGAAAGAAAATCGAAAATAAAATGTTTACAGGCGACGAGGGAACTCGCATTATGACAATGACCACAAGCACTTTATACACAGTGATATTATGAAGGAACACATTAAGATCTGCAACAGTTCATCTCCTGGGAGCCAGCATGTGATGTCGCCAATACTGCCTGCCACATCGATGGGTACTGTTTCCGCAGACGATTATGACAAGACAGACAGAATGAGAAACCTACAATGCATGATAGAGTCGATATGTGTGGCATGTACACTTGCAAGGCTTTCGCATGAAGTCAACGAACATTAAAATAAATGGTTGTCAGCTCTAAATACTGATGATGACCATGTGACTCCTACAAAGAAAAGTAAACTTGACATTAAGGATGAAACAGGAGGTGAAGACAATCATGAAGACAGCATTGATGATAATGGCTATGGTGACAGTGTTGTTGAAGTATATGATGAGAAAGATGATGGTACTCTTGACGCTCGTGCACATCTTTCCCAATGAGTTTCCTTCGACAAGTGGCGCGAAGAATGCAGAAGGCATCAAGAAGGCTCGTTACATATTTCCTGAAGACCTGAATGAACTTGTTGAGTATCTCAGATTTTTGATTGACCTACAAAAATGCGGGGATCTCTCATGCATTGCTGAGATACCTTCAATCATTAATGAACTGAATGATCGGGGTTACATCAGATGAGACTGTTGGCTAATGTCCATAAGATGCAATGCAAACGTCTAAGAAATGTAAGGATCGAATGTACAAAATAATAGAATGTATATAACAAGTAAATTAATTTAATTTATTAAAAATAGTAATGTGTGTTTAATTTGTTATACAGCCCCTTCTGCTTCTCTGAAAGACTTACAAGTGTGTGTTTTCGATAACTTTTATGTGAGCATGTGCAGGAGGGTGGCTATGGTTTGATCTGAAGTATTATCAACCAATGAGAAACATTGGCGAGGGTCAGTTGTCTGCTGGACATGGTGCTGAGGAAACCTCTGGAAATGTAAGTATTTTCTATAAATTTATCAAAATATTTTTTTAGAATAAATTTTAATTTTTTTTTAATTTTTGGGGTTAAAAGGCATTCAAGTTCAAAGGTCAAGGTTATGGTCATTGGATTTAATATGGTGGTTGGGGGACATCGAAACAGGGTGGTTGGTCAGCTCCAGTCCCCTATTCCCTATAAGCCAAAATATTAGAAATTGTAATTTTTAAATAGATTTTTAAATAAACTCTAATAAAACGTTAATATTTTTTAAATAATATGTTGCAAATTTTTAAATTTTTAGAAAATTTTTAAAACCATTTTGCAATTATTTGGGTTCAAGGTCGTCTAAGGTCATGGGTACGAGGTTAAGGTCACCAATATCCAACATGGGGTTCGTAGTCATTAACGTAATATGCTTACCAACGTTTATAAATTTATTACATTTTTTACGTTTATTCTTCAGTGTTTTCAAAGTGATTGGGGTCATTAGTCATCAATGTAATTTTTAGTCAATTTTTTGACTTTTTGTTGTTTTTTCAATTTTTTTTTTATTTTGTGACTTCAAGTATTCAGGGTCCAGTCGTGTCGGGAGCTTAGTCGATCCACATTGTCATTGAACCCCGAACCTCCTTCATGTACATCTTTAATTTTTTTTTTTTTTTTTTTTTTTTTTGGAATATCAAAATTCTTTTGGAATTTTTTGGTTTCTAGGTCATTCAAGGTTACAGGTCATGGTCACTTAGATCCAATATGGCAATCAGGTGACGTCACAACATGATGGCCGGCCGGCGCCTGGTGTCTATCCTCGATCCCCTTATGCCCGACTCCCATTTTTTCATCTACTGGCACTAACAAAATTTGGAGTAACATTCATTGCAGTTTTCTTGAAATAAAATTAAATTTTTTAATGTAATTATAATGTATTTATAAATTATTTTTTATTGCATGCCACATACTTGCAAACAATTTTACGGTAATAATATTTACTACTTATGTAATTTTATTTATGGGTCTATTTTAATGCTTGGTCTACCAAATTGTTGTTTTCTGTGGTTACAAAGATTTTGTAATTTGCATTATAGTCTGCAAATGTTCTCCTTTTGTTCTCCTAGGTGGACAGACACAAAAAAGGTCCTTGCTCCTCTAATGCACACAATGTCCTTGTTGAATGTTTTTTATTAATTTTTATTAATATTTTTAGTGTCTACTTCTACAACTTCAACAAAATCTGGTCAGCTTCATAATAGTTTATTACTATTGTTCTGTTTTCTTAAGTGCTGTTATGGTATATGGTATGAGGCTGTGAAGATTACACATTTGTCACATCTGTTTCTGTGACTGCTGGGATCTAGTCAATAGATAAGAACACCCCCGGTGTTAAATACAGTGTTATTTTGAACTCCAGATAAAAATGCAGTGTAGTGATTCCTTGTGAAAACTGAGATAGAAACAATCAAATATTGTGTGACCAAAAGTAACAATTAAAGGAGGGATATGCCCTTACATATCAAGATTTTAAATGATCTGAATAAAAAAAAATTAAAACAATTTGAGCTGAAACATTTTTCAGTAGAGCTTTCTTTTGAACACAGCTCAGCAACAGAAGATCAGGATGGCTAGTTGTCATAATACAGTAGAACCTCGATTTTACATTCCTGTAATTGGCACTTTTCCCTTAAATATATAGGTTTATTTATATCCAACAGTTTCCCTTATGTTAACAATGTATTATAGTTTTGCCATTTGAACTGCAATTCATTATAGCCTCTGAAATTTTACTCTTATTGTTATTCATGTGGTGAACAGAATTTGAAGTTCATAGACTGCAGTCATGTTTAGAAAACTCATCCATTTAGATGCATAATATCACAGTTATACGAGAAAAAAGTCACCCCTTTACAAAAACACTGAAAAAATAATACCAAATATGTGACTGGATTATAGACAAAATGACATTTTAAATAGAGATGAGAATAGATTTATCTGTAATTAAGTTCCAAATAATTTGAAATTTCTGTAAAGAAATTGAAGTAAACATGGGCCAACAGTATTTCTATTTGCAAATACTGAAGAAGTGATTACCTACAATTAAAGTTGTCAAAATATCTGTAAAACCAAAATTTTTCAAGAACATTATCACAAAAACAGACACAAAAATTGCTTGAAATGTATTATGCATTTTATTTTTCAGCTCAAAATATCAAACCGTGTATCTGTATTTTGAATTAATCTACAGTAATATTAACAGCTGCTGATGAAGCCTCCAAGTTTGATAGTTACCCTCCATTTACATTTTCCTTTGAATTACATCATTTTCCATTTCTCCTTAGAAAAGTGTAAACTAGGGATACATACTACTGTAATTAAATGATGTAACCTTGGGGTTATAAATTTTTTTTAAAAGAGAGATATGAACTGTGTAAAAAAGCCAAAATGTGGCATACATATAATTTTCTCAGGCAAATGGTCCTCGAAAATGAAAGGTATGAAAAGGTGAAGTTGTTTGCATGCAAACTTTTTGAACTGGAAAGTCTCTGTAAGTTTAGAATAAAAATGACATGTTTTGTAACAAGCACAGGAAATGGTTCTCATAAATGTGTTACATGCTGTAAAGCCCATCACCACAAGTTGGACATGCAAAGCAGGGGGAGAGCATAGCAAGGAATAAGATGAGCAACAGAAGAGATTCAGCTCATTCAAAAATCAATTGCAGCCATTATGCCTAGTGACTGGAGTGATAAAGTATACACTTCAGGACAGCGGTTTTTGAGTCCAGAGTATTTGTACAGTGATTGTGGTACTACACTAGTGCTGCAACAATTTTGGCAATGGAGCGTGTCAAGAGTGCAAAGGAGATTATGGATATTCTCTACAGAGCAAGTGACTTGCAAATTTGGTGTTCACACCCAGACAGTGAAGACTGTGTTGTTCTCACAAGACAATATGGTAGTAGGAATAGTTTGGAGAGAGTGCAATTAAATTCATCATATCACATATAAACTACATGGTTTTGCTAACATGACCAATTTAATTCTCATCTTGAGAAGTGTGTAATAGCTTAGCTATTTAAATGTGATCATTTTTATTCTGATAATTTTGATAGTACTTTCAAAGTATTAAGAGACATAGCAAGAGAGTAACATTTATTCATGCACAAGAAAACTATCACTTTTCATGGAACTTAAAGCTAAATTAATCTTTTACCATCCCACTCTTAAAAACACCAAAACTATTTTTTAAAAGTAAGGGAGAAAAGTTATAGAACTATTTTTCTCTAGGCACAGTGCAAAAAACTTACAAAAATAGCCTTAATTAGTTCTATCATTACACTATTTTTGTGCAGTATGTATTTTCATGTCATGATGACAAACAATAATCCAAAATTTGTGAACATATTATGGAATTATTGGTCAATTTGTATTAAAAATTCAGGGTTAATTATAGACACTCACAAACCCCTCATTCTCGGGTTGAGTAAATATCATACCGGAAAAAATGTAATGTTGTTTATTTAAGAATAAGATGAACAAGTAAAGAAAAGATGCCCTATTTACCTTCCTGTATGTAATATTACAAGTATGAAGGCATTCTGAATAATTACCATTTTTTAATATTAAAAATAATAAATGTGCGAACAATGTGCAATGCCACAAGATGCTCAGATTACATTCTTTTGTAGTCTAACAAGGACAACCAACATCACTAGAATAATGTGCTTCATAATAAAGGCCCCAATTAGTTTTTATAAATAAATAATATGTAAAAGATATGGAAAAAATACTTACAAATTATATTTTGTGGTAACATTTACACTTAATAAGTCCACAGAAACAGTTGTTTGATAATATCTAATGTAACAAAACAGACAGAAAATATGGCACAAGCTCAAAAGGTTAGCAAACAGATTCATAATTAAAATATGTTTGCTGACTAATAAGAAAAATTTGTTTCATTCCTGGAACCAAATCACAAGTCCGAAACATCTGGTTAGCACAAGTTCATTATGTTTAGATGAACAATACATGCTGTACCAAAAGCCAACCAAATCTCTCCTATTGCATACTGTTCTGGTAGTTACACATTTCCATTAACAAACATACTACTGACAGGTTTTGGACAAGTGGGTCCTGAGTCCTGTAATGACCAGTTTATTCTGATTCATTGCATATTTTTGAGTGAAATATAGCTTTATGGTTTCTTTAAAAGTTATGCAAATGCAACCTTGAGGCCTGAATTTGAATGTGTTTGCTGTGAATTAAAAATCAACACAAACCTTAACAATTATATAACTAAATTATGTGAATAATTCTTGCTGTTTTCCAGATAAAGTTCCAACATGGTACTTAATGATCTTTAATTACTAAATGACATTGTGTTCTGAGCACTCACTCGCAGTACCTTGAAGACCAATTCCACCCAACATCTGTCTATCACAGAACTGGATACGTTTGTTCAATGTGTAAGCACATCATCCAAAGAACAAGTGGCTCCGCTCCAAGACCCCTTAAATTAGGAGTTTGAACCATTATTATTGCAAGCTCAACATATCTAATGAAAATTCATGATACTTATACTTTTCTTTCAGTGGAAAAGACCGCTACCATCATTCACCCATGAGCGTTGTCAATGTGTACAAGGCAATGGACTATTCATTTCACACCTATGAATTTATTCACAGGGAAATTACAAATCTTTGGTGTGCGGTAATCCAAAACCCAACTTACTAGTCCCAATGACAGACGTATACATTTAGTCAAAAAAATCAATTTTAATGTTGGGCACATACCCTTAAATAGTGCACAGAAACACCAGCAGCAAAAAGCAGCACCTATTATAGTCCTCTTCAAGAAAAATCTAAGCAATGCCATTAAATGGCAAAGGGTTGGTTGTCTTATCCTGCAAATGCTATACCTGACATTTACTAAGACCTTTCTAAGATACAAGGGCTTACAACTTACCACAACACTGCACTATGTTAGTAACTATCTCTTTTGTTTTCGACCAAAGACCCTTGTGTACAATAATCACTCCGTGGCATTTTGTTGCCATCACATATATAAATAAATAATAAACTTTAATATCACTATTAAATATAACTATATTCCTCACTTTTATTATATAATAATACTAATAGGCTTTTGCTTCACTTTTCTCTTGCATAATAATAAATTAGGCCATTATCTACAGGGGAGATCTTAAAACTATGAGTGCAGTATTCGTATACAACTTCTTGGAGTGTATCGTAACTCTCTTATAGATACGTAACAGTTGATTTTGGTATGGCCCCTCTCTGATCCCGAAGATCAGGATAAATGACCACCAGATATTTCCCCCAACATCTGGTGCTTGTTTTCTCGTCTATGGCACTTAAATCAAAGCTGCTGCTTCATAATGCACTGGCACATTATTGAAATTCAAATTGTTATTGTGAAACAGAGACAAGTTTAACTTTAAATTCTTCATTTCAATTAATTTCAATAGAAGCAAGCCAGTGAGGTAAAGTCACGCATTGCCATGCGAGATCATCTGCAAAATATTTAACCCCCTTTTCTTGACTGACAGTTCAAACCACACAATATGTTTTATTATTTTACTTCCAATCTGATACGTAATCATTGCAACACAAATTGTAACATTGGCCATTCTCCTCCAACTCCAACAGCACACACTGCCAATTTTTCAACAGACTATAATTGGTCTACATCCCATAGGTTCAGAGGGTGTTGAACAAACATGTCTATTACCATGCGGATGAGGTGAGCTGGAGATGAAGGAGCTAACAAATACAATGGCAGATTAAAAAACATGAGAATCTTAAGACAACTCGCTGGCTAATGGCAACCACCACGATGTTTACCACATGCTAAATATGGACATTATTTCACCAGAAGTCAAATATATATACATAAATATAAAGGAGATAGAGCAGTTGTTGATATCACTGAAGTGTAATGAACCTTGAGCAGACATATCTGCATTTGGTACTGTAAATAATCTTTTCTTTACTTACGTAAGACTAACACTGAAAGTAATTTATAGCAAAAAATATTAAAAAGTCACAAAGTAAAGGGAATAAATTTGTTGCTAAATGTGTAAAAACTTTTTCACTAATCAAATGCTTCAGAGTTCAGACAGGTTAAAAAATAATTATATCAAGAACATCTTTGATTTTGAATAAGGGAGATAAAAGATACTAGTTACATAGCATATTAAAGAAAATTTTTCATGACGACGATAACCACCATCATCACCAATGAAACAGTATGTTGAATGAACTACAGGATGAGTATAAAAGAAATCCCAAAAACCTACAACCTAGGTTGACCAATCAAATGAACTGTGGAACCGTGAAGTTTGTTTACCATACATTCATAAATATTCAATGTGACCACCACGAGTGGCCCGAACGACATCTCCGCGATAATCAAACTCCTTCCACACTCTTGTCATCATGTGCGGTGTTACGGTTTGGATGGCGTCCGTAATTCTCGTTTTGAAGTCGCCAATGTTAGCCGGCAAAAAAAAAAAGCACAGGTTAAGATCCGGGCTTATTGGAGGCTAGTGATGAAGAGCCTGGTCACTAGCTGCTCCTCCAGCAATCCAGCGTTGCGGCAACGTCTCGTTCAGGTATCCGCGAACAGCTAGATGCCAATTGGGTGGCGCACTATCCTGCTGGAAAATTAAGTCCCGCCCACCTCTTCTAGCTGAGGAAACAGCCACTCTGTAAGCATGTCCCAATAAGGGATTCCAGTAACAGTGGGTTCGTGAAAAAAGAAAGGGCAGAAAACAGTGTCTTTGGATACAGAGCAAAACTCGTTCACTTTGGGGGAAGCGCGCTCGTGTTCAGTGGTTTCATATGGAGGCTCCTGACTCCATATCCGCACGTTGTGCCAGTTCACTTAACCATTTGTATGGAACGTTGCTTCATCGCTAAAAACCAGCTTAGACATGAAGGCATCATTTACCTCGTTCTGGAAAAGAATGAACGCGCAGAAATCATGTCTCAGTTCTTTATCCCTTTTCGTAAGAGCTTGTACAAGCTGCAACCTGTATGGTTTGTACAGCAATCACTTTTGCAACACTGTCCATACCGTCGATTGAGGGATTAGCATTTCCCGGCTAGCTTGTCGAGTTGATTTTCTTGGACTGCAAACGAACGCATGTTGAATCCGTTGCACATTCTCTTCGGACATACGCGGACGCCCGGAACTTTTGCCTTTGCTAAGGCACCCTGTGTCATGGAACTGACGAAACCAACATACGATTCTCCACCTACCGAGAGGACGATGTCCGTATTTGGAACAGAGTTCACATTGAACAGTCATAACCGATTCACATTTAGCAAACTGAATAACACAGAACACCTTCTGTTGTTCCGTCACCACCGTGATGCGGTCTAACACACAACACATGCCCATAGTGCGACGACAGACGCTCCCAGTGTTATCTTTCGGCACATAAAGGAAACATCAGACCGTCCCCTTCACATTGACGTGTCAAATGCAAGCACGCCTCCCCCTCACCACCTCAAACCAAGCATTATGAACGCCATCCTAACCGTAACACCAGACACGCTGACAAGAGCGTGGAAGGAGTTTGATTATCGTGTAGATGTCGTTTGGGCCGCTAATGGTGGTGACATTGAAGATTTATGAATGTATGGTAAACAAACTTCACAGTTTCACGGTTCATTTGATTGGTTAATCAAGGTTGTAGGTTGTTTGGTTTTGATATGATAGACCTTCAAAGACGGGGTATTTTTTTATACTCAACCGGTATATATACTGAACAGCTAGATATGAAAAATGGGACCATAGAAAAACAAAGAACATGTAAGTTTCTATAAAACCCAGGCAATAAATATATTACTTTATTTATAATTATAAAATAAGAAAAACTAGAAAAACACTTTCCAAAAGGATGGCAGCTCAAAAATAACTGAAGAAAATTCTTTGTGAAAACGGAAGCAGGTGACTGGGCCCAATATATCGTAGGATGGCTCACCACCATTGGAGCATTTGTTTTCAAAATATGGACTGGAACATTTAATGATTATCACCAGTACTGGATATATGCTATAAATATAGATCCTCCATTTTCCTGCACTCCACAATAAGAAAATGCAAATTGTCACTAATTTATAAAATATGTACCTTCATATATTAACACAATTTCTTTGAATCCCCCCCCCCTATAATTTTATATCACAAATGACTTTGGTTTATCCTTTTCTTATAAAATTATACAAATAAGTATAATACTAAATATACAACATAAATTTTCTAAAAGAAAGGAATGTAACATTCCACATGGTGACATATTACATAAAAACTACCTAGGAACCTAATTTCCATTTGATAACAACTGAAGCATATAAACTTTACTAAAAGACAGCATTTTTGAAGTTTCCCAAAAGACCACATAGAACTGTGTGATGGAAAAGAATTTATCTGAAACAAACCAAAGAACAAATTAGGTTAGGAAAATATGAAAGTTTAGTGCAAATACAGCTGCAATACAAACTTATTTTCAGTAAATTACATAATTTACAAAACACCACAAAATTATTAACATTTTCAGAAAGACTTTTTTAATTAACTTAAGACAGACTTAACATTTAATACTGTCTAATAAACTTTTAGTAAACAGTGTTATTGCAAAAGCCAGGTAAAAAGCTGCTAGAAGAATCTTCATGCAAAATGAGAAAGGAAACACAGCAAACCTTATGACCCACCCAAAATGACAACGGGTGTACATTAAAGGGTTGCAACCTTTTAAAATTCCCTGATTTCCAGAAAAAAATTTTTCCCTTACCTTTTATTTAAGATATTATTTTGTGACAAAAGAGGCCTTTATATTGTAGCACACTAACACCAAAATCTTCAATTGCGAAGAAAAACTGAACATTCAGCCACAATCACCAAAAATGTATTTAATACAGTTCTGGTAGTATACACAATGTATCATAGGTAAATGAAAGCCATGTTTGGTTACAAATTTCATGACCACTCTCTCCACTGCAATCTTGAAATTTATAATCCAATTAAAAAATAATGCTTTCTCTTGATTAAAATGTAACTAGATGGCTAGACCATACTGTTACTGCAACATAAACTTATTGCAACATGTCACAAGTCAAATGTGGCAACACAGCAGCTAGCTGTGCTGCTAAAGTAACCCTGTAAAGTTTAAACTTAAGGAAACACCAAAAACCCTATGTGGAATTTAAAAAAATTATTGATTCAAATTCTGTTTTTAATGCATGATTAATGATAAAGAGTAAGGATATACCTTCTATTATCATAGAATTCCTCCACATTTCACTAGTGTGCTCAAAATTACCCGACATTTAACTTACTGTTTGATAGCTTTCAAACTCCCTGACATTTCCCTATTTTCCAGGTTTTCTAGATGATTGGAAACCATGTAAATAACCTTGAAAACTGAAATTTTGAGAAAACTCTTTGAAAGGTATTAGTATATAATTGTGAGTAAATACAATACTTTATGAGTAATATCACCTCTTTCAGAATAAAAAATACTGTACAAGTTGCATAGTTGGCAGCCAAACACTTATACAATTTCAAACTTTGTACCAGTTTTTACCACCAAATTGTCTAAGAGTGTTTTTTTACCATAAAAACAAGTCCAGATATACAAAATTTTGTATATTAACAACATAGTACTACTCCCTATTACAAATTAAACTTTCACAAATTACAGATCTCCATTCAATCATGTAAAGCAGTTTGTAGACTATTTTTCCAAAAGAAGTTTCTAATACTTTGAAATAAATGTGAAAATCTGAGTTTATAAGAACGCATACCTCCCTCAATATAATTATGCAATAAATTTGTTTCCATAAATGTTCTGCAGGAAAATCATAAGTTTCTACACGAGCTAACTACACAATAATTTTCAAGCAATTCTTTTAAAAGGAAATCACTTGCAATTTCAAAACCCTTCACCAGGATATAATTTCCACCAGAAAACTAGTAGTTTAATACCTAACCAGGGATGGGCATCTAGAATATATTCATACTGTACTATTTATGTACTAGTTTAATGTTTAATTATAGTGAGGGAGGTATGCATTCTTGTAAACTAAGATTTTCAAATTTATTTCAAAATACAGTAGAACCTCTCTATATCTACCCCATTTATTGTGTCCATCTTTCTATAATAACTAATTTTTGAGGAAACGTGAAAAATATTAATGAAATAAGTTAAAATTTTTAGAAAATTGGCAAAAAAATTAATTTTTTTCACTTTTTTTGTTGCTACATGTTAGATTTCATTTGGAGAGTGCTGTATTGAACATAGATACCACACCCCTAGGCCGCCAGCACTAGCCAATATCCATTCTCTACGCCCCTCCGCCTACCCTACACTCCTCAGGTGGCCCAATGTTTGCACACAAGACTACCATCACGTGTGTATCCTGCCATTGTGCTCTTGCTCACTTGCTTTTGCAATTTGCTTGTGTTATTGCTACTTGAATTTCTCTTGGTTTTTATTATTGTTTGTTGACGACTTAAGCTTAGTTTTCTAAAATTCTGATTTGGTAACATTTCTGGCTTGATTTTGTGAACAATTGTTGACAACTGCACCATTTAAACAGACTTGCAAAGATGTTAAAATGAGTGGAAAAAGCCAGCTTGTCACAATATATGTAGTGTTTTTGGTGAAGTGAGCACTTTTGAAAGCTCTTCGTAGTTTATTCTTTCTTCCATTTGCATATCCTTCCACATCATGTCAATATAAACATTGTCACACAATTCAATTTAATGTTTACATCAACTACACAAGTCTGCTGTGCTTTACTCAACAAATAAAAAAGAATCAAATAATCACTTATGGTGAACTACATAAACAATAATAATATATTGCAACAGTACTATTTTAGCACATTAGGGTGTTTTAAAGTGATGTGTGCATTTGATGATTTTGGTACAGTAGTCCAAAAATTACATTTGTCCATGGTGTTAAGATGGTAACAATATGTGCAGACATATCAAAATGTCCACTGCAGTGGTGTATGAATTTGTGTATGTACAAATAATTAATACTGAACATGAAAGTAATCCGTAGGTGTGGTTGTAGGCAGATGAAGAGCATTATTAGTTGTGCGTACCATTAGCTGGCAATAGCTACCCTCCCCTCTCTCGCCAGCGCATGTGAAGCCACTCTGAATCTATGTTATGAACATTACTTCACTGCAATCAAATCTTGTCAACCTCTACGTCACATTTTGAAGTAAATAATAATATTTCATTTAACAAACTTGTAATTGGTTTGTTTACGACCTTCAGTAATAAACATCTCTAAACTTGGCACTTGCTGTTGAGTTATGGGTGCTCTGTGCTTGCGTATTATTTACTGATAAAGAGGTTTCACATATGCCCTTCCAGGATATCAGTTTATTCAGGAGACGTGTCATCTATTGAACTAACAATTATCTCAGCAACAAAACCTCTGATTTTCTCGAAATAGGCCACACATCTATGATGACAAGGGGAGATCAAGTACAAATGTGTGCGGTATCATTTTATTTGGAAGACGTCTAGCTACAGAAATAAATTAATATTCCATGCAAAAATCAAGTTAATTTTACGACAGACAATAAAACACGAACTTACAATGCTTAGTAAAACCTGGCACCGCTCAATGTTTCCAACATTTTGGGAGACTAGGAGTCTAAGTATACGCCTCTCTGATATAATTTCTTTCGGAAGTATACCTACTGAAATAAATTTTTATTTAATTAAAAATTTGTGTCATTTTCATGCTAGAGATTGAACATGGACTTCACAATGCTTCGTAAAACCTTCTTGTGCTACTTGATGTTTTTAACATTTTTGGTGACTAGAGAGGATATGTATATGCCTCTTGGCATTATCTTTTTGAGACGACATCTGCCTATTAAAATAACTTCATATTTAATTTTTTAAAAAAGTCTCATTTTTGTACTAGAGATGATTGAAAACACACTTCATGTAAAAAAAATGGCAAATTGTGATGCATAGGGGTTCGGGGTGGGTCAAAAACTGTAAAAAATTTCCCAAAATATGTAGTGACTAACCTATATTAATTACCATATTTCTGGAAATCGTGAAGGGTTGTTTCAGTAAAATTTTACTGTATTAGAAACTACTTGTAATAAAAAATATTCTACAAACTGAATGACATAATTAAAAAAGTTCTATACTAGCATTTTCTTGAATAGAGAACTGTAGTTGAAGGAAGTTAGATAGTAATATAACCCCCTTTGTTAAGGAAGTCACGCCAAAGCTTTAGAGGAGGTTATAGACAATGAGACCTGAGGAAAATTCTTTTGTCCTTTTACTTTCAGGCAAAAGTCCTTCCAAAATGCCTAGGTTACAAAGGGTTTAATGTGAAAACAGTCTATGGGCAACTTGGGACACTTCTGTACTAAGGTTACAAGTGATTCCTTGCTTGTTAGTAATCTAAAGATAATATTGAAAGCACTATCTTATGAGAAACTCTGTGTGCGTATGTGTGTAAACTGGCAGAGTACATGATAAAGCAGGTATATATATATTATTATCTTAAAGTGGAATGCATAATATGGGCCAATTAAGAACCGTTTCTTTTGATGTTATACACCCAGGAGTAGTCACACGATAAAGATTCTAATACAACACAAAAGGTGTATAATTTTCCCTTTGTCATCTATATGTTATTGTCCCGTAAATGTGGTTTTTGCTGCTATTGTATAAAAAAAATTACAATGAAAACATTTTTATGAATGTTCTCAGCATATTGCAGAATTATCTAATGGCTTTAAAAATTTCCAAAAGTGTTAACAATAAGCGAGCTGCTTGTCCAGTGAGCCAGTCAGAAAAGTCAGTAATATTAACTTGTGCCAGGAAGGAACTTGACTTTCATTCATAAGGTGGTTTGAAAACAATATGGGAACCAGGGTAATCATCATACTTGGCAAACAGGTTGTGGTNGATCAAATTTGAGAATGCAACTAAAAAAAGTATCATCACTGGTAAGGTATAAACTACTAGTCTTCTGGTGGAAATTCTATTCTGGTCTAGGGTTTTGAATTTTCAAGCAATTCCCTTTTAAAAGGACCGATTGAAAATTATATTGCAGTTAGGTGCTGTAGAAACTTGCACTTTCTTTGCACAATAATTTGAATCTGGTCCCGTTGCACTCAGTGCCGTTGCACTCGGCTGGACGCATCCACCACACAACACTGTTGCTTCAATCATCTATACAGTGGACAAGTAACTCCAAAACAAACTTATAATGTTTACATAGCAGAATACTAGGAAACAACTGCACTACTTATTAGAATTATAATACATACTTACATTAATTTTTACATAGCAGGTACATAAACTCAGTAATGCTATTTGTACATTTGTAGCTGTCATTATGATTACAGTGGAGTCTTCATTATCCGTCAGTCTCGGGACAGTCACCGTGACGGTTGAGAGAATAGACGGACAATAGAAATCCCCCCCNGACAGATACTAGCGATAATAATGCATACAATATTTAGCACTATATTTTAAACAGGTAGCAATCAATAGATGTATGTACAGCACAGTATGTATTTGATATTAAATATTGTAGACTTCTGTTTATTATGTTGATAAAATAACAAAATTGAATACAGTACTATAATGTATATGTTCAGTAGTATAATTCTACCTAAACAAGTCTGTCATTTTCCTTTGTTGTAATACTCCACGGGCTTTTGTTGCTGCAGTGTTGCGTATCTTACATAGGAGTAATATCTGTATAGCGTCTGCCGCTTCTTGTTGCTCGTACTATTCAATGCACTTGGAAAACATGTTTTCAGAGTCACCGAGGCTAATTATTTTGGGGCAATCCTTGAGTGTAGCATCCTCTTCTTCTTCACTTAAACATTCTACCTCCTGTGTTGCACTTAATACAAGTTCCACATCATTTCATATTTCAAAGCATCTGTCAAATCTGTTAATTCCCAGCCATTCACTTACTTCACCTATTGATGTATTTTCTCCACCTGGAATCCCTTGACACAGAAGTAAAATTTCCAGATTCATTTATGACCTCATTTTCATTTACAGTCTGAGGCTACAGTTTGTTCCAGCCCTTTTTTAATGTTTCTTCTGGTATATCTTGCCAGGCTTCAGCGACATTAAAAATTGCATCTTTAATAGTGTATGACTTCCAAAACTGCTTTACTCTTATTAATTCATCCCCAACGCAAACAACTTTTTGAATAAAGAATTTTCGATAACGTCGCTTCATGCTTTCAATAATACCCTGATCCATGGTCTGAATTGGCGGGGTAGTGTTAGCAGGCAAAGAGTGGCACGTCATTTTTCCATCATCACTTTGTAAGTCATGAGAAGGATGAGTTGGTGCATTGTCCATTAATAACATGGCTTCTTCAGGCAATCCAATCAATGTTAAATGTGATTTTACATTTGGCACAAACACACTGTGGAACCACTCATTAAATATATCCTGGCTCATCCAGGCACTCTTTGTGCATAATATTTGGCAGGTAAGATGTTTAAATTCATATTTTTGATAACTCGAGGCTTTTAAGATTTCCCAATGATTAGCATTCGCACACACCATAACAGTTATGAGGTCTTTTTGTATTTTAAAACCAGGTGCAAATTTTTCCGATAAGGAGGCTAAGGTTTTCAAGGGAAGTGCTTTCCAATTTAGGCCAGTTTCGTCACAGTTGTAAACCTGCTCTCTGACCAAATTTCTATTTTTTATTTCTTTCATCAGTTTTTCCCTATAGTCCAACTGCCTTATGCCATGTCGACGCTTAAATTTATCCAGCCAACCTATACTAGCCTTAAATGAAGGATCCCCATCTCGATAGCTTTAGCCATTATTATGAGCCCAGAAACTGGTATCCCTTGACTGTGGGTTTGAATGATCCACTGATACATTACTGTATCCAGTTGGTCCAGTTTTGATGACTTCATAGTTTTTCTTAGTTTGACATCTCCGTCTGTCATTTGCATTTTTGAAACACGACTTTTGATTTTATCTGCATCTTTCTTAATATCACTGACTGTCGTCCGCTCGATTCCATATAGCGGAGCGATACTATTTGCGCTTTCTTCTTTACGCAGTCATTTTATAAATTAAAGTTTTTGAGAAGTCCCAATACAACCTGTTTCCGTTTCTCAGACATTTTTAAACACACTACACTTTGACAACAAACTGAGGACAATGACTTGCTGACTAAGTGACTACCGCTACTGAACTGACTGTAGGAATGGGAGGGCAGATGAGTGTCTAGGAATTCCGGTAGGGTGGTGAGGAAGACGGAACGATTCTACGAAGTACATATGTAAGTTGTACACAAACAAAAAACGTGAGTCATTCGCATTCTGCACCGCACAGAATGTATTTTTACTGGGTATTCATTGACAAAAGTATTACAGTACAGTATACGTATTGTTCAACTCAATAATGTGCTAAATTTAATCTGATATGAAGCAAGAAAAAAGTTATTTCATTTTAGTTTATTAAGTTTGTTTTTTGTATCCAATTTTATTATTTTACTTGTTGTGTCAGTTTACTGACGGTTAACAGAAACACACAGTTAAAAGGGTGACGGTTAACAGAGACTCCACTGTATAATGTACACCACACAAAACACGGTAATTTACAATTTAGTAAAAGAAAGTCATCACCACACGGAAAAACCAAGTACAGTAACATCTCATTAATACAATCCTTCTTAGTACAAAACTCATGTTTATGAAAAGCACTTTTGACTGTTCTGTGAAATTAAATAGACTTTTATAAGGTTAAATTGTTTTAGTACTAAATACAGTTAATATGACATACTAAGTGGTTTTAATCTCTGTAGGCTTCAAATATATGCATTTTTTTAAACCATTAATACAAAATTCACCAGCAGAAACAACATACTTGCGAATATTTATAGTTTAAATGTAAACAAACAGTCTGACCACACATGAATAGGTTTAATAGCACAACATTGTGATATGAAAATCGGGAAGTTAAATTTAATTAAACCACAAAAAAATTGGATAGCCCACTAAAATCAATTATCTAGTGTGTTAGATTTCTTGACCTAAGATAAAAAAAAACTTACCTTGTGAGGATTGAACTGATGCTTTTACAACCAGTTAGTGACTTATGATGACATTTAGTTTTATTTAGTGACTTTGGATCTCACTAGTTTTGTGTCGGCACCCCTGCGTACCACATATCATTGTTCTGTTTTAAACTTCAAGGTCGTGTCATTGGGTTGCCATGATGGAAATATTTTGCCTGCGTTCATAATAAACTATGTGGCACCAAGCAGCAGAGGCCATGGGTTTGATACAGTCCCTTCCTCTCACCAATTAAAATTATGATATTGCTAGGGAGATGGTTTTGGCAAGGTATGAAAACAAACTTCTCATAATGTCACAACACATAGATGCAGTGTTGGAAGTGTCTACCACATCTGTTGAGAATCCTATGTCTGTGTGGCAACTTCTATCAGTGATAACAGAAAACATCTCTGCACTCAGAGCTTTAGAACTTTCTGTTGATCAGTGGGATGCCTTGCTGCTCCATATTATGGAACGTAAACTTGATGTTGCATTGCGGCACCAGTGGGAATTGTCATTGACGGGGCCAAATCTGTCCGAGGTGTCAGAATTTGGAGCCTTTTTGGAGAAGCAGTGTAATTTGTTAGAAACTACAAAGCCCAAATCAAAACCCATATCTTCAAGGAGAGGGTCATTTTGTAGGTCCTTTGGTGGTTAACATGTTTCAACACTGATAACCGCCAGCCCAGAAAGCACTAATTGTCTTCAGTGTTCTCAATTCCTGTTGCAGACACCAAAGAGTAGGTTTACAACTGCTAAACAACTGAGGGTTTGTTTAAATTGCTTTAAAACTTCACATATGCTGAAGGATTGTCCAACGTCCTCAGTGTGTCATATGTGCAATGCCAAGCATCACACAGTTCTAAATTTTTTCTGAACATAAACAAGGTTCACCTACACCTAACAACAATAATGAAGAAGGTTCAACACAAGATAAGGAAGGGATGTTCTCTTCATCTACCACATTACCGGTGTTCACAGATACCTCAGTGAATCATAACTTGTCTGGTGCACCAAAATTATTCTCAACTGCAAAGGTAGTCATTCAAAACTGTTCAGGTGTATAAGAAACCATTTGAGCCCTGCTCGACACTGCCAGTGGAGCAAGCTTCATTTCTGAGGGATTAGTTCAGCGCCTAGGTCTAAAACATAGGAAAACCCAGTTGTCAATTCATGGCTTAAGTCATACCCCTGTGAGTCTCAGTAAGGGAGGAACCACTTGTGTGATCACGTAGGTTGACCATGATACCCCCAATTTTGAACTCGCAACATATATCATACCACATAACGCAGGGCCACTGCCATCCTCAGTGTTACTTTCCACTGTAACTGAATCCTTCTCACACCTAAGATGGGCGGATCCCACATTCAGGTTTCTGGGTTCTGAGGATTTGTTGACTGGCACCGATTTATTTCCATACTTGGTCACGGTTGATAGTTTGCATTAACCCCAGACATGCCGGTTGGCTTCGGAAACAATATTTGGCTGAATCCTTAATGGAAAGGCAAACCTTCCAGGCAAGTCTCGTGTCCTTTTCCACTGCACATCCTAACATACATCTGTTGTTCCACTGGAGGAAGTTGTTGATCGCTTTTGGGAGCTAGAAACAATTCCCACCAAGCCCAGTCTGTCTCTAGAAGAAGCACATTGCGAGCAGCTGTTTGTTGATGTGCACATCTGTCTTCCTTGTGAATGTTACAGTGTTGCACTCCCTTTCAAAATTCTTGAGCCTAGACTGGGAGAAAATAGCATTCAGGCTATACACCGTCTTGAAGCTTTGGAGCGGCGACTGAAATTGAAGCCTGGCATGACGATAGCATATCAGCAGTTCATGCGGGACTATATTGATGCAGGGAATCTAGAGATGATACCACCCTCCCAGAAGGAATCACAGCCAGCATATATTACATACAAATTCATGGTGTCACAAAATTGGACAGTTCTACAACCAAACTGAATGTGGTAATTGATGCATCATTAAAAAGAGTACCTGATCATCCTTGAATGATACTTTTCTCACTGGCCCTAAATTACCACACAATATAATTTATATTTTGTTAAATTCCACCTACATGTTGTTTTCACAGCCGACATACAACATATGTATTGGCAGATCTTGGTCCAACCCAGAACATAAGGACTTTCAGCTATCAAGTGGCGTTGTTTACCAGATGACATAGTTTAAGATTTTTGCTTGAACACAGTAATTTATGGTGTGTCACTACCTCCATACTTGGCTATACACACTCTCCATCAGCTGCCAAGAGATGAAGCAGAGCACTACCTGGTGGCATCACGGATACTTCTGACTGACACGTGGATTATGTTGTCACTAGAGCTGACTCCCTGCATGAAGCACTGGCGGTGCAGCATGAAATGGTGAATTTGCTCAAGGTGGGCAGATTTGTACTTGGAAAGTTCTCAAGTAATGACATTACCTTGCTCTCATGGCTGCCACTTGAGAACCTGCAATCCCCAAATATACACACCTTTGATGCTGAAGAAGAGCACATCATCAAAGTGCTTAGTCTGCAATGGAACACAGCAAAAGACACTTTCACATACAAAGTATTACTTCGTTACAGTCAATCGACTAAACGAACAATACTCTCTGATCTTGCAAAAACACTTGATCCTCTGGGGTGGCTTAAACATATTACTCTTCTCAGGAAACACCTGTTGCAATATATGTGGATGAAGGGAGTGGATTGGGATTCATCCCCACCTCAAGAGGTCACCCAAAAATGAAATCAACTGAGGGAAGAACTCTCTGATGTTGACATGTTATCAATTCCACAAACTGTGGTTAAGGCAGATGTCATTTACGGCTTGCATGGTTTTGCAGACAGCAGTTGTGTATTTGCGTGCATTATTAGATCATGAAGAAATACAAATTCACTTGCTGGTAGCCAAATCAAGGGTTGCACCACTTAAGAACCAATCACTGCCCAGGCCAGAACTGTGTGCAGCACTACTGTTGGCTCGCCTGATACACGCAGCGATGCACACACTTTTTAAGATCACTCTACATAATGTAACAACTTGGACTGAGTCCATGGTAACACACTCGTAGATCACGTCACCAACACACACCTTGAAAACATTTGTAGCCAATTGGGTAGGCGAGATCCAGGAATGTGTCCTATCCAGTCTATGGTGTCACACATCCTCTGAGCACAACCCTGCCGATTATGCTTCGCGTGGCATGTTGTCAAAACAACTATTGAAATACGAGTTGTGGTAGTCAGGTCCCCCTTGTGCACCAGTGTTTCAGAAGCTTATGTACTCAATCTCCTCATCACACTATCATGGGAGACCTTCCTGCAATGTGAGTTCAGCAGGTGAAGCCTTTTATTAAGGTAGGCATCAACTATGCAGGGCCATTCAACATTACCGCAACACATAGGCATGACTCATGCTCCTGCAATGCATGTGTGTGTGTGTGTGTTTATCTGACCTTTCCACTGTGTGTGCATATGTGTGTGTGTGTGTGTGCGTATGTATATATATATAATTTAAAAGGATTATTCAATTACAAAAGTTTCCTCAAATAATAAATATTTAATAATAATGACCAACAACATTATAATATATCATTAAAAAAGATAAAAGGACAACATAATATCACAATTTCAACTGACTTGAAAATGGTTTTCTATCTTTTTTTTAAGCTTCAATGTCAATAATTTGTAACTTTTATAAGTGATTCCATAATTTTAATAACTGGGATCCCAAAACAGAAAATAAACAAATGTTAGTTGCTTGGTTACTTTAACAAGGTTATTTGAAACAAATTTTTTTTATGTTACTCTAAACAGTTTTACATTATTCTGGATAAAATAGGTTCAAACAGAAAAGTTACGAAAATTAATTTGTATTGGATGAGTGCCTTGATGTGTTGAATGCTGGTGCATGCACATGAACAAGATGAACTGATAGAAAGAAGGAAAATACTATGCTGGACTTCCCTCACAATCCAGAGTTTATCAGAAAGGCCTTGCCATTGCCAAAGTTCAAAAACAGTCACGTATCAGCCAAAATGCCCTACCACGAGCAGCTAAATGGTCATGGGCACACCTCACCAAGGCACCGTTAAGTCCCAACCAGGAGACAGCTAGGAAAAAAAGAAAAAGAAAAAAAGAAGCCTGGAACAAGATAAAAATTTACCAGATTGGGGTATAAAAGAAAAATAAAAGGAACTTACCAAATAAGGTAAAGTTGGATGATTAGTCCGTAATTAATTGATGAGAAAGGGGATGATCAAAAAACAAAGCTACGCCATTATTAGTTTCAAGGAATAAGAAAGAGAACGGGTGAAATCAGAAAGTAACAGTGACTGTCACATATTAATTCACTTGATGCAACACCAGAAACAACAAATAGTGAGACTTTACAAAGATGATTAATACAAAAGAACTGAATGGAAAATTACACAAATGAAAAATAACTTTTTACACAACAATATTTTACACAATTATTTTTGTTTCAAGAAAAATTATTTTCAATACTTATTAAACTGATCAGATCACACTCGGAGCTGGTCATCTGTAAATACTGAAATTACAAGTTGATGCACAAATACAAATATTACTGGTTAAATATACAGAATTGCCAAAAGGGTGACCATGACTCAATTAAGCTTGATTGTAAATGACAATACATAAATAAATTAAATAAGAGGTGCTGAAAGAAAATTGCTTTGCCATAAAAAAAATTAATTCTCAGAAAGAGAAAACAATAACAATGAACACTTAGCGAGTGCCTAAACTGGCACAGTGTATTGAGCATCAAATCACATTTAATCATCTTGCTGCACCTCACTTTGGAGGCTCATGAGAAGCTGCTGTCAAGGCCTTCAAGTCTCACCTGGCGTAAGTCATAGGGGAACAGATCTGGTCTTTTAAAGAATTTTACATAGTTCTGGTTTAAATTAAGGCTGTTCTCAACTCCAGGCCACTGTGTCCCCTGAGTTCTGACCCAAATGACCTGGCAGCTTTAACTCCTGGTCATTTTCTCAAACTGCAACCACACTGCCCTTCCCAGAGCCTACACTTGAAGGTGTACCCATAAATCGCCTTTCTCATTGGCAGTTGATTGATAAGATCCATCAAGATCTCTGGCAATTATGGCACAAGGACAACTTGCACACACTTCAACAGCGCAGTAAGTGGACTCAGCAAAATCCAGCACTTCAACCCGGCAGCATGGTGCTGCTGAAGGAGGACAGTGTTTCTCCCCTTCAGTGGCATCTGGGACATGATGTCTGTCTTCATCCTGGTGTCGATTCCATATCCCAAGTTGCCACCATCCAAGCCAAACAAGGACTGTTCAAGAGACCAGTAATCAAGCTGTGCACCCTCCTGGAGGTTTAGCGTGTGTAAATACTGTTAAAATAGTAATTTTAAATTGGGTGGTATGTGTGGCCTAAACTGATGCTTGTACACCTAGTCAGTGACTTCTGGTGACATTTTTATTTAGTGACTTTGGATCTTACTAGTTTTGTGTTGGTGCCTCCGCACACCATGTAACATCTTGGTTCTGTTTTTAACTTCAAGGCAATGTGCTCAGGTTGCCACGATGGATGTGTTTCGCCAGTGTTCGTGAGGTACTTTTCAGACATTTTACAGTTCACTTTTTGAGTCCCTTCATTTCCCTATTGTGGGTATTTTGAAATGACTCAACACAATCTAGCAATATACCAACTTTTGTGATTACATTTTTCTACGTATGTACCGATAAAAAATTGTTCTTGAGTAAATTTGTATAAATATTTTAATGGAAATAATTATTATTTACAAACTAGTGACTTTATTTCTGGTATTGTACTGGGTAATTAGTGAAAAACATAGCAATTTGTACTAATCTCTTAGCACATGAATTTACTTGTTTTTGCTTTAATTTGCTTAAAAACAAAATTCGTTATTACGAAGTGCCAAAATTATAGTCCCTTTAGCTTTGCATTAATAAGGTTTGACTGCATGAACTAATGCCTTGATTCTAACATTTTCTTAAAATTATGTCTGATTCATATGTGTTGATTATGACACACAGTCTAATATGATTCTGGCTCTAATTTTTAAGATGAAGATGATGATAAAACCAAAGATGTGCCATGCTATGACAAGGGAAAACAAGACATGTGCTTGTGGCACCGTACTACCTAGACTAAGTTAAAAATTGTTTGGATAATACACTGAAGTATAATACAAATTATCATATACAGGATTATCATGAACTCTACATACAAGCTTTGTGAGATGATACATTATGAAAAATGGTGTGCAAAAAATAAGACCTCTGACCTTGATGACTGCCCAGGTATGGTTTATGGCAGTGTTGAGTCACTTCCCTTTTAGCGTGGACTACCAACACCTAGCCCTTACTCGAGCATATGGCTGATATGGATTTCAAGCTAGAGTTGATAGTGGATGCTAGGTACCTTTGACCCTACTCAAGAATTATGAGGTAAGGACATCTTGGTAGGTAGGGAGAACAGTTGTCAGGGGATGGCTAGCTGTATGGGTAACTTATTCCTGTAGGGCTTGGTCACATTCAACTAAGTAAATGTATTGTACACCCCAGGGTTACATTTGTTCAGGTATAGCCCATAGGCTGTGGGTACCTGTTGTCTTGGAGGGTAGCTGGAAGATCCTGGGTTGGTATTGAGGGGTTTGTAAACTTGTTGCTGCAGTGTGAGCTCCCTCTGGTTTGTTTACACCATATGAGCTGGAAGTCCTTCGGGCATTGACTCTTGGGTTTCTCATACTGCAACGACTTTACCTTTCCTTTCTACCCCTTAATTCGAGAAAGGCATCAGTAGGGGTGGGGGTGTGGAAGTGCTACAGGGATCTCTCAGCAGCAATGCAAGAAAGTGTTCCCCTCCCGTAGAAGATCAACATCAGTCATGTACCTTGTAGTCCTCCGAGCATCTGCACTCTACAGTGAATCGCGATGGAAGATGGAGGTGGATGGGTAGACTAAGTGTATCATTTGCCTGTCTGTGCTAGGATCCCAGTTACTCACACAGACTCTCCAATTCCAACACCCAGAGGTGAAATGCGGTGGTGTCCTGGATTGTTGGGGGTGGTGACAATAACTTGCAATTCAACTGGGTGTTACTCAGTGCTGGCTTCTAGGTACCATGCTTGAACATCATGTCCAAACGACTTGGGTCTAACCCAGACCAAAGTCACAGCACCAGGTGTCAAGTTGCAACAGATGTGAACCCCCCTTCCCCTTGGGGCACAATCGTCACCACAGGAATTGTTTTTTGATTGTCTGGGTATGTGTGGTTTCTCTATTCCTCACCAAGAAGTCCCTATCGTTGTCGTAGGTTACTGGGTTAATGAGGGCTGCAGGTAATGATAATTTAAGTAGGAATATCACTTCTCCAATAAGCAGGCGAAACTACAAAATAAAGAGCTGCAGGTAGAGCTTCTCCAGTGGGAAGCTCTACCTGTTCCAGAGTCTCTATTGCCAAGCTCACAAAATCCCTGTCGGGTTTGATCAAGGCATTTGCATGGCCTAAGCGACATAAAATTACAGCTGCCTATTCTGATCTAGCTGTCTACCTAACAAACTCTACGCGTGAATCAAACTCGCAGATCTAGTTGCTATGAGGTAAACTGCATGGCAAGCACAGCCTGCGAACACCTTCGCAGGCACTGTAGTGCCTAAGACTGCTTGTCCCCAACGGATGGTTGGCTAGTGGTGGTAAGTGGCGGAGTATCACTGTGCTTGTACGAGATGTGAGTAGGCGATGGCTGATGAACAACAACTGGCATTTTCCAGAGGCAACATACTGCTACTTCTTACCCCCACTTTGTGGTAGCTGTGCTAGTTGGCTGCACATGAGATGGGCTTGGTAGTGGATGAGGGCGAAGCTAAACCAGGTTGCGAAACAGTAACTGGCAGTCGAGTAGATGGTATCTACACCCGCTTCAGGCAGACCGAACCCTGCCCAAGTCATCTGAAATCTGTAGCTTTGGTGGTGGGGGTCCAGGTGAGATGTAAGAACAAATATTATGGTACTAGGTTAGATGGCATGCATCAACCAAACATAATTATTAAGGGAGATATACATCCTTGAAATATGGAAATTTAAGTAATTATTTTCTCTGTGTTAGAAACTACAAAAGACGAAACACCAAATTCGTGAATAGTGTTTCCTGATTTGGTATCTGTAAATACTTGCCCGGCGATAATAGATTAACACAAGGGTAACACACTTCTGTTGGTTAATAGCATGGCACCCCCTAATTTTTTAATGATGGGCAATGTTATCACACACTAAATGTTCACAGATGAAATATCAAATGAGGCTAACACAAATTTCTTGTTTCATCTTGCACAGCTTTTGGGATTTTGCAAATAACTAATTTCAAATTCCAATTTTCAAGGGTGTTTCTCTCCTTAACTGATCACATTGGGTTATAGGTCATACAGTGTTTTCTACCACATTTTCCATAAAAAATTTAAAATCCTTATATTTATAATGTTGGCTACTGATGACATTACATGCTGCTACTTACCTGGAAAAAATACAATAACTTATCCAGTAGCACCTTATAAACACTGCATTTGACAGCAGTATTACTATACAGATGCATGCGTTTCAGTCTATAATGACTTAGGTGAAACACAAGATGGTTTAAAATCTGTGGTCCTTTGTGGTATTATAGATGTTGACTCTCAGACCAATACATTAAGCAAAAGGCAAATAATTTAATTTCAGTCTTATCTGTTTTGACAATTATGGGCTCTCAGAATGGTAAACAAGGTTTCATAGCAGAGTGCCCAAAACATTACATGGAGTGTTTCTGGAACAGTGAAGGGCATGGTATAAAATAAATAAAACATAAAAGTATGTAAACAAGAAATAACATACTTTTCAAATATTTTAAACCTTAGAAATTTGCATTTCTCAAATGCGTGTTGCTTATATTGTCAGAAGTCCCACCATCTTCAAACCAGTGTACAGTGGGGTTGAAGGCTCTATTGATGCCAACACATGGTGTTTCACAGTAGGAGAATAAACATTATCTTTGCAGGTACTGATGATTCTTGTTTCCAAAGTATCGCTGCACAAATACTTCACAGAACAGTTACTGTAGCTAAAAGTTGCACACGGGAGATTCTTCACAAATTTCACTTTTCACATGTTTATGAGCAGTGTATCAGCTAAACTTGCCGCAGTATGTTGACGACCTTGCGAATAAGGTGCCAGTCTTGGCTCTATATTCGTCGCAGCCAGTCATCGGCCTTCATATAAAATTTTCATATTTGAAAAATATGACCAGATGAAGGGGGTAAAAGAGAGGGGGAGAGAGAGCATGTGTGCACTTCCAAATCAATGTTTTACATCTAAATGGTTAAAGGAGAAATATGCCAATGGCGTCCATCACATCTGTATATACACAATTAAGTCTGGAGTTTCAAATTTACATGATAAAAAATCCTGATCTCTAAAGCCATAAGACAAAGTACAGGATGAGTTGTATAGAACTAACTTATTTCTTTATGTAATTATTTACTAACGAATGACATAAACCACAATTTGTTACACCTCACATTGAGAGTATCTTTGGGAGATTATATCCTCTATAGCAAATGCTGAAAATCTCCTCCCTTCTGTATACGGTACAACTCAACACATCCTTCCATGTTACTGGCCACTGGCATCAATACCATTGATCTCATGTGTAATGTTGTAATTCACACCGTCCACTGTCTGGGGGCATGTGGTTCAAACTCTCTCTTTTAAGTAACCCCATAGGAAGAAGTCCAGTGTTGTCAAATCCGGCAATCTCAGTGGCGACAGGTTCTTGGAAATTATCTGGTCATCAAAGAAGCTTCCAATGAGCACCATAGAGGCATTTGATGTATGTCATGTGGCACCGTCTTGTTGGAAATAACCTTGACGCAGCTTGACATCGTCCAGTTGCTCAACAAACTCCATGAAAATCTGTCTGTACACAGCAGTGTCTACAGTCTGGTCGAAAAAAATTGCCCACACTGTTCTCTGTGCAGAGATTGCGCACCACACTCAAACTTTAACTGGTGTGCATACGCTACATGAACGACATGCGATTTTGCAGCGGCCCAATAGCGTGTGTTCTGTGAGTTTACATAGCAGTATAAATGGAACCATGCTTCATCTGTGAATCATGTGATTAATAATATGATTGGAATTTGCATAAAAAAATTCTGAAACCAACGACAATAAGTCCAGTGTTTATTCTCATCTGCTTCCTGCAACGCATGGACAGCTGTAACCTTGTAGGGTTATAGGTGAGCACCTTTCGCAGCTATCCAACACAATAAGTAGGAGTGCCCGGTCTCCTGTGACAAAAGCCTTAGGTTCAGCTTCACCCCTTTTGTTGAAATTCTTCATTTCTGCATCATAATTTGGAATTCTTAGTAATTTCTGACAGTGTACGAATGCAGAAAATTAACATTTTAAGAGTTGTTTAAAATTTTTGTGCGTGATTTTAATTGTGTGTTATCTGATTAATGTAAAAGTTGAGAACTTTTTAAAAAATATATAAATATGTTTTCAGCTGGAAGGAACACATCTGTCTTCAGGTACAAGTTTGAATGTTTTCCCAGGTTTGCACAGTTGAATGCCTACCCCTTGGGCACGAGCATAATCTTTGGCAGTGATGTTGATTTTAGTTAGTCAGTTGTGAAACACTTCTTTTGGGGGCAGCTGCAGCTTTCAACTTCTCCCAGCTGTCAACGTAATCATATGGAAACACATTCTGCGTGTGACAAGTGGCAGTTTGTTAAGTCCAAATAACTTTTCAGTGTTGTTAAATTTTTAAGACAGCAAGTACTCTTCCAGGGATTGCTAGACCACGGGCCACGCAGCGGAATATATTGACAAGCAGCACTGAACACCTGCTGCTTCGTAAACGTTATAGCTTTTTTCGCTCGTACGGAATGATGAGGACATTCTTCATATTGTTCCCCAGATGGGGAAATTTTAGACATGACCTAGATTATGGAAAAAAAGAATGATTTTCTAGAGTCTTCAGCGCAGCAGATTGCAGCTTCTATATGCATGTCCGATGTAATGTCTGGTGAGATGGTCATGGTCCCTCACCTTGTAATTTTCATGTAATACTGCAGTGACACAATAGCAGCATTTAGTCTCCATTACATGATTCGCCTTTTCAACCGGTGTAAGCTATATCATCTGCTACGGCCATATTGCCGACATCACTATCTCTACCATAAAGTGCTTCTCTGCATCCGGCATCCTGTACAGTGTAGATTCTTTTAGTCAGTGACGAAGTGACTGATTCAGGTGTACGTGTATGAGCATCTGGGATCCAGCCGCAAGTTTGAATGGGTTTGAGCATGGTTTTCAAAGTAAGTGTAGACAACAATTGGTAATTTATTAATGGGGTGGTAATTTTGGAATTTCAGCTGTGGCATCTTGATTCTCACTGGGGCATTTTTCTTGCGGTATTTATTGTGTTCTTCTGAACACTGCTGCCACTTAAGTCCTTATTTTCATGGCAGGTCATGGCAAAATGCAAAAAAAATACTTGCATACACAAATCTTATAATTGTGCACTGTCAATTGAGCTCTTACGAGCTGGGAAAAAAGAGTTTATGTAACAATAGTGGGCATTCCCACCTTTGGTTGTCAGCAGCAGGTAAAAGTGTTCAGGCTTTTCTTCTTTCATAACACAAATGGGCACAACCTTCACCTCAGCAGTGAGTGAGTACACATTGACAAATGCAGTGGGGTTGATCTTCTCAAAGACTGTAATATGATGCAGCAGCGTCGGATAATCCAGCCCGGAAATATCAATCTTATATTCTTAGACTTCCAATCCCCTGTCTATTTCCTCAATATGTTCACCTTTATTGAAATGTGCCAAAATAAACAATAAAACTCGCCGGTATTTTGCGAGTTGATGACAGCTTCTTTTCTCGTGATTGATTCTGGCAGCTTGATGTATGACGAGGGATGTAGTGGTTCCAGTTTGTTGATTCAGAGCTGTAGGTTATAAAATTTTTACAACAACCACCCCAATTCATGCTCTTTGCACATTTATTCTTTTCACATATTTTTCCTATAAATGATTATATGACCTTTTTGATTTCATCTGTCCCGTACACTAGTACATGCACAGGCTTGAATGCTCTTTTGTCCAAACCTTTGCTGAAAGGTGATGGTTTCACTTAATCATCCTCGAGCCACAACTTAAATTTAATTGGGCCCTGCTCTCTTACACATTTGGTGAGCTGTCCAATGATATTTTCTTCATGCAAGCCAAAAACGTAGACATATTTTGACGAACCTTCCTCGTTTCGTGCAACGTCTTTATATTCTGACGGAAAGCAGTTCCTGCGTCCACGAAACCATTGGCATTAACCTTTCCAGACCCTGCCATGATTCTGGGACATGACTGGAACTCAAACGATGATGGAATAGCATCTCGAGTTATTGATTTAAATGATGATAGATGCTGTACACAACACATTTTGGCAGGCAGAGGACCTACAGGTTTTTAGGTGTGTGTGCAGATCACTGTTTCTAACAATATATGACACACAAATATTGCCCTCATGTATAACCTGTTCTGTATTCATCGTGCAGCAATTCTTTTCATGTCTTCGGGCACACAGACTGAATGAAAACAACAAACTGCAGTAGTGACACTGGTGTAAACGTATCGCCTTTGCAGGTCCGGTCTATGGTGTAGCGAACAGCATTTTCGACATTGTAATAAGCCCCGTTAGAGTCAGCGATGGTAAAACCAAAGACGAAGTTGGGATGCTGGTAACAGGTACACCATTAGATGAACGCTTCATCTTAATCTTTGCAGGGGAAAAAAAAAAATACAAAATTAATAGGTAAAAATATTTGTGTGGGAATTGCGTATAAATCAACTTTATACACACATGTCATAGGAAAGCAAATAACTCACATATTGAAAAATATTTAAAGATCTCATGCTGTTATGTTTACTTAAAGCTAAGCATGCCCCTTGCCATGTCACATAATATATACTCTAATGGTTAGCAGGTGCAAAAAGATACTTTAAATTTAAGAAGATTATTACTTTGATACAAGAAAATGCACAATTACTAGCATGCATAATAATAACTTGCATATGGAAGAGCCGAACAGAAGAAAACTTACAAGACTGAGATAGCTAAGAAGGTCAGGAGAGAGAAAACAAAATGTCTCTTGTCACATCAAAGGAATAACTGAGAAGATAAGCCACTCTGCCCGCCTTATACACCTGCTGAGCCCGAGATGTCATGTGACCAAACAGCTAAACACGAACCACAAGTGTGGCATAAAATAATTTACTGAACTGATAGCTACAGTTAGGAGACAGAAGATGATCACCTGTCACATCAGATGAATAACTGAGATGATAGGCGACTGCCCACATTATGCGACTGCTGAGCTCGAGATTACATGACCCAACACCCAAACACAAGGGAGAAAGGTGACACAAAATAAATTACCAGGCGGAATGCTCAGACAGTCATGGAAGAGAGGACAAAACATCACCTCCAATCAGACAAAAAACAAAGACGTCATGCGACCCTGACTGTCTTAGATACCTACAGAGAGCGAGATGTTACGTGAGAAACAGCTTATCATGAATAAGCATTAAATATTTTTTCCATCGGTACAAACTTTTGGGAAATTATGGAAAACATCGCAGTCTGGAAAAGATAATCAATGAAATGGGTGAGTGGAATGTATGCCCGCTACAATGGACGAACGCCGGGCAGCTGAGCAGTTGGCCCTTGAAGCTGAGGCTTAGGATGTCAGCTTGCTACTGCTGTTGTGGGACGGGGGAGGGGCAAGAAACAGACAGACACACAGACCTTATAAGTTGTAACATCATTGCACTTTCTCAAAGTGCATATACACCAAAGTTCCCATCTCAAATAATTCGTAATGGACACTTTATCCTGCACAATCTGAATTAAATATATTCTGCAAAATTACTATATATATATATTTATTAGTCAGTAGTGGTTGGAAATTTTGCTGCTCATGGGGGAATTGCATGGAAATTATATTTTGCTGCTTAGTAAACTCCCGATTTTCCATGATAATGACTGGCTAAGGTTTCACAGATAACCAATATTCACGGTTAAAGCAATGACAAAAATTTTTTACATACTGTACTTGTAGGTTATGTAAACAAATAATATAGTCGTACAGTGGAACCTCTATGTATTGAACTCGGATGGATTGAAATCCCACATCCATGGAACCTATTCTGTGGTTCCATTTTTTATTTATCTGCATTTCAAGACCATATTTATTGAAAGTCCACATGTATTGAAATTTTTTGTCAGTTTCCTGAGAAACTATGTATGGAGAATACACTGTATAATAATTCCATTTTGACAGCCAGTGTGTGGCAACATGTAATAAAGGAAATTAACAACATTCCATACCCAAAATCTTGTATTGGCTGATGCAAGAACACTTGTAAAAAAAATTTCATGTTGGCTATTCTGACAGCCTATATTTGCACAACAGACATCATCAGAGAAATACATGGGAAAGATAGGAGTTTGTACACAACATGTTTACGTATTTTATTTTATATCATTACAAAACAACTGTTATTAGTGTAACAAATTAAACTTCATACTACAATAATGTGTAGGTGTTTTAATGAAATGGAACTTATACTGTATGTGATAGTTTAGCTTAGTTTGTCTCCTCCTCATAGGCTGTAGCTAATGCTTGCTAACGTTGCCACGTGTTTGTTTCATATTACTTGAAGAGAGTGCACATCTGTCTCAGGGTGTTTCTAAACTATTTCTACATTAATTTGATACCATATATATTTCAAACCTGAGTGTTCTAAGCCCGTACGAGATGAAAAATTTACTTTTAAAAAGGATGCGATAGATAAACTTTTGAGACAAATCAGCAAAATAGGTGACTGTGCTGCCATCTGTTGGCCAGTGCTCATAGCTCTAATTGGAAGCCACGCCACAATGAAATCCTTAATTTTTCATGTGCAAAAAACATATTTAGGAACAAATTCCGAAAGTTTTACATTTTCTACAAGCTCCATAACTATTTTAACATAGCATATTTTCCATGTACTCGAACATTTTACTGACCTTTATTTCTGTATCTATGAATAGCTTCATAGTTCTGTTGTCATATGAGATGTCAAAGCTTGGACTCTCTTGGCATTACAACTTTTACACAACACATGATCATCTAGTGGATAGCACCCTCGACCTTCTGCCTCTGAAGAAAGCACGAGTCCACAGTCCTGAGACAAAATAATGATAAGCATTCAAAATATTGAGATGATACATTGAAAGAAATAAAACACATCATAACATTATAGAATATTTACAATAAAAGGTTAATTTAATAAATGAATTAAGGCAGATAACACAAACAACTTGAGATCATCAAATTACTTTAATTTCTCTTGCAAACATCTGCAGGAATAGTCTGCAGTAACACATGTTTAAATAATGTGTTGCAGAACATAGTGGGGATGCCGAAACATAACTTTTGAACCATTGATATTAGGATAAACATACAACATTCTTTATGCCTAAGCCAAAACAAGGAAATTTTGTAAAAAAAAAACAGCATACAATTTGTACAGATACTAGGTAAAGAAAATATTAATTCATAACTAAAACAGAGCAAACCATTTAACTGATAAAATTAGGAATATTACTTTCATCCAATGTTCCTGTCTAGTATTGCCAAAGATTGACATTGTATTAACACAAATGAAATCTAGCATGTCACTTTTTATCACATCACAGTAACACCATTATTTTTGAGTAAAGCAAGCAAAAAAACATTTTTATAGTATGAAAGCAGCAGTAGTTATAAGTGGCATAGCATCTTTTATCCACAATGCTAGATGGGCCAGCATATGTACCGAGGTGCCTCGTGCCAGATCACGCTCTTCACACTCTGAAGCAGGAAGGTCAGTGTGCATCAGCCACCCCTTCCATTGGCAACTCACTCCCTGCCATAAGACATTTGCATAAACAAACCATTCAAGGAAAATCTACTCTGTTTTACAAGGAATGGATGTTGAATGTTGACCAGAAACACAAATTCAGTTAGGTAGAAAATTAGTACTGTTAATATCCTTTATTAAATAAGATGATTAATTTACCCATGCAATGCAACCCAGGAATTTCACGAGTTCAAGTGGTGTTAGGATATAATTTTAACACTGGTACTTTGTCACTTTTGTGACAGGATCACGCGTTTCCTGATGCCCTGCAGTACTGTGAACCAATAAGACAAAAATAACGTGGTGGATGGAGTGAATTGGCTGGGCTGGCTGACTAGCCAACTTGTGGATCCACAGTATGGGTGGACATCTAATGTGTGTGTTTGAGATGCACGTGCACCAGGTTAAGGGAGCCCGCAGTCCTAATCTAGGTTCGGCAAAAGGAATTTCAATGACGCAGTCTCTTGCTTTTCCATAGTGGGCCGACATCTACTTAGGATTAAAGTCACAGTCACCCTAGAAATGAATACTTGGGGGTTAGGTAAGATCACGTGTTTATTCCCGTGAGAAATAGACACGGTGGCCTGTACTAAATCCTAATTAACAATGAACTGTGAAGTAAACTACAGTAATACCACTGGTGAAGGGGACCTAGGTCTACACTAGACAGGAGCAGGTAGCTGTAATACTAACTGACCCTAACTAACTCTAATGCTGTTGTGCAGAAGGGACTCTGGTGTCACTACCAGAGTGGTAGTGAGTGTTAAGGGGGCTGAAGACTACTTCGGGGGTTAAAGTTCTGGAAGATGTCTTGAAGAGCGGTGGTTCTTCGTGAGGAAGGTGGTAGTAGCAGAGAGCTCCAGCACATGATGTGGTGGAGCGAGATGCTATCAACTGACAAGACGGGGGCTGTGCACTCGCCTATATAGCTGGCCGGCCAAGGGTCATTTGGTTCCCTTCGGCCGGTCGGGTATCTTTGTGCTGAGGCTCCTCCCTTAGTGGCGAAGGCCGCTATCTCTTGGGGGAAACTGGAAGTGCGGTTTTCCTCATATGCGGGTTGCATCGCTCCCGCGAGCTTGGGCTAGCACTGGGCTGCTTGCTTAGCTGGCTTCTATTACACGTGGGGGATGGCATGATGTCTGACATAAGGGTGAAGACGCTCTTGATTGCCGTGTCCGTGGGTGCCTCTCGCCTAGAGGCGTGCCGGTAGACTCTGGTAGCAAGTCATCCACCGTTCAAACTCTGCCTGGGGTGATGTGATTACATATGAAGATAAGGTGAAGTCATGTTTAATATATTCTTCAGTAAGCGTCACATGTCAAGGTTAACAAAAATTTTAAGAAAATTGCTTAGTTTTCAGACCTTGATGAAATCAAACTTCGTCATGGTTACAAAAAACTTAAGTTCTAGGTGAAACAAACAGCGGGAGAGGACATTGATGTGCCTGTGGACTTAGTTGCAATTTTAATGTCTCTTTCAACCAACCACTCTGAATTTTCTAAGTGTGCATTGACGTGTGTAGCTTCCCTGTGTAAATGCAGACTCTGAACAATTTTTCTCTAAATATAGTTTGTCATTAATTAATGAACCTGTCTTAATGCAAAAAATGTTGCTGTTCTAAGTAAGATGTATTCTGGAGGATAAATTGTTTCAAAATAGTTTTACAATGTATAGATTCTGAGTCATTTTTATTATTAAGTCCAATTAATTTACAAGTTTACTAGAAAATGTGAAGATTTTAAGTGTTTTATGTTCTTGTACAGTGACAAAACATTCTGCTGCTGCTTGAGCACAAGCAGGTAAGGGTAATTTTATTTTATTTTGTAGGTAGTTTTCACCATCATGTCAATTGAGTTAAATTTTTTTTATAAATTTGTAAATTAAAACCCAGCTATTATTGTTAAAATAAAGATTTTCCAGTCCCTGCTTTTTATAATATAACTGCAATATTTTTAATATACAAATTGTATATAAGATTTGTGTCTTACCAGTATATACTGTGATGAGACAGTTAATCAGAATTAAGGCCATAAATGCAAAAATTTTAAGAAATTTGAAATTCTGTGCTATAACTAATGTCTACGTTCTTCATGAATGTAGGTACTAACTTTTCATAAAAGTAAACAACTCCAACATATTGAGTCCAACTATACCCTGTTCTTACCTCACATTTGTAACAAGAAATGTGGAAACTACGATCAAGGGCAACCACCCTCACCGTCTCTTCTTGTCCTGGTTCAGGCATAATTGGCAGTTTACACACACAGCAGCGTGGTGCAAACTTCCTGCAACAATTTTGACACACCACTTTCAGAAAAAAAAATTCAAAAATTTTAGTAATGCAAAAAGTTATAACTAATTAAGTCTTACAGTCCATTCACAGCTTCTTTGGATGTATTGAAGCAAACCTTTGAAAAATTACCCTACGAGAAACATGTCAACCTGTTTTTTACATAACTTGTATACCACAAATATATAACACTGTGATTAACTTTAAAGTATTGTATTCTTGAATAAATGAAACTATATATCTTCTATAACTTGTAATATTTATTTTGTACCCAATACGAATTAAAAACAGTGAGAGCAGCAATGTGTTGGCAACACCTAGTAAAAATAGTTAACAGTTAAAATATTGTTTTAAACTAGTTTTTTGGTATGCTATTTGTACATTTAATGTTACATATTAAAATATTAAAGTTCTTAGGTAGCACTGATGGAAAAATATTTCTTCAAATATCAGGGCAAATTACGGTGCGTAGGCCTTAGTGACATTGTGTTTTTTTTTGTCAAAGAAAGAAACGAAGAGGCGGAGCTTGCAGCTCTCTCTCTCTCTCATTCGGGAAATTTCAAAGCGCTAGTAGTAGTAGTAGTAGTAGGAAAATGAATCATGTTTTCAAATTTAGCATATACCATTCTCATTAAAGCAAAAATATTGATTCTTTTATTTGTTATTTACAACTGAAACAAGATTTTAATGTTTGAATACTTATTAGAACATATTTAGATGTGATGGCAGGATGGTTACAAATCCAAAGTTGGCAGAAGTGTGGCAACATTATGTGTCATGTTGCAGCGTGTTTCTTGTTGTCGAATAAAGTGTTATTTTTCTTTCAGCAAAAAAATACTTAAAATTACCACATTCAGTTTGTACACATGTTTTTTAAACCTACCTAGGCAAATTACAATGTTGTGATGAATCTGTGTTTCCACAGCAGAAATAAAATTAATATACTGTAACGTGTGTCATGACCGCTGCATGTTAAAGGTTATTGTTGTGTCTAGGTTATGCTAAGCCAGTGTGTGTGTGATTGCAAGTGTTGGATGTGCAAAATTTATACCTTTTAACAGTGAACTGTCAAGTAGTTTTTTAAATTACATGGGCCAAATTTTCAAAGGTAGATAAAAATTTCTTCTGGCCAACATCTTTAGTAGACATTTGTGGTTGTTGCAACTGTTGTCCCACTTGTGAATGAAAAATGCTAGAAGGTTATATGACCCACTAAAGATCTTTGCTCTACGTTGTGAATTTAATGCTTCACATGTGCAGACACTGAGTTGCCTTTCCTGTCTACTTTACTGCACCTAATGCTTAAAGAGTATGGTATAACAAAATGAGTTATCAGTGTGTGTGTTGCTGTAGATGATCTCACAATTTTGCAGTGACTGAATGATTTTTGAGAACACTCAAGTTGTTCAGTAAAGTGTGTGTGGATAACCAGAGAGCTAGGAAAGTAAGTCACAGAAAGGAACTAATTCCATTTCAAGTACCTAATGTCAAAATTAACTATCATAAAAAACTGATTGAAGGCTGACACCGAATGCAAGCTGACCCCAACCTTTCAAACCTTCTGAAAAGGAAAATAACACTGACACCAAATGCAAGCCAAATTTTCTTTGTCTCACACGCACTCGATCAGCTGAAAGCATTTAGAATGGTTATTGATTAGGTAGTGTGTTCACGGTCGGCGAGATGGAAAATGCAAAGATTTATTGGCGGGAGGAGTGAAGCAATCTACCCCTCGCCTTCCAAACCAGTAGGCACCCAGAAGGAGGGTGAAAGGATGCCACGCTGGTTGCTAGGCAACTAGCTCCCACCCCGCCAGTTGTGTATGGGGAGGAAACGAGCTCTGCTGAGTATCACCAAGGACAGCAGAAGCTTACTCAATTTAGGTCGCAATGCCGCATACTTACACTTAGGTTTTACGTTGGCTATGCAGTGCGCGTGCGTGGAAAATTCTGCCTTTTGAAGTAATTAATAAATTTTAATTTAAAACTGTGATTTTGAGACAGAGATAAATAAATAATGCAATAACAATGTATTTCTTTGCTGTCTTCAATAACTAATTGTTCAGCACCACATCCTCTGACATACCCGTACATATATGCCTGTCACAAGTTGGGCTGTGCTGTGACTTGATGGTTACACATTATTTGGTGACAAAAGTTGTTGAATATGCCCTTCCAGGATATCAGTTTATTTAGAAGACGTGTGTCTTTCCACAAAAATTACTTCACATATGCTAATAGAAGTTGTTCAATGTTCAAACAATTTTTGGCAACAAGAGGAGGTCAAGTATACACTCTTGCGGTTATTTTATTCGGAAAATGCTGCCTATTGAGTTAAATTAATGTTTTGTTTAAAAATCATGTTTATTTTACGCCAGATATGATAAAACACTAACTTCACAGGAAAAAACTACCTTTAAACACAAAAGAAAACATATTTGCAGAAAATAATTACTGGTTAAATTTTATTGCTTATCCCTTTCAGGTAAAACCATTTGCTTTGAAATACTACGGTATTGAAAGGTGTATCTATTTTGTGTGACAGATAATCTCTATGAAATTTCTGCTATCTGGGACAGAGTTGGAAAATTTTAACGACAGCACAATGTCATAGTGGATTACAGTTACTCATGACTGCAGTGACCTTGTCCGAGTACAGACATGGGGAAGCACTTGGCCGCTGTGTGGTGCATTTGACAGGATAACTGCATTATTAAGAAATGAGACAACATCATACTGTAAGTTTTAGGTCTGTTAACAATACTGGCAAACATGCAATGACCATTTTATAAAGATTTTATCAGAACTGTACGTAATATCACCAGTCCTGATTCTAAGCCAAGAGGTGATTTTGGAGAATATAAATTCGTAAAAAAATGTCTAATTACACGACGGTGAATGTGGTAGTTCCAGTTAAGTTCCTTCTTCAAAAAAGGAACTAGTTCCCATCAAGTTCCTAGAAAGGAACTAAAAGATCCTTAGACACTCGACTTGTATTTTTTATTGATATTTTTTTTATTGAATGTTGTACAGCATAAAGCTGTACTTACAATGACGCCACTTTTAGTGCTTATAACAAATAATGTATTCAGTATAACTGCACTCACTCTGAACTATATATGTTTACAGTTTTAAATACTATTTTTAATTATAACTACACAGGTAAAAGGTTTATACTATTTAAGATGTAATGAGGGTCACTGAAAAGCTAAAGTGGCCAGACCATTACATAGGCCTATATCAGTAAGAAGTAGAATAAATTTGAAAGAATGTTATATACTTACCAGGCAACCATCACATTATTAATATTAACTCAAACACCAAAGAACTAAAATTACAATATTTGCAAACAAGTAACATTTAAAAAAAGTAAGGTTGTAAAAATTTTAACACTAGCATTAAATATAATGTTACCCAAGACTTAAAATTAGCATGGTGTATAAAACTCAAACACAGCCTAAACTTAAAATGTTTTTATTTTAAATGTTTTTTCTTAAACAATTAACAAAAAACTAAGATGTACAGTAGTGAAGCCAGAGGATGCAATTTATTTTGAGTCATGTTCTTGAAACTGCTGAGCTCGGAAAAAGTTTTAAGGACAATTTATATCTTTACTTGCATGAAATCTACTGTACCCCAAATTTTTATTAATCATTTACACTTCTAAACATAAAGCTCAGCCAAAGTAATATGAAAAAAGGTTTATGTGTCTCAAAATTCTGTTTAAGCCAAATTCCGAAACTGATTATGATTATTTTTGCAGTCACTTTATTTATAAGAATGGATAATAATCCATTTCATCTGTGGGGTGGTTATGATTTTGGCAATTTGTCAATTTCCATAGCAACATAAAGGAATGAATTAAAAGTTACATTGACATCCTATGTGCTGCTCCATATTCCACAAAAAAATTACTGGCAGGACTTGTCTTCACCAACAGTCAGCATAAAGTGCATGGTACAGTTATACTGTTTCAGTTTTCAGAAATGAATCAAATTGTTTTCAAAAACAGTCAATGGCAAAATTAGTTTATTTTTGTTTAGTTCCACTGCACATACACGCAATTTTATACAACTAGCAAACTGTAAAAAAGTTGCAACTGTCAATCTAACAGGATTGAATTTCTCTCTCATATTACAAATATTGCTGTATTCTTTGCAGTGTTGTTACAGAAATTTTGTTGGATTTATCCAATTTTTTTAAATTTTGCAATCTTTTTTTTTTTTTTTTTTTTTTTTCAAAATTAAATGTGAATGCAAAATATTGTTCCAGTTCATAGAAAAAGTAATGAAGTTCAGAACTTTGCTGTTCATTTAGTAAAAAAATTATGTTTTTCACATTTGATCCAAACAAATAATATAAAAATTTAGTGAATGTGTTTATATGAACATGTTCTTTCCAAGCTTTGGATAGCAATAGCTAGAGTGAGCACATTATTTCAGTATATTTACATCACAATGGACAAGCACAGAGCATTAAAATCATAAATAATGCTTGGAATATGTTTCAGTGATGTCTAAATCTAAAAAAGTAACAAAAAAATGAAACCAATATTGCCAATAATCTAGTGTGCTCAAGTTTGGTGTATTATACAATTTTTAGTGCATGAAACATGCAAGTTTTAGTGTTTATTTTGTGAAAAAACTACATAATTGACAAAACAAATTTTCACACCAAACTATAAGACCAGAAGGTTTTTTTCACAGCAAAATAAAACACCAGAAGGACTGTTGACACCTAAATATTACATTGAAAATTTGTATACCAAATAAAAAGCAGGAAGCTTGCAAACTTATACAACAAGCAAAATGTAATAAAGTGTTACAACTGTCAATCTAATAGGATTGAATTTCTCTCTCACATTACAAACATGGCTGTATTATTTGCAGAGTTGTTACAGAAAATATGTTGGATCTACTCTTTCTTAAGACCTCCATCCATTACAATTTTGGATATACCCTTCTGGCATCTTGTAACACTGGTGTCAGAAGAGGGTTGGAGGCATTTAATTGTAAATTAAGTTAAGTAATAGGCAAGTAATTAGTGATATTAAACAAATTAATTAATTTTAATAGCTGTAGGTAAAAAAAATTAAGACTGTCTTGTGCAACCATTGCAGTGAATGTTAACTAAAAAATTGTCTGTGGAACTGGAAGCAACGCGAGCATTAATTGAGAAGATAATTAGTCAAGTGAGCACAAGTGTAAATAGATTGCGAGAGATGTAAATATTGTTAACAATAATGTAAATAGTCAAATAACAAATGCCAGTGATTTATTAGAGAGAAAATACACAGCAAATGAGAATCTAGACAAGAAAATAGATAATGTAGACAGGAACGTAGAAGGCGTTAACAAGTTAGTGAATACCAGAATTGACAGTGTTGACAAGAAGATTGGCAGAGTATGTGAAAGGGAGGAATAGAGTTCCACTATCACCACACTGGCAGCCATGAAAAGTGGGGATGCAGTGCAAGTTGTAAACAATACAGCAACATTGGAGTTGACAGATACCTGCGACATACCCACCATGCTCAAACTGTGAAGCTGCATCCAGAGACCAGGATAGCCACTGCAAGAGCTGTGGGAAAACACAATGCGGCTGTCTCACCTATCTCTGGAAGGGTGCCTAGAGGCGGCACACATCATTGCAGTCTGCATCTTTATTGATGCCATCACCAAAACGACAGAGGTACAGCAAGCGGTACATCTGGCTATACCCCACACCACGCAGGACACCCTGGCCCGAGCGAGACAGGGTTCCGCACCCCGACGTCCAGTGACATTGAATGATGACAACGAAGACACTGAAGGAGTTGCAGCTGGCCGTGAGGGACATCACTTCTAGGGTACTCGCTACAGAACTTCGCCACCCCCATCCAAACAGCCTGAGTGTTGGTCACATGGATGGCAGGGGCATCTGAGAGCCTACTGTCCACAACAGCAGTAGCAGAAACAGAAGTAGTAGTGAGAAAAGAGGCAGTGAGGGGAAGAACAAACAGCTTCGATGAACTCAGTCAAATAGTTGCATGAAGAAAATTATGAGCTTCCTGGATATGCCAAACAACTGAGACACTGCTTTGACGAGCTGATGCTGCAAACCATAAACCTCACAAGGCAATTGGAAATGCACACAATGTCCTGCATGTGCTGTCCAGAAACCCTGCGCACACTACCATATAGCAATGAAAGGAGCCCACAGGATGGAGCCAGAGCTGTGATGGCCCCTCTCAGCAGTGGCTCTGATGATGGCTGTCCCACGGACACTGTGCTTCAGGAGGCGAAGAACCAGCTGTGTGAGCTTGAGAAGGAGAGTGAAGCAGTCGACAGGAGCTACCAGTGCTTCACTGTATGTCAGGCTAGGATACTGCCACAGCCCCCAATCCACAACATACACCAGAGGTACAACCGACCATATTCTAATTCAGCACAAATTTCTTTTAATTGATATGCTTAACTTGACATCACATAACGAGACCAACACAGCAGCAGTGGAACCTACAGAGAGTTTCCAAGATTCTTTGTGGTTGTTTAAATACAGCAAGAGCCTTTAAGATATAGAGACAAAAAGAAGACCCAATAAGGCAGGTGAACATAAGGCGAGATATTTCAAGGACAACTGCTGTGGCTGTACAAACCACAGAGGTGAAAAGACTACTGCCCAAAGCTACAAGAATGTTGGGAAGGCCCTTACAGGATTCTGAATAAGATAAATTATATGGTCTTCTGGATTTGTCATTAAAACCTGGGATGAAGCTTGTAATGACGCAGTATTATTAATTTTTGGGATACGCAGTTCATTTTGTTTTGTTTAACGGGGCTTCATAAAATATTATCGGGATTCAAAATTAAAGCCGTGGGAGTTTGTTCATCAGGCATCCAGTTGCTGTTTCGAAAGTCATAGTTTTCAGTTAGCATCAGTATTAGTGATAGAAGATTTCCAAACTGCGTCAACAGTTTGGTTCTAGACGTTTGAATATTTTTTAATACAATGCAGTTTGGATAGTGTGGGAAGAGCGTGGCGACACACGATATGCCCATATTTGGTAACGGTTGGTGGCACCCTGGTGTGTGAATGGGGGGAGGGGTTAGCCACGAGTGATAAAAACCCTGGACGAATACTCGCCCGCAAGAAAAATGGTCTAGAACAAGCACCCAGAGAAGACGCATCGAGCATGACGAATATAACGCACACCGGCAAACATCCGCAACCTCTAAATCTTTCAACTTCGTTCTTTTTCGGCAAAACCTTAACTGTAATAAATTACTTCCGTCAGTGTGGGAGGTCACTAGGGTGCCAGAAGGGAGCGAATGTCCCTCCTGCCTTCGTAACTTCTTCTTGTGAAGTAAGTTTTAAAGACATGAATAATTCGTAAATGACTGTGGCGCTGTTCTGTACTTTTCTGTTTATCTGTGAACCTGTTCGTACTCAGCATACCTGAAGAACGTATGTGAACTGTTTCAATTGAATGGTAAATGAAAGTATAGAACAAATAAACCGGAACTTGAATTCTTTATTCTATATTTAATTGCCACCTTTTTTTTAAAGAGTTTCATGCTTCTACCCAACTGAGCTAACCGAGTGGTAACTTCCAGCCATTAATACCTTGACGTGCATCATTACAAATATGGTGCCTAACGCAAGGCTGCATAATTACAAATATGGCACCCTAAACAGCGTAGTGCCACATTACAAATATGGCGACCAACGTGGAGCACGATTAACAGCAACTAAGAATCGGGATCTACAAACACTGCAACATCGAAGCATCACATAACCAAGTTCCCAGCAGTTCCAGTGTTCCAGTGAACAACGTAGATTCAGGTACAAGATGACCACATTCATAAACAACAGCAGTGACATGGTAAGAAATCATCACTTGTCAGTGAAGCCACCAGTACAAGTAAATTCGCCGAGAGTTATTTTGTTCATTTGTTTATAGGTAGAGTGGAGAAAATTTACTAAGTCGTAACAGAAATAAAAATGGCACAATTACCACAAGGAAACGCAGTGTACATGGTCAGCAGAAATGTGTAATATCCTGTTGTCCTTACAAAAAGGACAACAGGAGATTAAACAAGAAATTAGGCGACTAACAGAAACAAGTGATAAAATCATCACAGGATTGGAAAGAAGGATAGAAAACTGGGTGGTTGAAACTGAAAAGAATAGGTTAGAAAAGGTTTCAACATTAACTACCCCAAGTAATGAGAATAAATGGCAATGAAGTAAACAAGTAAGCAACATAATCTTATGCAGAGTTATCCAACACTCAACAAGCACCACAAAAACTGACACATAAACTATAAAACCCAATGCAGCACATTTGACAATGGCATTTTTCACATAACTAATAATTCAGCAAAACATTTTTTTTCACCATCCCTTGTTTGTAAATGCACTGCCAGAGACTGAAAATAAATATTCCACTTTATAGCTGTTTGAACCATTTTAATGATACTGTGTCTAATCTGACCTGCACTGTATAGTTGCAGGCACTTTTATTTCCTAGAACAGCAGCCTTTTTGTCCATGTTTGAAATGTGAATAGTGTGGAAGGCTGATGGCTATTGTCTGCACATGAATAAATTATGTGTAACTTAAGATGTCAAATGCTACAATGTAAAATTTTTTATAAAAGCTCTTGGTGGCAATGAAAGTGTGCATTGAATATTTATTTCAGTTTAAACATACATTTGTTAAACATGGTGTGTAGAGCACATGTGACTACCTCGTATAGGCAAATGTGATGATATGATTTAATTTTCAACAAACTGTCTTCGTTCATCATTCCTGAATTAGTGATCAGAAAGTAATTAAGAACATTCAAATATGATGTAGATTCCATTGCAAATTTAACAGGGTTTAGGTTTTTTAATTTTTGGTGAAGTGAACAAAAAATTTATTTGATTGAAACTGTATTAAAAAATCGAAAATTGCAATACTTTACAGCGTTAATTATACAGATTTCACCAGGACCTCAGACAGTATATAATTATGGTAAATGGATACATGTGCGTTTGATAGAGAATCCATTGTATAAACTGTACTGCAACTTCTGTACAAATAGTTTTTAAGATTTTATATTATTCTTCGGGCCAGTACACAATGTTGGCTAAACAATAATTTATTTTTGTATAACTACTTCTGGACATATTTTACCTCAATTAAGTTGGTATGCATTCCCATTTGGGAAGTTTAAAATGCATTAAAAGTACATTAATACAAATATCACCCGCCTATAAAATGCACTATACCTCTACAAGCATTACAAAACTTTATATTATTAAAATAGCATATTGCCTTCAATATAATACTTTAACTCACTTGTGAAAATCTTCAATGCAGTGTATTTGGTTTGTTGCATCTACTGTAAAAGGAATTCCATCTAGGCTTTTCCCACACACTATGCATGTAAAGCATTGTGGATGGTATGGTTTCCCTGTGGCACGAAGGATGCGATCCAGAATAGGCTTCATACAGACAGAACACTTTTCCAAAGTATTCTGTATACAAAGAAGCAAATTAAGACACGTCCAAAAATATGTTATTATGTAATCAATAAAATATATATTATAAATTAGAGTTTGGTAAGTTTGGTTTTTACAGTTTTCAAAATCAGCAATGAAATCATAATCTACAATGTCCCAGTACAATAGCATGCCATGCCTACACGGAAGTACATGACTGCAACTTCAATCAGCTACAATCTTAATACCATCACTCTTGAGGCAATTTTTTGCAAATAAATAAATGCTGCTGGATCTGTATTGTGCACTGTGGGCAGTGCTAAACAGATCACTAGGATGTGTGGACCTCATGGTATGTCCGAAATTATGCCTATTTCATAGGAAACATCTCAAATGTTTGGAGGGCTGTAGTGCCATACAGTCATTGCAGACCACATAGATTCCTATTATCAAAATACTTGTTACAGCACAACGTAACACCAACTTCTGTTTAACATTTATCTGTAATATACTACATACAAAAAAGGCTTACATATTAGCAGAACTACATATATACAACTGTTCACCAAATATGACTCGAGAATTACAAAATAGACAGAAAGAGTACAAATAACTGCCAGAAATACTACCAAAGTCAACAGTATATGAGTGGCTTTAATGTGCAAAACACAAACAATGTAGTGAAATTAGAAAACAGCAGCAGTTATTTTTTCACTGTAACATATTTGTGGGAAAATTTTATGACTACATTAATATCAATCAGTTTATAATGAACAATTTTTCATCTGTAAAACCTTTCATTTTCAATAAATTCTGAATATAAGCCAAATAAATATAGAGCACATTCAGCATAAATATTTTTTCCCTGTCCTGGTAATCTGAATTCCTCCAATAGAAAGTTTTAATTATCTACACCAGTTTCTAAAAAATGTTTGCATTGGCATCACAACTGATACCACAGATAAAGTAGTGGTGAAATTCTCACACCACATATATATATATATATATATACTTACTTGCAATACATGCAGTATGTTATTTCATGTGTATTATTTGCAATTATCTCAATAATTATTGAATAAGCTTATAACAGCAATGAAAACAATTTAAATACACACAGCTTACACTGCTCAATAGTTTTTGACTGTCTGAAGCCTCATTTGTGGTTAAAAGTGAAAAATGGAATTCATCCCATTATGAAACCATTGTGAAATAAACTTTGTTGAGTTTCAATGTTGACTGACTCAAAACTTGCTGGCAAATAAGTAGAAATTTAATAAAATATGGTCCAAATATCTAATAAGTTTGATATTTACAACATTGAGTCAAGTTGTATGAAACTCAAGTCAAGTAGTCGAATTTAATACAAAATTTTCAAGTTGAAATCGAGTTTGCACTATAAATGTAAATGTGTACCAACGTACACAGATATAGCATAGCGCCCATATCCTTATCTTCCTCCCCATCTTATAGTCAATGTTTACAAAGAAAAATAGTCTCGGACAAGTTTCTACCAATAAGATTAATTCTTTGCCAGCTGACGAGTGAAATACCATAGTAGGAACTCATTTGTGAGATTGGCACAATGCAGGAACACAGTAAAGAATGCAAGTTTTTCTATCTAAAAAAAACCTTTTAGTTTCTGTCTTCTTTCTCCTTTTTTCATTCTGTAAATTATTTTCAGCTTATAACAGAATAAACACTGTACCACACAAATGAAACCACATACAAGGCAAACACATCATACATACAAGCATGAAATATAATTAATTTCACATGATGGTGCCAAAAAATCAACACTACTAATCATCACCCTCTCTGCCAACTAAATGTTGGCATCCGGAGAGAGAACTACTGCACAAATTCTGCTACCAGTGGTGGTAAAAACATTATTCAATTATTTATTTCTTGTTAATTTTCTTTCTTGTTTGGAAAAAAAATTTCCTCACATACTCAAGGGTTTCTTCTACACTTTGTTTTTAGTATTTAACTAATGTTATTCATCACTGAACTGCCTTTGTATCTAAAAGTTTTTCTGCAGCACAAATTTATAAAAAAAACTAAAAATTATGTACATACCAGATAGTCCTCCTCACAATAAGGCTTTCCATCCAGAGCATAAAAAGGTTTTCCCTGCAATTGTATGGCACAATGCTGACATGTGAAGCAGGAAATATGATACACTTGGTCCATGGCGGTACAACCAGATCCCTCACCAACTACTCTCTCACCACATGAAGTGCAAATTCCTAAAAAATAAATAAGGTAAATTCAAGACTTAAAAATAAACTCCGATGTCAAAACCGATATTCAATTATTCAAATAAAGATAAGTAGTGGGAAACAGTTCCTTCAGGGGCAGGGTATTGAGGTGTAGGAGCCAGGAGCCATCAGCCAACTTGGTCGATGAAATTGTTTGTGCCTCTAAGTTGCCTTTTTCATCAAAAAAGTTTAAGAGAAATGGACAAATGTCCCGATTAAGTCCTCAAATGGGAAAAACGGATTCAAAGCTCCTAGGGGAGTGAGCCATATGGTTCTCACAGCCATAAATGTGGATTCAAGGCTCCTCGGGTAATGAGCATATGGTCCTCATAGCAGCAAGGCTGACTAAATGATCAGGGCCAGGTTCAGCAGATCTGATGGGTAAGTGGTTATGATTGTTTACATTATTGACCCCAGCCGCCATGTTGGATGTGGTTGACCTTAACCCTAGTGACAAACTTGAAAAATCAAGAAAAAAATAAAAGGAAATCTAAAAATCCCAGAAAAAATATCATTACTGATGCTGACCACCAAGTTGTATGGGGTGACTTTGATCTTGGCACCAATAACAAACACAAAACATAAAATTTTTTTAAAAATCAATTAAAAATTACATAAAGCTAAACACCATGTTGAATGTGTATGACCATAAGGGTTTGATTCTCATCAAGACAACTGAGCACAGCCACTCCCTGGTATGATCAGCAGATGAATTATTAGTTGATTCCTCTCTACCCATGCCAATTAATAGTTGACCATATAGTCTTCAATCTGTACCCCTTCCCCTAATACCGATTATCACCCAATCACACCACTTGACTTTTCAGCCCTTTGCCATTTATTCATCATAGCATTACAACCCTCAAAAATCCACAGATAACATCAACCCACAGCTGACCACACTGAAGAGCCATATGAGCATTTATACTTCAGAAATATTAATTATAGAAATATCACGCAGTGCAAGACCTGAAGAATGTAGCTAATTATTGTGACACAGACCTGAAGAAACATATTCCATTCAAATAAAAGCTTAATAACAAATTATACTGCACACACTGAAATACAGTAAATATTATTTACCAGATGGATGCACTTCAATAGTCACTGTGTAATGTTTCTTGTGAAAAGACTCAAATGGAGTTCACAATAAATATTAGCTCGAACTAGCTCAGTTTGAAAACATAATACTTGAATTGATAAGAAAAAAAAAGATTTGTTGATAAAAAGAGCACCAATAGTAAATAAATACAGGCTCAGCTGTAAACGTTTCACTAAAGATCTATCACCCACAGCATAAAAAAAAGGAAGATACAGAATCGCTGACTGTTGTCACTCGCTGCTCCTCTCTACACGAGCGCTTCTCCGCTGCATTTACTGTGTTACTGTTGACTTCTGTGTTACTGAGTTATGTAAAGGGTTGTGCCTACTCTACATATTGATCGAAAGTTTCGTCATCTGAACACTGCCCATTGCGTGGTGCGGTAACATCTAAAAATAGTACACAAACACGGATGTGGCTCTCGAAATGTAGTATTACATTCATGTGGTGGGTCACGTCAGCCAAATGTAACCTGCACTTTCCTTATTTCATCATGTAGCGCAATATGACTGCTACATGTCAAACATACTAACCCAATGAAAAAAAGCAATGTCATCCTACGACGTCTGCTACTTCTGTTAAATGTCTCAAATAAAATTATAAATGTGCAAAAACGAAAATATATAAAATACAAACAAATTATTATTGACACGATATTATAAATACTAATTGAGTTACTATACTTTACAGAAATATAGAAAAATTAAATATTTCCCGAATATATTCATTACTACATACTGCAACATTACAACTGTACCGTACGTTACAAAATGCTGTTGCATGCAGAATCGCCTGATAGCCAATGGCAAGTGGCCACAGTTGAGATTGAGCGAGTCCATTCGTCTGACCCACACACAAGTATTTTGCTGTGCGTTATCAGTAGCGAGCAAACAGCATGCAGTCAACAATAGTTCATGCACTAATCACAAGATTCATGAGCGAGGCTGCTTTGCCACTAAGCTTTTGCTTTCATAACATTATTATAGAATTGTGGAGAGGAGGGAGGAAGGGAAACTCAAGTTGAAAATATGTAGTACAAATTCCTGGACATCTGACTAAAATCCCATAATTTTTCCGGGCAGTAGAATTCCTGTAAAATTCCCATTTTCCCCGGTTTTCCTGGTCAGTAGACACCCTGTAACAGCTCAACCACCATGGCCCCAGTTAATTTTATTTTAACTTAAAATTTAATGCGTTAATTTTTCTGATTTCAACTTTAACTGTAATCAATTATGCATCTGACTCTCCAGACCCTCACCATTAACTCGCCTTAGCTAAACCCCTCATTATTCACACGCATCACCATCCCACCACACAACTCTCCACCCCATCACTCCCCTATTCTCCTAGAAACATCACCCCTCTCACTCAAGCTAACTTCCTCCACTCTATTTACTCACTATAGTGCGACCAATTAGTTCACCTTCCCGTCAAATCAGTTGCCATACCCCATCTAGTTAATTGCTAAAGTTTTGACTCCCCTCCTCCAACTACCACCATTCCAAGAACCCCCTCTCTACTACAAACAATTCAACGAGCTCCATTTCCTCACTAAAGATTGCCCTCCTCCTCCACACAACTATACAGTGAAACCTCTATTATTCGTTTTTCATGACCTACTGGAAAAAACTAAGCACGCGGGAAAACTTAACATGTGGATCTCTCCCTCAAAAAGTAAAACCTAACCCCAAAAAAAAAATTATTTTCATCCTTGGGTGTACTGAGTTGATTGCCTGTAATGAACAGTGGGCATATCTTAAATACTGGATGAAAAAAACATATCTCAAACATTCAATATAAGTATCGTATTATAAAATATTGAAATGCACTTCATTTCGAAAATCCGCAGAGAGTTAACATAAAATTCACTAAATTTCTGCCAAATGTAAAAAAAGTGGCAAAAATCAAACAAACTTTATTAAAACATTTGACGTGTAAAAATCCGATTTTTTGAAATTATATTTTATTTTGCTAAAAATTCTGTTGCCCGCAAAATGTTTCGAAATTTCGCCAAATTAAACACCACTTGCCATCTTGTGTGACAGTTGATATCACTGCATTACTCTTAAAAAAAGTTACTAGTGTAATTTTATCATAACAGAATTAATCGGTGAAAACATACTGTTCCCCTTTAATGCTTGTAATTTACATTGTTATTTACCGTACTGACCTAAAAATTATTACGTTTCCATTGTGGAACGAGAGTAAAGTTCAAATCCATTACTTCCATTATGAATGTCTGGTTCTGGTCCGCACCACCACCATTATACATACGTGTTTTATTTGCACGAATATTCGTTTGCTGACTTGAAACAAAGAAATGTCTGCAATTATTATGTTTTACCTGTTTTTTGACTTGAGTAATTTAAAAACAAATAGTAATTGAATTATCAAAAATAAACTACGTGGTTGTTAGAAATTCCAATGTTTCACGACAACTAGTTGTTTATAAACTTTTGTGGTTAGGGAGAGTGTGTTTGCCTGCTCTTGGCACTACTGAATTTTGATAGTACCAATTTTAAGATAGTTTTTTCACGGATAAACAATAGTTCCGAATATATTTTGGTTTTTGGACAGAATATCTGATCGATGGATGCGGATAAATTAATGATTTAAGGGCGTAGCATGCAAGTTTTTTTAACATTGTTTATATAGGATATTTGTTTGGACCATCCAAAAAAATCGTTATGATACGGGAAAACTACAAACGGGAACACAACAACAAGGTTTCACTGTATTACATTGGCCATTTTGTCTGCCCCCAATAACCCCTCACAACTACACATGATTGGTTCAGACCACACCAAAGTACCACACCAGCCAACCATACAAAACAACAACAGACTCCACACACCCAAGACTCCATCCTGCAAAACTGACTAGAACAATTGGCAAGATCATCCATCTGCACTGTCAGAGAATGGCAACCAATCTAGAAAAAAATTGCCTAATATGAATCTCATTGCTAACCTCTTGACACAAAAACTTCACAAAAACCTCACCCACAGCTGACCACACTGAAGAGCCATATGAGCCGACCAGACCAGTCAACCATAAACACTGACCATATGAATTATTCATACCTGCTGGCCATATGAACTGAATATACGAATCATCTATAACAAACACCCATTCGACCCAACCAGGCCAACAACCCAGCAACACCAACTGGGGATACCAATGGACAAGATCAACCATATGAGCCATCCTTACCAGCCAAACATACAAACTAACAATACAAATTGACCATACCATACAATCCAATATTGCCACCCAGCCATACAATCCAATATTGCCACCCAGCCATACAATCCAACCATTCCATCCAGCCATACAATCCCACCATGCCATTCTGCCATACAACCCCACCATGCCATCCAGCCATACAATCCCACCATGCCACCCAGCCATTTAAATGGACCATACAAACCATACAAGTCAACCACATGAATCAGCCATACCAAAAATTATGAACCAATCATACTAGCAAACCATATGAATCAACCACACCAGGTAAACAGGCAAACCAACCTTACAAGTTAACATTATCAGCCAAAAATACAAACCTGCCATGAGTGGAAACAGTCTTGGGTGAATTAAGTTTTGGGTATAGTCAGTTGGCTAGTATGGTTGGTCTGTATAGTTGGCTGATCTGGTTTGTTGGTTGGCTTGTATGGTTCTTTCATATGGTCTGCTGGTAATAGTCTGTCTGACTGGTAGGCATGATAAGTTGTTATAGTTAGCTGATTTTAATGGTTGTTAGTCTGGTCGTTTGGTATGGCCGGTTCATATGGATTGGTCGTGTGGCTGGCATGGTTGGTTCGTATTTTTAGCTGGTGGTGTAGAATTGCATGGTTGGCTCGTATGGTTGGTTTGCCTGGAACAGTTGGTTTGTATGATTGGTTTGCCTGGAACAGTTGGTTCGTATGGTTGGTTTGCATGGTACATAGGTTCATATGGCTGACTAGTATGACCAGGTCATGGTTGTTTAGTACGACTGATTCATGTGGTTGGCTGGTGTGGTTGGCTTGTATGGATGTCTTATATGGTCCATTAATATTGCCGGGTGGGATGGTTGGTTCGTATTGTTGGCTGGCATGGTTGGCTCTATGGATGGTTTTTATTGATGGTCTTGTCCATTGGTATCCCCAGTTGGTCTTGCTGGGCTGTTGACCTGGTTGGGTCTAACAGGTGTTTGTTATGGATGATTTGTTGGTTCAGTTTGTATGACCTGCTGGTATGGTTGGTTCGTATGATCGGATGGTAGGTTTATATGGTCGGCTGGTATGGTTTGTATGGTCTGCGTTTGGCTGATATAGGTGGTTCATATAATGTTTTATATGGTTGGTCGGTATGGTCAGCTGGTATGGACCTTTGATACGGTCAGTTATAGGCGAGATGTTTCGCAAAGTTTTTAAGTAAAGAATTTTGCAATATAATTCGTTAGGTGACTTATTTCAAGATTGTTCATCTTCGTCTGATGATGCAAATGGATGATCTTGCCCATTGTTCTAAACAGTTATGCAGGAGTTGGCCTCTGTAGGAGCCAGACTTGTGTAGTCAGTCTTGGGTGCAGTTAGTCATTGAAGAGTATGGTTTGGTCGGCTGCTGGTCTGCTGGCATTGTCCTTTTGTATAGTCTGAACCAATCATGAGAATTGGTAAAATAGTGTTGGGGACCAAAGAAATATCCAACGAAATAAAGTGTGTTGTGAAGAATTGAGGGGGGGGGGGGGGGGGGTTGATATAATAAGTAAATAATGAAATTGCCTGAATTTATTGCAGTGAGAGAAGGGAAGTCCATGGCATGGTGGGTAGTTGGGGGATACAAGTCAAACTTTAGTGAGTATCAGATGAGTTATGGCAACTGACTGGTGGAGGTGAAGGGGAATTAACTAATTGGTCAAACTAATGAGTGAAGTGGAGGAAACTAGTTTGAGTGAGAGGGAGGGAATGGTTGTTGGCTGGGAAGGGGTCGGGGCTTAGACAGGGGTTTTGTAGAGTCGTGGTGGGTTGGTGACAAGGGTGGATGGTGAGGTGGTTGAACTATGGTGAGTTAATGGTGAGGGGGCTGGGGATTCAGGTGGTGGGTTGGTGGTATGGGTGGATAGTGAGGGTTGTAGATCTATGGTGAGAAAATGGTGAATAAGGTAAAGAGTCGAGTGGTGTGATGGTGGTGTGGCCGGAGGTGGAGGGGTGAGGGGATGTAAGAAAATGTTATANCCAAAAAAGTCGATTCCGGTTCCGGTGCCGATTCTACAATTTAAATATCGGTTCCAGTATTCGGTTCTATGTATTATGAATACTTGCCTTTTGCTTGCAACAAATAATTTGGTTACGTCCATTTTAAGTAATTTACAAAATAAATTGGGTTATATGGAAGAATTGAACAATAAGAAAGTGTGAAGACAAGTTTTAATGTATACAGATAAACTTGTTGTATTAAATTTATTTAAGGTTAGTAAATATGTAAAAAATTATTCTTTTTTTACATTAATATGTGGTGATTGTGATATGTTTGGAAAATACTTTAATTAAATAACTCTTGGCCCCCAAACCAAAACATTGTGGCGTGCTGTATGATAAAGGTAACCTAACCTACAAAAGTTCGTTAAAAGAAGGNAAACATTGTGGCGTGCTGTATGATAAAGGTAACCTAACCTACAAAAGTTCGTTAAAAGAAGGTCAACAGCTGGGTTGGCGGCCGGATTTGTTATCTTTTTTTGCTTCTTTTATGGTGTCTGGGCGGCCATTTTTTTTGCGTCTTTTACACAGTGACTCATTGGTTTTTTTTGCAGTGCTGGAATGTGACACCTCGGAAAAAAAAACCTCTCTTCTTCCTCTCTTACTCCCGGCCCATGGCCATCCTACCAAACAAAGAGGGCTTGGAGGAATGTATCGATCGGCTAGCAGTGTTGTTTACTGGGGAGGACT